>VXBR01010886.1:7023-71721 GCA_013400215.1 Cisticola juncidis | reverse complement strand
TTTTGCCTGCTGTTCCCTCCCCTCTAATTTGAACAAGCAGGTTAATTTGATGAAATCCCCTGGCTGCATAAAGCATATGCTGTTGCCCATACTAGGAGGGAGGTCTCCCCTTCTCCCTGAGACAGAGACTTGCAGGGCATTGCTCTCAGATTTCTGCAGCAGGCATTTAGTGGAGATTCTGGTTGGTTTTAGGATTTATATGATTATCCAAGGATGATATTTTTGCTGTTTCTCAGGCAGAATTCCTTATTTTTAGGGCTCTGCTATTAACTCACCTCAGTGGTGGTCAGGGATTAATTAAAACATGCAGCCTGTGCTGGGTAGTGCCTGCCTTGGAATGGTGCTGCTCAGGTCTGTCTGCTTCCAGCCTGGTCCAGGGGATACTCCCAGGTTATCTGAAATCATATGCTTTTAGAAATNAAAAAAAAAAAAAAAAGAGAGGAGCACCCTTTATTCCAGGTCAAACAGTTTCAGTTTCTCCTTATTACAGAAATCTCCACCAGCCCTGGGTGAAACTGCTCCCAAACTCTGTGCCCTTGACTCCCCCATGGCCTGGGAGTCTGTAGAGGCTGCTAATATGATATTAAAATGTGTTCATGCAGGGAGGAACCCACTCCTCTTCTAAATGCAATCAGTCCTTGGGGAAAAAAAAACAAAAACCTCCATGATCTTCTAATTAAAGGCCTTTTCCCCTTCTTGTGCTGCATTATCTCACTCTCTACTTTGTAATTGTCTTTCTGCCACCTTAAAACTCTGTCCCAGTGGCTTTACTGGTTTTACATTGGTTTACAACACTGATTGCTTAGGTCACTGTCAGACAATGAAGACACATAAAATTATTGTGGAATTTTATCTCTGTGTGTTCATGGTGAATAATTTAAATAGTCAGACAATGCTGCACATCTGTAACTGGTGAGTGACTGTGAGACCAGCAGGAGCACACTGGGAATTTAACACTGCTCCAGGTGCCACCTGGACACATACACAAATCATATTTCTTACCTCAAGAATGACAGAAATTCTGCAAAATAGTGCACTTGTGACAAGGAATTGGACCTTACTGAAAAAATGTTCTGTTTCCTGGACAAGACTTTGAAGTGGATTGCCAAAATTATTTAGGCATTTAGAAATTCCTCTCATTAGAGTTATATTATGTATTTGTATAATTCATACAGGTATCAGTGACCTTTTGTCAGAGATCCTTCCCTGATTTCTAGCACTCTAAATTCATTGATTCTTCTTGATTTTACCCTGGAAACACATAAGAATGTCATACAGTGGGACACTCCAGGCCCAAGCTGATGCCACCAAGGCACACAGATACCACAAGATTTGCTTTCAAGCACCAGCCACAGGTTTGTTAACCCCCTTGGCTGCAATTTCTAGTGCCCAGTGCACCAGAATTAAAAGCTCTCATTTTTCCCTTGATCATGAGACTGAAAATGGCAACAGTAAAAGCTGTGGGGTTCATTTATCTCCCCCTTCGCCCAGCTCCAGGCACCTGTCATGCAAATTATTGTAAAATCTATATGAACTTGTGTGTAGATATATGTGGGAATATAGAAATCTGTGAAAATATAGAAATAAATAAAGGACTATATTTATTGATACAATATTCTTATAAATACATAGATAAAACCATCTCTAGACAAAGAAAGTCAGGAAGAGGGGCAAAAATCTTCTCTGAATGCCAGGATCAGAGAGAGCTCCACACTCTCTGCCTGTCCAGGATAGCAAGGTGAATTGTTTAGGTTGGATCTACAAGGCTTTGCCAGGAGCCTGAGCTTTGCTGGGAAACTGCCATTGAGCTGTGCAGTAAATGCTGACTTTTTCAGGGTTTCCCCTCTTTTGGGCTGGAATAAATTTTGGGAAGTGTCGGACAGCACTGAGGCTGGGCTCTTGGCTGTGCTGAGATGATCCAGGGAATGCAAAATGGAAAAGTTGCCACATGATTGACATTCTAGTTTGTGAGATCACTGAAATTTTTGTGTCACAGGGTGAAGTCTGTGGAGGCAGGATTGCACACACTGATTTATGAGGATCTCTCTCCCCCTTTGGGACCCTCATTGCTGGCCAGGTTGTGCACTGGACTTCAGGTTAGGCAGAAAATTCCAGTGACAGCATTGTTCTGGAGACACCATGGTCACCAAATGAGCAGCAAGTCAAGGGGATAAGGAGCAATCTAGACCTAACACGGGGAAACCATTCCTTGATTAAATTAAATGGAAAGATGTGAAAGCTTCTTAGTAAGATCTAGCAAATTCTGGAAAGACCTGCAAGGGAAATGCTGGAGGCAGAGCAAATGGGAGCGGTGATAAATCTGCTTGGCCCAGAAGAGGTGCACAGGAGGATGAGGGATTCCATAGCTTACCTGTAACCTGCCATGTAGGAGGTGAAGTTGAGGTGAAAGCTCCAGGTCAACAGCAAATTGTGTTTTATGGGAAATGGTTCCAAGCAATGGTGAATCCCTAGGATTCATTCACTGTCCACCATGTTGCAGTGCTGCCTCAGGGGTAGATTTTTACCAGAAACCTACAAAACTGTTTGGAAACAGGTACTGAAAAGATTAGGGATGTGTGTGACTTATTCTGAATCTGGAGGTTACATTGATCCTAGAGGTGTTTTCTGGGTGCCAGCACATTTTTGATTCTGAGCATAGCACACAGCAGAACTTTAGAGCAGCTCTGGGCTGCAAAGCCTTGCAACAGTAAAAAAAAAGAAAACAGAAATAGCTGACTTCAACTTTTGTTGTGATTATGTGGGGCAGTCAGCAGCAATTTTGAAAACTGCTTGATTTTTTTCCTAAAAATAACCTTCCGGGTCACTTTTAATCAAGTCCAAATGGCCAAGTCCCTGCGTTGGTAATTCTCCTATAAATAAAACTTGACAAGGATACCTTCAAAACCAACATCCAAGCATTTAAACAAGTTGTCTCAAACTCTGTTCTCACTCCAGCCTTGTAAATCAGTGCCAAATATCACACAGCTTCATGACCTAATCCTCTGCAGAGATATCGAATGCTGTGTAAATCTGTGTCAGGAGGGCAACACCACCTGTGATGTGTTTCAGGGTGACATTTGTGGCACTCAAAAGAAGATAGGAACCCACTAGAAGTGGGTAAGATCCAAAGTCTGGTCTTGCAGGATTTGAACCAAAAACCTTCTGCCTTGGGAGAAAGGGCAGTTATGGGACACAAATCCAGGATGAGGGAGGAATCGTGCAGATGCTCCAACCAAAGCAGTTGGAAGAACTTGATAAAATCTGACTTTCAGTCATCATGGGTGAAACTACCACAGAAGGCTGTTGGGTACCCTGTATTTGATTAATTTTCATTTAAATATCTACATTCATTTTATGGATCAATTTTACAAATTAGTGAGCTTCCCTTGGTGTGTGTGTGGATCTTGGTTTCTATCTCTGGGCATACAATCACTGAGCTGTTTTTCTCATACCTTCAGCCTTTCTGGATAGGAACCTCCAAGGCTTTGTGAGATTAAAGCTGTTTTCTGCACTAAACTTCCCACCAAGGACAGAAATATGTGCCAGTGTTACTCCTATCATGATTTCTCCTTAACAACACTTATATTTTAGAATTTTAGGATGACTTAATTGAATGGCTTTAGTATATAACTAGGGTGCACATTTGCTTATTGCTGTTAGACAGATCCTCAGCCCTTTATCATTATTTAGGCAACATTAAGTTAATGGGAAGAGTGAATAAAAAGAGAAGGATTTGAACTCTGTATTAATGCAGCTTCAGAGTACAGGATGTAAACCAGGTTGGTGAGAAACAGGGAAGGCAAAAAATGTGTGTACTGGTGAGCTGAAGATGGTTTTTAAGTTAAACCCAGATTTTCTTCTTCAACTGTGAGCAGGATTTGGGTCAAAGGAGCATGTCAAACCTATGGCATTGCTTACTCTAAAATGACTTAGGCATCATGCTCAGGTCACAGGTTCAGATCTGCTGTCCTAGAGATGGAAGCAAAGGCTTTGCTGGTGATTTTTACCTCCCTAAGCCATCAGACCCTGAACCCAGTCTGCCTGTGCACTGTGATGTTCACACAGGGCACTCAGCACTAAATGACAGAAGTGTTTATTTAGCCTTTCCTTCTGCCCCAGCCCCTGGGTCTGTACACAGGAGGTGAGTCTGTGTCACACCTTGTTAAGGAGTGACATGTTACAGGGTGACAGCCAGCCCCTCTGCCACTTAGTCATCTGCATCTGACTTATCCTGGCAGAAACCCAGCTCAGGCTTGGTTTCTCTGAGACCTCCAGCCCTTAGCCACCCACATAACACAATAAAGCCATCAGCAGGTAAATAATTTAACAAATGGAGCAGGATTTTACAAAGGTGCTTAGCTGTGCAGACAGGGCTGGTTTGTGAATAAATGCACTTTCAGGAGAAAAGCTGCTCCACAGGGGACACTGTCTTGGGACTTAGGGACCAGGCTGGCCTTGCCCTGATTTATCCCAGACCTCATGGGTGATGCTGGGCTGGTCAACCAGCAGTGGGCTACAGAGTAAAAATCATCCCATCCTAAAATTAAAAGGAAGGTTTCTCTCCAGAGCTGTCAGTGTTTAAGGGGATGCTGGCCTTTCCTTACACTAAGCACCTATTTTTTATAATGTAGAGGAGTCCCTGCTTTTAGGCTTAGCTGCTATCTTGAAAATGGCAACAGCACCCACTCCTCACAGATGAGCTTTGTACTCTCCCATTGGTGAGCATGAGATATCCAATACTGTGATAACTGGAGCTGTGAGAATGGTAATAAAAAAAAACAAACTAAAAAGGAAGAAAGGAAACTGTGATAAGCAATATACACAGGTTTCTCCTTGTAAAAAAATAATATTTTATAGAATGTGGTGTTTAAATCTGGTGGAGCTTTTTATTGTTTTGAGTTTTCTTGATACATGTAAATTGGCATGATGCCTACAGTGTGGGAGAGCTGTTTGTTTTCACTCTTTCCTCAGTAAGATTTCAGGCTGTGAACTCTGATTTAAGTATGTAAAACCTATTGTTCCCTGTGTTCATAATCTCCACTGCCACTCAGTTCATTCAGGATCCAGTCCTGTGCCTGGTACCACCCACGCTTCTGCCCAGCTAGGGCACTACAAAAGCTCTGAGAAAGTGAAGAGCATGGGAACCCCTCCATGCTGCTTCCAGATTCAGGAAGTTCTTTTCAAATAAATAGTCTTTGAAAGGTGTAAACCTCAACACAGCACCTGTCAAATTTCCATCTCCTTTAGAGACTGTGCAGAAAGCAGAAAAAGTGAGTAAGAGCAGAATGGGAGAGCCATGCACATAATTCCTTAAAGGTCTGTGGTATAGTCATGTCTGCCAGCAATGTTGAAGACTTGTCTCTAATCACTTAGTTGAAGACTAGTGTTTAAATGTAAATACCAAAATCCTTTATGTCTGCTGGAAAGGGTTAGACATGCTTTTTTCCAAAAAGCTCTAAATAGTAACACCTACATGACTCATATTTTTGGTGGTGGAAAATACACACTCCTTGGGCAGTGCACAGAAAACAGCACAGAGTGGTGGGTCTGTTATGGTGATCTCCTTTCTCATTCACTTTGGGAAAGATCATATTTTCTTCTGCGTGGATCCAACATAATGTCTCCCATTTAAGACTTTTTTCTCCTATTGTTCCACTACCCAGCTGCTTCTTTCCAGGGAGGAAAGTCAGAAGAGCAGGAAAACGGCAGGAGTGTTCTAACAGGTTGAATTTTCTCTTTGTGTCCCCATCCAGGTCTCTTTGATCAGCCTGGTTGCCAACACTCTTGGATACTCCGAGATGGGTCCCATCAAATCCCTCCGGACCCTCCGCGCCCTGCGGCCGCTGAGAGCCTTGTCACGGTTTGAAGGGATGAGGGTAAGAGCACACCCAGCATCCATCAAAGCTCAGCTTTGTGTGGATCAAAGTGCCACAGGGGATGGCTTTTGTCAGCCAAAAGAAATGAATGACAGTGCTTTGTTAAAGCAACAAAGAAATCCCGCCTCGGTCGTGGTTGCGGTTGTATCGTTACATCTTTATCCTTGGGTGGATTTAGTGATAAACTAATCCTGCTGCCTAACCTGTCATACTATGCCTTAAAAAACAGCTTTTTGGATGAGGAAGCATCTGGATATCAATTACCTCTCAATTATAAGGCCTGTCAGGGGAACAACCGAGCTAAAGTTTGCTCCCTGTTTTGACACGCATTAAAATGAGAGTGACTACAAAGTTCTCAAGGATGTTTTCACTAATAATTAAAGCAAAAATTAGAAGTGCTAAAGATAGGGAAAGCAAATGAATGAATGATTTTTTTTCCCTTTGAACAGATTGCAGTTTTAATGAGGAATGTTGGGACTAACATTAAAACCGTGCAGGTTGTGCTTGTTGCTCCATCTTGTGCATCCATCTCTTTCTTTTCTGCATTCCTTTGCCACTGTGGCTATATTCCCACAGCATACCTGTTTATTTGTTAAGCCTACCTGCTAACAAGAATCAATTATTGTTTAGATAAGCACTTTAATTCCTCACACCATGCATGACTTGCAGGTGGTGACAGCTGTGCTCTGTGTGAGCTGAGGTTGCTGCTAGCCTTGCAGATTCCATAGCAAGGTAGAGCAAATCTGTGACAAAATCCTGTGTCAAATTGTATTGATGATCCCAAATCCCTCTGCTAGGCCAAGGAAAATGCTAAATATTTCACAGTGATGTATAATCAGGGTAAAGCTTTCCTGTAGACAAAATTTTGGTATGAATCATCAGTGACTAAACGTGTATTTCATGCACTGATCTCCCAGCAATGAATTATTGTCATTGCAATGCTCTCACAGCAAGACACTGAAGGCTGGAGAACCTAACAACTGAGATGAGCCAGGAAATATGGTGATACAGCAGTGTAGGAAAACCCCACATCCATTCTTTTCTTCTGTGGATGACCAGATTTGGCAGTATAACACTTTTTTCCAAAGATCTTGTGATTGGCCGAATCATATTATTTTTGTGGATGAAGATGAGGCAAGTTTTATTGCAGACTGCCTCTGTGTTGGTACTAAGGCAAAAAGATTCAAAAGGCTCTGTTTATCCAGGCTCCCAAACCTGAATTGTTTTGGTCACCACAATCTTTCCAGCAGTCAGGCAATATTTTACAGGTTATTGACCAAATTAAACAAAACCAAAGTGCAAAGACACAAAGTGAGGTTGCACTATTGGCAATAATTAAAGCTCTCACTCCATGAGCTTTCACTCACTCATTTGATGATTTTACTCCAAATCTCAATTAAACATTCACAGATGGAACTATTTCAGCATTCAGTATTAGCAAAAGCAGTAGTTTAACTACCAGAGTGATTTGTGCACAGATTCTCTCAAATCAGTTTAGATCTAGCTTATGAAGGCTTAGCTTTTGCTGTTGGATTTACAAGCCCACACAAAACTCTGTGTTCTAAGCTGGCGTATGATTGTTTACTCATGATTTCACATCAGTTTAACTAAAGTGGATCTAAACCTGAATATCAGTGGGGAAATGAGCCAAAAACATCAGAAAAGCATTAGTAGAATAGAGCAAAAGTAACATGAAAAACTTCTCATTTCTCTCTGAGAATAGCGAGGGCTGGCTTGGTGAAGATCTTAAAATGGATCAGCCCTACAAATTTCCTTCCCAATATGCTCATTCTTACAGGCCCCTCAGTCCTTGATTCAATATCCCGTTTCTTTCCTGTTCTGTTGCTGCAGCTGAAATATATTCAGGCATTCTGAGCTGTCAGAGGTGGTGAATTAGCTTGTAAACCATGATAAAGTATAATTGAGAATACGTGCTATTGGAAAAGCAAATCATTTTAGGTTTAGTTTGTCTAACCACACTTAACAAGACTAGGGACAGTTAGACCTTTCATTATTAGGAGTTCATATGCTCCAAAATGCACAGGAAAATTGCCAGCACAGTGATGGATTAAATAATGATAATGTTGAGAAGCAAACACTGAAAGTGAAAAAATAAAAATAGTTTGCTCTATTATAATGCCTCTTTCTTGAATAACTGAAACATCTCTGCAGGGCTAGATCAGGAGCAAGAAAGTTCTCATTTACTGCAGTAAGAGACTTATTTTGTCAATGTTGTGCCTGAATTTTATAAGCAATTTTCCAGGAGACAAAGGCACAGGGTAGCACTTGGGCAGCCAAGAGAACCTGTTGCAATCAGACCTCAGTTTTTCCCTGACCTCAAACACTCTGGGACCTGTGCAAGTTTGACACAAGTCTCAGCAGCTCCTATGCCATGGGAGGTCTGAAAATAAAGATGAACTGGTGTCATCCTGTCCCTTAATTCTCAGAAAAAGACCCCAGAAAGACCAGGATCCCACCTGACTATTGTAGACTCAGAGGCTTAGCTTAGATCTGCCTCTCCCAAATAATGACATCTCTCATGTCTCCTCATTTTTTGTTTTCTCCATCAGGGAATTATTTCAGAGGTGGCATTTCCCTGCAAAGGAGGTTATTGCAGTATTTTAGAAGGATGAGGTGGATGATGAGAGAGATTTAATGTGAAAGTGATACTGGGCAAAGTCATGGTGAGACTGCTACAAGATACATGCAGGAAAGAAACAGCATAATTAATGCTAGTTAGCATGATTTCATGGGAATAGTTCTTGTAAAACCAATATGAGCCTTTGATTTGATTACAAATTATGCTGATGATGGTAACTGTGCTGATACAGAATCCTTGGATTTCAGAGAGGAATCTGATACCATGAGACATTGTGATGAAAACATGAGCTTTGTACCCAGACAAGTAAACACATTTTGAAATGGGTGATGGATCTCAAAAAGAAATTGTAAGCAGTGATCACGCTGTAAATTTGGTGATGAGCATCTCAGGGTGAGGGATTGTTCAGAATGAGAATTATCTTTAATCTGTATTTTAACAGCATCTGGAAGAAAATATAAAATCTTTGCTGACAGCACTCAAAACCAGTGTAAGTGAAATTACAGATAAGGGAATTATGCTGGCTGATCTGGATCACAGTGAAAAATAGATCTATTGTACAGCACACATTTTAATAAACCCACATTCATGGGGAGGAGGAATGTAGGTCACTCTGGGGGAAGTTTCTTGGAAAACAGCAGCTGAGAAGGACATAGGGATCAGGATGACTGTTCAACAGGACACAAGGCTTTTGGGCAGTTCTGAAAAATGATGTGACTGTTGGAATCCCTCAATATGCAGGGAAATAATGCAGCAAAAGCAGGAGAGTGCAGTGCTTCAACACTGGAATTCCATGAAAGTGCTGGAAAGGGGAAATTAAAAATGGGAAAGTCTCTGCAGGGAACTGTGAGTGTGATTAAAAGCCTGAAAGAATCATGATAGCTACAAGGAAGCTCTGATTTTTTAATTACCCAGAGCAATGTGCAGTGGTAACTCCCTCTCAATGAAGATGGGAATGGTAGGAGAGGACATCGAGTTCAACAAATTTCACCTAAAAATGCAGCAACTGTTTCTAACACTGAGGACAAAGGGCACTAGGAACAGATTATCTAATAATACATTTTTTCCTCTGTTATTTGAAATTATGACACTGTAAATTAGATGTCTTTGCAAAAGCTGTGCCTGAGCTTCACTGGGAGTTACAGTCTGGGCCTGAAATCACTGCAGGCAGTCTGATGGGCTGTCTCAGAGCAAAGGGAGGATTAACTCATCATGCAAGTCTATTTCTGGATTAAAAATCTGAATCAGCTTTGGTTGAGGAGGTGGCCTGTGAGATCAGGAGAGCTGGGGACCAAACACAGGTTGTAGATTGCATCACTCTGAGTTAGGGCAGAGGGTGGCTCAGTTTCTAGGCTGTCCCTAATGAAGTCACCTGGAAGGTGGTTTCAGCTGTAAAGGTATTGATGGAAACCAACAAGTATGAAACCTTTCCTCATACATGGATATATGTGTTGCTATTCCAAAGTGCACCAGAAATTCCTCTCTCTCCATGGCGAGGTGTACAGCTGAACTTTTAATATGAATTTATGATAACAACCTTCCCTTATGTATCCAGGTCTTCCTCTCACTTGTTTGAGTGCAAAACAAGAATGCTTCCACCAGAACAAATGGCATCACACTGGTGTAAGAGGAGAAGCAGAGAGGGAAGAATGAACCCCCCCCTGTCAATAATTCATTCAGAGAGGTGTTGCAGGATCTGCTCCAGCCTCGTGTCGTGTTTTGTTATCTACAGGCCATTGAACATAACTCAGCAGAAGGAGAAGAGCAGGATGTGGGCATGGCCATCACTTGTACTGCTGAAACCTGGGTTCTGTGTCCTGTCACAGAGCTGGGTTCAGCAGCACACACAACACAAATGCATGTGGTTTTGCTGCCATGGGTTAAAACTGAGGAAAATATTGTTGTGCAGAGAAGCAAATGAAAACTGCTTTGACAAGAGCCAAGGCTATATCCAAACAAGCCCTTGATTTGGGAATTACTTGGCATTTGGTTAACATGGTAAATTTGGTCTAAAAGTGATGAGGTTGGAAATTGATTGACATCCAAAACTGAGAGATAAAACTAGCAAACAACCAAAAAAAAAAAAAACCCACAAAAAAACCTCACCAAACAATCGGGGAAAAAAAAAAAAAAAAAAAAAAAAAAAAAAAAAAAAAAAAACAAACCAAGAAAAGTCATCAGGAATGGGCCTATACAGAAAAACAAAACAAAACAATTGGTCAAACAGCTTTTCCTGTGTGAAAATCAGCTTCATTCATAAATGTGCAAAATATAAATCTGAGTTTTGGAAGATCTACATAATTTTGTATTGTGTGCTGTAGAGGAAGCTGCTGCTGTACGTGTATGAAAACAGTTTCACTCTTCTGGGTATTTTTTTCCACAGCAATGCAAAAATGATGGAGAAGTGAATGTTACATTATTAGCTTGTCAGAAAATTAGACACTAACAGAAGAGAAAGGAAGAGCTGACATTTTCCATAATCAAATTCACCAATTGAATAAAGTTTAATTTTTATGGATCAATATCACCTTGTCTCAGTTTCAGAAATGTAGATGGAGAAGAAGAAGAGCTGAGTGGGCTCCTATCAGATTTTAATCTCCAAAGCATGAGACAGGGATGGAGACAAACTCATGTTGTGGGGCTGGTGTCTGCAGCTATCTGGGAGGCAGCACTGCCTGGGCTGTGCAAAAGCAGCATCTCCAAAGGCTCTGAACATGGAGAAATGTTGTTGGCATAGGAGGGGGAAAACTACATTTTGTAGTAGAGTTCTTCCCTCATAAAATGTCTTGCATGGTGGAACTTTTGGGGTGTCCTGTGCAGGACTGGGAGTTGGGCTCAGTGACCCTTGTGGGACCCTTCAGGCTCAGGATATTCTGTGACTCTCTGATTATTTAGGGTGAGGTTTGACCTGCATGGGTGCCTTAACCACCCTAAACCCCAACAATGCTCAAAGCAGTAAATGTTGTGAACCTTGCCTAGTTGATGTAGTGGTATCACAGAACTGCATTCCAGCCTGGCAGCTGTAGAGGGTCTGTAGATTGTCTGAATTTTGTTTATTTTGCTTGGTTTCAGCATGGAGTCCATTTCCAGTGCCATTGTTCACACACCTTAAAAGCTCCTTCTGCTTTTCATTTTAATGTATGATTTTTGTACAGGGGTTTACAGCCCTGCCTGGGGGTTAATGGGTAGAAATTTTACAGCATGACACAGGGAAAAAAAACAACAAAAAATTTTTTTGTTAAATTAAAAAGAGTTTGCTCTTTTAATCTTGCATACTGATCAGACAGGGGAAGCTGGCTTAGTACAGTATGTCTCAATCTGTTATTATTTAATTAGGCAAAATTTATCATGGCTATAGTTCACAACCTCTGGCTACAGAGGCCTGAGTGGAGTCAAAGATTTCAGAAATCTTCTTTTCTTTATTTTGAATCATTAAAGTACACCCCAGCCTTTCCAATTAGTCACTTTGTTATTATAGTTAGACTGAAGTGTACTATCCAGAAAGATTTGAGAGGTCAAGATGACTTCTGAATTCAGAGATTACTGTTGATAAAGCATCATCCCTTGGCTGGGATGCCAACAGATTCTTTCTTTGATTACCAAAAGGAAATTTTTGAAGCCTTTAGAGGAGCCTTGGTCTGGCTCCTTAGGTGGCATCAGTGCTTACCCTCCTGGCACCATGTGAGGGTTCAGAGTCACTAATCAAGGGTGCACAGCAGCTTGTTATTGAAGTGTCTGTGCAAGTGCTGACATTAATTCTGTTTCCCCTTTCCTGTTTCCCCCAAGGTGGTGGTCAATGCCCTTGTGGGAGCCATCCCTTCCATCATGAACGTCCTGCTTGTCTGCCTCATCTTCTGGCTCATCTTCAGCATCATGGGAGTGAACCTCTTTGCTGGGAAGTTTGGGAAGTGCATTAATAAGACAGAAGGGGATATGCCTTTGGACTCTAAAATCATTAACAACATGAGTGACTGCATTCTTTACAATGTGTCGGGCACGTTTTACTGGACAAAAGTCAAAGTTAACTTTGATAATGTTGGTGCTGGGTACCTGGCTCTGCTACAAGTGGTAAGTGTGTCCACCAGAAACTAATGGGGTTTTTTTTTGCTGTTTCTCACTGAAATCAGTTTAAAAGCTGAGGTTAAGCTCTGGGCTTTTCTGGGTTTTTCAGCCTTGACCCATCAGGTCAATGACTTTCCTCAAGTGTAAATAAATCATATTTTGCATATTAACTTGGCCTAGAAATATTGTGGCAGTTTATGGTTTTAATTCGAGTTTCTGCTGCATCACTAATACAATTCTCTGGGAGGTCACTGGACTAATGAGGTGAATTAAAGACCATTTTGTCAATATTGTAATCCAGAGCAAAGTTCACTTCCAGAACAGAGATCTGTGATACAGGAAGGGCTGTGCATGCAGACAGAGTGCGCTGGCTTTCCTGAACAGCTTGGGATTTCACTGTATCCTGCTGGGAAAAAATGAAGTTGTAGTGCCTTCTACAAATGAAAAACGAAATTATAGTGCCAATTTCCCAGCTGAAGTTACTGCATAAAGCTGTAGTCTTCATTTATGGCCCTCTGCTCACCTTCCATTTTTGAGAAGGACACTGGTGCCTCTCATTCTGGTTCCTCACCTTGTGTCCACCTGCTGAAATCAGGATTCAGATTGAATCTAACTATGGGTCATGGTGGGGATCAGGCCACTGACACTGCCCCCAGCCCAGCCTCTCTGGTAAGGTGTCAAGAGCAAAGCAGAGAAGAGACTGCTGAGGTTCAAAGGTGATGGCAATATTTCAGTTACAAAGGCAGCAGGAAGCCACTTCTACAACCTTTTTCACCATCACATGTAAAATATAGATAAATGGGTTGAATTCACTGTGTTTTGACACAGGACAGCCCAATAGAAAGAGCCACAGGAGACTCCACCTCATCCAGGCCCTGCTGCTGGACTGATGGGTGATTTCAGACAAATTGTTTTGTGTTTGAACTCCATAGAGCCCTCACATCAAGCATTGGTTATGATGCTTGTTTCCCCTGCTCCTAATCTGGAGCCAAATGGTGTCAGGGGCTGGAAGTGCACTTGGAGTGTTTGCTGCATTGCATTTTTTGCATGCAGAGTTAAAGAAGCTCCTTGCTACATCTTTGGACAGGGAGGTTTCTTTCTTGAAACACCTGTGACAGCATCCCTCAATTCTGGGATAAAAATTGTGTTCTGGGAGCTCAATTTGTCATGTGTGGAATCCACCCTTTGCAACACATCAGGGTGTTACTGCCTTCAGCCCTCTGCTGCCCTTCCAAAGGTCCCCATCAGATCTGACAGCCCTTCTCCTTCCCAGGAAGTGAGTTTGTTTTTCCCAGATCTGGTTTTCTCTGTCACAGATGCACGAAACAGTCCCATGAAGCAATTTTCCTTTCTCATAGAAATCCTTGTTCTTCTGTGTGCAGCTCCTGGTACACAAACCCTTGAGTTTGAGATCTTCTGATTGCTGTCCACTGAAGTTTTTTGCTTTCACACCCTCTGGGAAGCAGAAACATTGGAATGGGCACAACCACTTTCCATTCTTTCCATGACATAAACTTGCTGAGAGTGAGAACTTTTATCTGTTGCACATAATTATGATATTCAGCTCAGCCATACAGGGTAGATTATTTTACTTTGAACGCCTTTAATTAGATTTTCTCTTCTATGTACTGTTTTCTTTGTCTTTTGTTTAAACATCCCACGTAGATAAGCAAGAATTTCCTGATTTAAAATATTGTGCCTTACCTGAAGTTTCTTAATTCCTCTGATTACAGAAAATTGCCTACTTTTTGAGGGGGGGAAAACTCCATCAGAGAGCTATTCCTTCACAATTTCTTTTATAAGAATCAAGCTTTAGTTTTCTGAAAATCTTTAGCTTTTCTTAAGTTGGCATTCCCTAAGAAATATCCTGAAGCAGTCTTTTCTGGTCACTTCTGTTGGGAACAGTGGTGGCAGAAGAAACATAACTGGTTGTAAGGTGGATCTCAGCACACATTTGAAGGGAATGGGCTAATACTGCTCTTTTCTAGTTGAAAATGGATTTGATGACCCTGAAGATATCTCTCAAACCTGTGATCCTGTATTGGGTAGGAGAGAAATAGATTTTCCAGTTGCAAAAGTCCAAAAGAAGTGTTATAAACCTAGGCCTTGTCAGGCTGAACAAACTGAAGGAAATAAGGTCAACTCCTATGGCAGGTGGTAGCTCCTTCTTCAGAGGAAGAGCAGGAGCCAGTTTCCATTAGGGGTTTGATTTTTGGCTTTGATCCTGCACCTGGAGCTCTATGTCTGCTGCTGACCACAGGCAGTGAAGTGAAAAGGTGACACACACAGAGAAGGGGCCCAAACATCGGGATCTCCCTTGCCAGGGGTGTCAGCTACAGGTGCCCCTTGCTAATATTCTCCATGAGGGGTCACATTTCACCAGCAAACCCCCGTGGGAAGTGCAGGGGCTCAGCTGAGATCCCAGCTCTCCTGGAGGGACAGACACCTCTGTGCATCCCTGTGCACAGCAGGGCAGGGAGGAGATGAGAATTTGGGCTACAACCCGCCAGGATCTGGAACATGAGCATTCAAGTGTGACCTGTCTTTTGACTGCTGACATTTTCAGCTGCCACAGCACCAATCTGAGCAGCTCTGAAGCTCCTGTGGAATGCCTGAAAGTCTGCAAATCCAAATGGAAATGTGTGAAGCAAATCTGCTTGATGTTCTGTCTTCTCTGGCAGCGTATTTGAAAAAAATAAAAATTGCTACCTCAGAAACTTTGGGACGTACTTCTATCCGGAGTCAAGATTTCTGAAAATGCAATTGAGATCTGCATGAAGTTTGCCCCAAATATCTTCTGCTCTTTTCCTGTCTTGATGGGGATCCATTGTGTTGTCCTGAAGCTGCCACTTTGAGTAAATAAATCTGAGAAAACATTCATGTGAAGTCAAGTGTCAAGCTCCTCCAACTAATAAACAAGCTGTATCAAAACTGGTTCATAAAATAACAGAGGTAATTAATCTGCTTGCTCTACAAACAAGAGAAATGTCTTATTCATGGGGAGGGAAAGATCTTTGTCATCACAACTCTTCGACTTGCAAGAAGGATGATTCACTTTCCTGGTAATTTAACACTTCTAAAACCCTAATCTAACAGGAAAAAGGTCTTGCTACAACACAGTGCTCCAGTAATAATTACTTGTATTCCAAATTTTCATAAAGTATCACAGCACCTATATTCTGTAAATTTGTACTTGATCTGATCAAAGAATTATCTTAAATTTCCAGTAGCAGTTTTGCATTTCCCTTGTGTAATCCCACCCTTCCACCCTGTGATCACCTCTGCATTTTTTTTTTTTGCAATATATTTTGAAATTTCACCCATCTATTGAAGAACAGCCAGGAGATAAGGGGTCTTTCATGCAGCATCTGTCTTGTTTGGAAAAGTTCTTCTTAGACAGAACAGACCTAGATTGACTATATGCTACTTATCTTTGAATATGTCCCATTTACTCTGTCACTTTGGGACTCCAGATAAGGAATGGGGAGATAACAGAAGCACTCCTAGACCAGCAAGCAGGAGCTGCAGAGTTAAAGCAATCCCTTGTGCCAGGGCTGAAGTCCTGACTGAGCCCATAAATCAGACACAAAATGGTTGGAAGGCAGAGTTGTGTGTCTAAAGTTACTGAGTTACACGATCCCTTGCACTTCTGTAAACTGCAATGCCTGATTTCACTGTCACTGGGGATGCAAAATGTGAAAAAAAATCTCTGGTTTTGCTTTCAGAAATTTCTCCCATCAACAGGAATGCCCAAAGAAGTATTTCATCTATGTGAAGGGCAGTGTTTCAGCCATGAAAAGCAGGCATTTTTGTTGAAAAATTTCCTTTCCTAGGATTAAAAAATGAGAGGCGAAGGGAAAAAAGGGAAAGGAAAAACGCGAAGGGAAAAAAGGGAAGGGAAAAAAGGGAAGGGAAAAAAGGGCAGGGAAAAAAGGGAAGGGAAAAAAGGGAAGGGAAAAAAGAGAAGGGAAAAAAGGGAAGGGAAAAAAGGGAAGGGAAAAAAGGGAAGGGAAAAAAGGGAAAGGAAAAAAGGGAAAGGAAAAAAGGGAAAGGAAAAAAGGTAAAGGAAAAGGGAAAGGAAAAGAGAAAGGAAAAGAAAAAGAAGGAAAAGGAAAAGAAAAAGAAAAAGAAAAAGAAAAAGAAAAAGAAAAAGAAAAAGAAAAAGAAAAAGAAAAAGAAAAAGAAAAAGAAAAAGAAAAAGAAAGAAAAAGAAGAAAAAGATCCCCAAGGCTTACAGATTTAAAGACTTGCTTTACTTCAAGGCACCATTTGGTTTGAGGGCAGCCAGTGCCATCCCACCTATCCTCCTCCCCACTAACTTCCAGCATTGCAGCTCTAACCACCAGTGAAATAATGAAATGTAATCCCATCCCAGGGTGAGTTTATCAGTAGATAATCTCATCACATGGCAGTTTCAGTAGAAAATGGTGTTTCTCTGGATAGCTTCCAGGCAGGATAATATCACAAACACTCCTATGAAGATTTTGTCACTTCCTTATCCAGAGTGTAAGTGGTTACTAATTCCAGATAAATAATTTCTTTTCTCAGTGTTATATTTCTTTCATTCTCAGTATCTTTTACCCTCTGCAGTTGAAGTGTCCAGGGAAGCTTTCCAGATGTCCCACAGATATTTAATTCTCTTGCTTCTTGACGACTGGGGGAAACAGAAAATCACAGCACTTCATTCTCTTAATATTTATTTTTGTCAGATCACTTCATCATCCTTTATCACTTCAAACCACTGTGCCTTGCAGGAGAGTCAGTCATGTCTGTGGTACACATTGAGGGATAAAATAGCTGCTCAAGAGAAAAGATTTCCTCCCAAGTGGGAGAAAAGTGCAGGCTAAGATCATATCATTTTGTGCCACAGGGAAACAATTTCTTGTTTCAGCCTGGCCACCCTTCCTGAACAGCACTTTGAGCTGAAAGCTCTAATGGCATCAGAAAGTCTTTGCATCAACTTAGAAAAAGAACAGCAAAAAATGAAAATATTAGAATATTTAAGGAATATCAGCATGACAGGTTTAAATAATTATTTATTATGATAAAACTGCTGATGTTTTCTATAGATACTTTTCATCTTAAGTGATTTTTAACACACAGCACTATGGAAGAGATTTTTGAGGGAGTGAGTTAATCTCTTTCAAGCAGTAGATAAGAATAGGTGCAACCTTTCAAACACTATTTTATATATACTTCCATGAAAAATATCATTGATCTCTTGTAAATTTTCCTTTGACTCAGTAGCATTCAGAAGGAATTGGGAAGGCAGCATTTACCTCCAGGACTTAATATAATAATAGAGAGTTCTAAACCCAGTGAATGTACCCACCTGGGCCAAACTGCTTGGGTTTCTCTTGGTAACCTCTGGCCAAATTCCTACTAGCATTGTCTGGAATTGTATGCCTACACAGTAGGGTAAAAATTCAACTTAAGTGTCAGTAGGACGTAAAAAAAAAATTGGGTGTCGGTCCTACATGCATACCAGTGTAAATCTGATGAAATGAATAAATCTGAAAATGCCTCATTATCTGCTCACACTGACTTAGGTCGGGATAAGTCTAAAGAGGTAGAATCATTTCTTCTTTAAACAATTATAAAACAAAAAGTATTAAAACTACTGACTTCATAAAGCTTAATGAAGAGAAAATCTGAACAGTAAAGCAGATTGAGGCTCACAGCAGGTGTTGATTGTCTTTGCTTCTTTCAAGTCAGCTGTGATTTATGCAACTCCCTGGCCTTTAATATTGTTGTGATTTGCCCTGGTTTAGAAGAGGGCACAATCCAAACTTCAGCAGGATGTGGATGGGATCCATCTCACCTGGTGAAAGGCTTGTGCAAGACAACATTCCTTAATGTCATGTGTAGTCATATCTCTTCATTACTTGAAGTTTTTTAAGGTCAGAACTTCCAAAGATTTAATTGTTATGTTTTCTCTCCTTCTTAAAATCTCTTCTAAAAACTTCTTTTTTTCCCTGCAAGTGCAGAAAATCAAAAAACAGAAATGAGAAATCCAGGAGAAAACCATTCTGGAATGAATTTAAATGTCTAAATGAGCATAAACTCAAGGATTCATGATAGATGTCAAGGCAGGCAATACATTAATACATGCTCAACATTGCATTTTGAAAGTTCCTCACAGAGATGATATTTCAGGGTGTACTTGTTTAATATGCTTATGTCTTATGTGGGATTTTTTTTCAGGCCACATTTAAAGGCTGGATGGATATTATGTATGCAGCAGTGGATTCAAGAGAGGTAAGTCTCTGCAAGGAAATTAATAATTTCCGTTTCCATTGCCTTTTGCAGCACCGATGATGCTCAAGAACAAGCACAACAAAATAAAATACGTGCAGGGTGCCAGTCCCTGTCTTATTCTGGCTGGGACAGCTGCAGACCCTCATTGTCTGTGGCTGTACTGAAGCATGATAACCCTGAAATTAAAGTAAATGTGGCCCTTACTCCTGCACAACTGATTTATCTATTCCTACTGTGGAACTCCCTGCATACAGAGGCACCTCAAGAATGAGACTGAGTCTGCCAAAGACCTGAGTTGTTGTCTGTATTTCTTCTCCTCTCCCAGTTTACTGCCTTATTTTCCAACTTCCAATGATAACATGTCTTTAGAAGTGCTGGGTTTAAGTTGAATAGCCCTGTGAGACAAATATTTAACCCTTCCTACACCTTCACTTTGAGCAAGTGTCTTTCCTGCAGCCAGCAGCTCCACAACAGGAATGTGGAGAAGCTTCTGGCTGACAAAGAGGGTAGTGTGAACTTCCAGCTCTGACTTGAGATGTGCTGGTGACAGCCCAGTTCCTACCTGCATCTTGTTCAGCTTTCAGATTTCTGTAAAAATGAACAAGCAAAAAAAAAACATTTCTCTTGCTACACCATGTGTGGTTTGTTTATCTTTTTATTGAAAGTTCTATAATATTCTTTTCCTCTTGTAATTATATTAGACAAACAAGTTTATACTTGGTTTTATTTTTTGAGGCAGCTGTCTGGTACTAGGAATTTGACAGGGTGAATTTAGGACAAAAGGGGAGGCCTAAGGGGAGGAATAAGGGGTGGAAAGACTTCATGGCACCACAGGAGCAGAGAAGTACCTTTTCATAGCTTTCTTGGTTTGAAAAAGAGAAATGTCTGCTAGGGGAGGCAGGAGCCTCCCCTGAAATAGAGAATGTAAACCCCCTCCCTCCAAATTATTATAATTTTGAAATTAAGGGGCTTTTAGGCAAAGACATGGGAATAGGAATAACAGTTCTTTACTAGGAAAATTAAAATAAAAATGCAGTAGTACGAAAAACCCTACTGACAGAGTCAGAACACAGCCTGACACCCTGTTGGTCAGGGTGTTCATAGCAGTCCAATTAAATGGTGGCTTCAGTCCTCCTGCAGTGACAGATGTGGCTCTGTTGGAGCAAAAATCCGGTAGAAAGGTGTAGTTTTCTCTGAAGGTCCGGTGGATTAAAATAAAAATGCAGTAGTACGAAAAAACCTACTGACAGAGTCAGAACACAGCCTGACACCCTGTTGGTCAGGGTGTTCATAGCAGTCCAATTAAATGGTGGCTTCAGTCCTCCTGCAGTGACAGATGTGGCTCTGTTGGAGCAAAAATCCGGTAGAAAGGTGTAGTTTTCTCTGAAGGTCCGGTGGAGCTGAGATGGGTCTGCTCTTCCTCTTGGAATGCAGTGCAAACAGGCTGTCTTAGTGTTCTGAATCCCAGGCTTTATCCAGGTGGGAATGCTGGGCTCCTCCCCTGGGTGCAGCATCTCCCATGGATGTTGGAATTGGATCAGCCCTGCAGGGAGCCTGGATGGCCCATGGACCGCAGAGATCCCCTGGAGGGAGGAGGGGTCCTGGAAGGGATAAAGAACTCTGCCCCACCTGGTTTTAATAGCTGGGCCATTAACAGAAGATATCCCCCAGAGTTAAGAGGAATGAAAGAGATAAAGAAACACTGCCCCACCTGGTTTTAACAGCTGGTGATAGAACAGATACTTTTGGTTACATCTTGCATTGCAGACTAAGACAATAGCATAGCTCATGATGGGGATTTATTCTGGGGCTACACGTGCACAGGTATCCTCCCTCCTGCTGAATGAAACTCATGGATTGCCCACAAGAAAATATGGCATTTAGGGAATGCACCTTGTTTAGATACCAGGAGCTGAGGGGGCAAATCTGAGCACTGTTGCCAAACATGTCAGAGGTGACTTGAGGTTATCAGACTGTGTTCCTCAGTTCTTCAGCAATAGACCTTATTCCATCCCACCCCTCATTAAAAAAAAAAAAAGTACTTAAAAATACAATGTTTTTCAGTAGGACTCAATTATACTGCAATCATACTTCTGTTTTATTGTAAGTACCATTATTTCATATAGGCATTAGGATAATCAAAAAACTGATTGTTCTCCCACCAGAAAATTGATTGTTTTCCCATTCTGGGTTCAGACTGAGCGCACTTTGTTGGGATTATTCAGGAGTTGCACTTTCTGGAACAGTGTTATTGCTGTGACAGTGTTGTGAAGTGTTGCTGAAGTATCTGTGGCATTGCAGATGGCAGTGGTGAACTTCAGGGGAGAACTGATATCTCACGGGAGTTACAGTACTTTTCTCATGTTTTATAACTTTCATTTCCAATAGACAACTTTGTTTTGACTGCATCAATATTTTGATGTGTGCAGAGGTGGTGTCATTTTCACACTTTCCCCTTTCTCTTGGCAGTGCGAGGAGCAGCCTGAATGGGAATGCAATTTATACATGTACCTTTATTTTGTGATTTTCATCATCTTCGGGTCTTTCTTCACATTGAACCTCTTCATCGGTGTCATCATTGACAATTTTAACCAACAAAAGAAAAAGATAAGTAGTGCATGTGCTACCCATCATCTTGTGACTGCTGCAGGGACCATGGCCAGGAACAGATTTATCAGTGATGACTTTGCCACAGCAGCCTTGAGAGCAGCAGTGGCAGAGCATCTGCAAAAACCACCTGGCAGAACTTCTACAAAGGCACATCCCTAGTATCCCTAGAGCATGAGCATCCTGAAAAGATAGGGTGGAGGACCCCATTCCCCACAGAATGCAGCAAAGCAGCTCAGGCAGAGGGGATCTCTAGCACAAAATTTGACACAGGGACATGGACTGGCCTGGTGTCCTCTGTGCACAAACTCCACTATTCCTAAAGCAGTCCAACCTAATGAAAGCTACATTAAAAGGGAAATGAAATAGAAGAGGATTCCTTGAACTTTGGAAGGGGGCAGAGGTGAGCTCTCTTCATCAAAAGTAATGGTGTTGTTCTCACCTTATACTTAGGTGGCCAGGACATCTTCATGACAGAAGAACAGAAAAAATATTATAATGCAATGAAAAAGCTGGGATCTAAGAAACCTCAAAAGCCAATCCCAAGGCCACTGGTAAGATTGGCATCATTCAGTTGAACTTTGTGTAATAGCTGAATGTTTATTTACTAGAATAAGCACCATTCAACTCTCCAGAGTAGGAAGGTTTATTGCTCCCAGATGAAAGGCACTTATAATTATAGGTTTTGATTTTGGATGATATTTGCAAGTCCAGTGATCTGTGGTACAAAATTCCCTCTGTTCTGCAGCACTAACATTGCAATTTACATGTGCCATTTACATATGCCAGTGGCCACCTGCCTGCACTGAATAAATTCATGGCCACACTCCAGTGTCTTGTTTACAGTAGTTTCAAAAAGCATTAGGAGCAAATGGGTTTGAAAACTCCATCAAAAATATTCATCATTACTTTTAAATTTATGAAGTTCCAATCAGATGCAATATATTGTCTGCTTTCTGATCAATTATGACAAAGTTACATCATTTTTACATGGCTCAAATTTCCCAACTAAACTTTATCCTTTCCCCAGAACAAGTACCAAGGTTTTATTTTCGATGTCGTCTCAAAACAAGCCTTCGATGTCTCCATCATGATTCTCATCTGCCTTAACATGGTTACCATGATGGTGGAAACAGATGACCAAAGTCAAGAAAAAGTGAACATCCTCCACAAAATCAACATGCTTTTTGTTGCCATCTTCACTGGGGAGTGCATCTTCAAAATGCTGGCTCTGCGACACTACTACTTCACCAACGGCTGGAACATTTTTGACTTTGTGGTTGTGATTCTGTCCATCGTAGGTAGGTGACCCTGGATTTTCACCCAGACTCCAATGCTAGAAAGGCAGATGTAAAATTAATTGGCAAAGTTGAAGGGTTTGTGCAGTGATATATGCTTTCAACCCAAAGAATTGAATCCTAAATTTTAATACATAATTATAACTAACATAGCACTGCCACCTATAACTCACATAACCACCAAAAACTGGTTTGATCAGCAAAATTAGGTTTATCAAACTCTACACTTAATGGTTCATGGTGATAAAACATGAACTGGCCACCACATACACTTAACACCAGTTCTGCATAACAGCCAATGACAGAGAAGTAAAAAAGCCACATGAAAGTGGCACATCTGGATTGCTATTGCTTTGCTATTTGCTTTTTATTCCAAAAGTTTGAAATAGTCCTCCAGGGCAGGTTTGGGCAATGCAGTGAATCTGACTTTTCTCATCCTTGTCACTAGAGCTCTGCACCCTCAAATAGCCAAGGGATGAAACAGAAAGACACAATTTTATTGTTAGCTTGTGCCATTGCTGTTCTGCAGCCCCAACAGAGATATATTTAGATACTTAAGAAGTGCAGGTCAGATGAATCCGAAATCCTACCAAAAGAGTTTTCACTAAGTTGGAAGTAGCAGCAACTGGAAGATGATCAATGGATCCAGTGAGCAAAAGTAGCTTAGAAATTCAACTCTTCTGAAAATAAAGTTTTCATTTTGAGGGAGGGAATAGGTAAATTAAAAAGTGTCATGTTAGGAAGACATCAACCAATGCCCCTGCTGCTCTGAACACCCTGTAGTGGACTGGGGAAGCTGCAAGATTCCAGTGCAGATCTCTGGTGCTCAGAGCCCCACCTGCACTTTGAGGCATTGAACAGCCTGGATTTCACAGGTTTGGGCCACCCAGGGAACGTCACTGCCACACAGCTGTCACCAGAACCTTGAGGCCAGATGCTGTGGATATGCCCATAGCACACAATTAACCAGAGCTGTCCTGCTGCTCACAGAGCTGTCCCATGATCAGCCAGGTTGTTTCAGTGTCAGAAACATTGGGCCATGCCCATGAGCCCTTCTCCTGTGGGAGACAGGAGCTCAGCACGACTCAGTGCAGCCAGGGCTTGGCATTAGACTGTCTGGACCAAGTGCTCTGCTCCTGCAGGAAGAGTTTAGCACAGGGGTGCAAGCACATTTCTTTGATAGCACAGCCTGAGCCCTTAGTTCCCTCCCAGCCCATCAGGGAAATTGGAAAAATTTATAATCAAACAACCAACCAAGTGGATACACAGTAGAAACCTGCGCTGTTCTGATGGTAGCTCAAAAAACCAGGCCCAGCACACCAGCATTTCTGACTCATTATTTTACAGACAAAAATGTTGTCATATCAGACAACTTCTGACATCTGTATCAAGACAAATTTTCAGGTGCCTGCATTCCAGGCCAAAAGCTGCAGTTATCTGTATCTTGACTTGATCATGGTTTCTCATTACCAGCAGAAAAGCTTTCTCTTAATAAAACTGCCACTACCATTCTTTGCTTACACTCTCACAAGTTCTTATGGATTAAATGGGCATGAAAAAGCAACAATGCCTTTCCTCATATTGTGAGCCTTCCAATCTGGGAAACTTTCCATTTATTTTCTCAGTAATCCTGACTGATTGCTTTAAAAGGAAAGCCTGGGATTATTTCCCATGTACTAACTTACTGTCTGTCTCTTTTCTTTTCAAGGCACCGTACTTTCTGACATCATCCAGAAATATTTCTTCTCTCCCACACTCTTCAGAGTCATTCGTTTGGCTCGGATTGGCCGGATCCTGAGACTCATCCGGGGAGCCAAAGGAATTCGAACTCTGCTCTTTGCCTTAATGATGTCCCTCCCTGCTCTGTTCAACATTGGCCTCTTGCTGTTTCTGGTCATGTTCATTTATGCCATTTTTGGCATGGCTAACTTTGCCTATGTGAAGAAGGAGCATGGCATTGACGATATGTTCAACTTCCAAACCTTTGCTAACAGCATGCTCTGTCTCTTCCAAATCACCACGTCAGCTGGCTGGGATGGTCTTCTCAACCCTATTTTAAACACTGGGCCACCATATTGTGACCCGAACCTTCCCAATGCAAATGGTTCAAAGGGAGACTGCGGGAGCCCCGCCGTAGGGATTTTATTCTTTGTTACGTACATCATTATATCATTTCTCATTGTTGTAAACATGTATATAGCCATTATTTTAGAGAACTTCAGTGTAGCCACTGAGGAAAGTACAGAGCCTCTAAGCGAGGATGATTTTGATATGTTCTATGAAATCTGGGAGAAGTTTGACCCCGAAGCCACTCAGTTTATTGAGTATTCTGCACTTTCAGACTTTGCAGACGCGCTGTCAGAACCTTTGCGCATAGCGAAACCGAACAAAATCAAACTCATAGCCATGGACCTGCCCATGGTCAGCGGAGACAGGATCCATTGCTTGGATATTTTGTTTGCTTTTACAAAAAGGGTGCTAGGAGAATCCGGAGAGATGGATGCCCTCAAAATACAGATGGAAGAGAAGTTCATGGCGGCGAACCCCTCCAAGATCTCCTACGAGCCGATCACGACGACGCTCAGGCGGAAACAAGAAGAGGTCTCCGCCATCGTCATCCAGAGGGCCTACAGGAGACATTTGTTCCGGCGCTCCATGAAGCAGGCATCCTACCTGTACCGGCACAGAACTTTGGAAAGCAGCATCCTGGAGGACGATGCGCCCGAGAAGGAGGGCCTCATCGCCTTCATGATGAACGAGAACTACGGCAGGCCAATAGACAAATCAGAAACTCTGTCCTCCACCTCCTTCCCGCCCTCCTACGACAGCGTCACCAGGGGCACGAGTGAGAACCTCCAGCTGAAGATAACAGACCTGAGCAAAAGCGATGAGGCCATAGATTGTCTTCTCTCACCCGACAAGGATAAGGAATCAATTGTTTAAATGTTTGTTTAGAATGCTTTAAAACATTGTTTACAGAATGTAATGCTGTAACTACACAACGATTGAAGCAGCCTTCTTATTAAAAATTAGTTGCAAAAGAAACAGTGGAGTTTTTAACCCTTAACTACAGGAGTCTAATAAGTCATATAACATTTGACCCTGCTCTTTTTGACTTGGCTCAATATTTATATTTATATATGCACAGGAAGATTCTCTGCAGGGTCATAGCTGTTATATCAATGGTGTGAATAAGAATAGGCTAGACTGTAAAACAGTAAACACAGTGTATATCTATCCACAGATAAAGCCTGGCTGTATACATTCATTTAAGGTCTTACTCATATTAGTGTGTTTACTTATGGCGATGTATGACCTTGCATTCTAAAAAGAAAAAAAAAATCACAGCTGCTGTAGCAAAATGTAACACTTACTGTATATGTTGTGAATGGTCTTTCATAAATTTATTATATTTGATATTTTTTTACTTAAAAAAAAAAAAGTCTCTTTTTCCATGGAGATTAATGGTCCTTACACTCTTCATGATGAACTCTAAGTCAAGGTAATAGGAACTTGTGGGATCCCAATCTCTTGAAGAGGAAAGTTGTTGCAAATTGAAGTATCAAATTAGCAACATTTAAACTGTTGATTACACTAAGCACTCCCTCTTGGGACTTGCAACTGCACATCAGCAGAAACACACACAAAAAAAAAATACCCCAAAAAACAGAAAAGCAAACGATGTCAAAATAATGAGAGAAATGGCTTGTTCTATCCTTCAGGAAACTAGACAATAATGGATTCTGTTTGTAAAACTGTTAATAAAAGCACTAATTTTTTAGTATGTTTCAAGAATCTGCTTTGAAATCTGCAATCAAACTCACCATAGGAGTAGTGCATCACGTTTGTGTGTAGTGATCCAAAGCACCATCTAGGCTGGCAAAGTTTCTGTTATGGTAGTGGGATAGGTTACATTTTCCCCAGGAACACTGAGCTAAGCAGCCTTATTTGGAACTCTGTGCATCAATATTGCTAAAAAGGAATTACTAATAATACTAATAGTAATAAATCAATGCCAACTGGGCCGTGCAGAACTGGCTGCGACAGTGTGATAAAGAAGGTGGGAGGGGAATTACCTCTGGATCTGTACACAAATTTTGAGGGTTTTAAATCCTTTTAACTCAAGGTTCATCTTTCATTTTCTCAGATAGCACAGATGGATTTCTGGGGAAGGACAAGAAATACAGGAACCAATTAAAAAAATCTACTAGATAATAGCTGTATCCTCATTCCTGTAGGCAAAGTATGTGTCCTTCAGCTTCAGGCCAAAGAAATGACAATGGGGTGAAAGGTGGATGTGTGGCTGTAGAAAAGTGTTAGAGGTTTTTAAGTGCTAACATAGATTGTTATTTATTATCTTTCAGCCTCTATAGAATGTGAGAAATTATTTATGGAATATAGAGACATGTCCATCATTACAGACAAGTTCTTTCCTTTTCATCTTCAGACTGATTGTACTTGGGTTTGGTTGGACTTCATGGAAAATCTTGAGATTTCTGTAATGAGCCATTGCACTTTAAAGGAAGAGTAATTGCGTTTTTTCATCTTGGAGAAGCAAAGATATCAAGAATGTATTTAAGGTGTATTGTCATTAACATTTAGTTACATCCCAGGTTGTGAAGGAGTCAAAAAAACACATGGGGTTGGCAACAAGAATTAAAGCAACATGTTACAGTCAAGTTTATCTATGGCCATTGTTATCTGTCCTCTAAACAAGTCAGAATATGTATGAGAACATGTCAAAAGGATGACAATGTATCTGTGTAAATATGGGCTAATATATTCTCTCCATTCATTGAGAGGTGTCTCAGGCATTCAGTTGAGAGTGGTCTATTGGTTAATTCAGAGGATTTGCGATCAGGATTCCTGGGGTCTATTCCTGATTCTTACTACATGATTTTTAGGCAAATAATTTAACCTCTCTGTGCCTCAGTTTACCCATCTGTAAAATGGGAATAATAATACTTACCTACCTCACAGGGGTGTTGTAAGACTTTCTGATTGCAAAGTGCTATAAGGGAATGAACCATACTATATAAGTATTATTATAATCATGCTCTCTTGCCCTTTTAACCCCATGTCTATGGTGTATAACATAGGGCTGTTCCTCTGGACATTTTGTTGCCTTTAAATCTTGTATGTAATTAGATTCTAACTTAAGGGGACTACTCGTCTTTCCTTGAAGTAAAAACATCCTTTATTCCTTCCCCCCTCCCTACCCCTCACCTCCCCCAAAAACTCAGAATTGCTCAAGGCTTCTCAAATTAGAGAAACTTTATACAAATTCCCTGTGTATTTATGCTGTAATGTTATTCTGACTGTACATATCACCCAGAAAGAGTATGCGATTTTTATATTTATATGCATATATATATACACACACACATACCTATATCTATACATATATATGTATCTTGTGAGTTTATAGAGTGGCTGACACTCAGAGGACACGACTTACTGATTAAAATGTTTTCCCCTCAACGGGATTTATCGATCATTAGCAACAAGCTGCTGCCTATAATGAAACTGTTTAATTAGAAAATAGTACATTCATTACTTGCTGAACAAGCATTTATTGGCTGACAACTAGCAAAATTATTTTCCTTTCAAAGCTTTAGGATAAAAAAAAAAAAAAAAAAGAGGCAAAAAATACTAAGGAAAAGGAGCATTTCTTATGTTATTTCTTTTCATGTATGATAAACTGTCTGAAACCCAAGGAAAAAGCCAGCCTGCACTCAGAAGTGAGTTGATGGTTATGCTGCTTTAACAATATTTTAATTATTTGTAACATATATTGGAAAATATTCAACAGCTGTTCTTATTAAGAGTCAGGCCCAGTAATGAACAGAATATAGGGAGACAATTAGCTGGTCACCAATTTTCTTAGAGAAGAGCCCTTCCTTTGGTCATTTCACCCTTGAGTTGAACATTTTAGTGTCATTGCTGTGAGACCCTATAGTACTGATGCAATTACAAATGGTTCTTTTACCCAAAACCTCTAAAACAAACAAACAAAAAAGAGTAATGCAAAAAAAAATCTGAAAGAGGGTCTTAACTCTAGATGTTTACAGTGCAGCTTTCTAAAACTGATTTGTAAATTACTTTCAAAGACCTTTGTAACTGGAAGGTTGGTTTTCTATTGGGTTTTCTATTGTTCTGTGGCACGTTTCTTTAGGGATGAAAAGGGATGAATGGTATCTTTGTGTGGTATGCAGAACTCCCCTCAAAAATGTCAAATAACCTCACTTGTAGATCTTTGTTACTGGAGATGCTGATCTGAATCGAGCCATGATACAACCTCCCAGTGCAGTGATTTAGTTTAAGACACTAACTCAACAGCTGGCCTACACTGTCTATAAGCATGGTGAGTGCTACCATTTTTTCTGTTGACTTGTTCAATAAAGGCTACCACATGAATCACTCAAGCTACAAAAAAAAGCAAGGAAAATATCAGCCAATATCATAGGACATATTAAGCTGTTTGTACCTGGAAAAACTCAAGTTTATTATGTTTCTTTATTAAATAAATAAGGATAACAAATATTTCCTCTGCCTTTTTTTTTTTTTTTACAACATTTATGTTATTATTTCTCTGACTTTTTCTACATATTTGTTTGGGAAATACATGGTGACTTTTGCTAGGAAGCTTGTTGATGAAAACCCCCTCAGTTCACATTGATAAAAATTCCTTACATTGGAAGGCAACTTACAGAGCATTAAAGGCTTGATCCAAATTTTCTTGAAATCAGTGGAGAATTTCTGGCTACATCAGATGAATTTGAAGCAGATTTGAAAGTCTCTTTTAAAACAGAATCATTTAAGGGATGAACCCAACATTGATATTTTAACCCATCCTGCCCAATAGAATTAGCTGGAGGAGGAAAACTAGTTTGAACTGCAGTGAAAAAATTCAGTCAGACCTTTGAATTAGTTTAACAAAATCAGTTTTTAATTATGTTTTATATTAACCTGGGGCAGTCTGACTTGTGTAGAAGACTTGCTTTTTAATAAGCATTTGCTAAAATATGTCATGCAATAATTTGACTTCTGAGTCAACGTGTATAGAATGAATCTGTCTGAAATTCAGGAAGATATTTTTGGTTGGAAGGAGCAGTTTGCTGAAATGAGAATTCTCCATGGAGACACATCAGGTTAGTTAAAGAAATTCCTAGTTAGAATTTATGGTCAAAATTCCCATGTGGAGGAAGTCCAGTGTCATGATCCCCATTAGGAAGATTTTCACATTTAGATTTTTACCAGAATTGGCTACCTTCTATGCATGCATTCTCAACACTGTCTTAAGGGCTGCTTTCAGTTACAGGACTTTCCTTATTTTCATACAGTTCTTGGGGAAGTTTCTGAAGGCTTTCAGATTTTTTAATTTTCAGGATATTTTCTTTTAGAAAAATTTGCCAATTGGATTTCTCATGTTCCAGCAAGGAACTTGGAGGCTGTCTCCTCAGAAGACAGAGATTCTTATACTTGATTTTTTAAAAGACATGGAATTAATTGGGTTGGAATGAGCCTAAAAGATTACATAATTCCAAATCCCCCATGGGCAGGGACACCTTCCACTGGACCAGGTTGCTCCAAGCCCGGTCCAACCTGGTCTTGAACACTTCCAGGACAGGGCAGCTGTAACTTCTCTGGAAAACCTGCTCCAGTGTCTCACCATCCTCACAATGAAGAATTTCTTCCTAACACCCAATTTAAATCTACCTTCTTGTAGCTTAACTACATTAATAAGTAAAATTAAGTTGATTTTACAAAGTAGCACATCTGTTAAATCAAGCCTAGGTGCAATCCATGAGGTTAGAGTCAGGACCTACAATTTCTAGATTCATTTTGAGATTTTTTTTCTTTAGTGGTTTCTGTTCTTTTTTACTTTTGATGCAAATTGTCTTATTAAATACCAAGATTACTTTGGGAAAATAGTTGGTGTTAAGAGAGAGAGTTAACAGCAGCACAGGGAACCCAGTCAGTTTTCTTAGGAAAAGTCACATATTAGTAATTTGCTTGAGATTGAAAGAGGCTTTTTAGCCTCTTTTTTTAGTCTTTTCTGAGTTTTCAAAAGTCAGAAAACACTGCTGTAGGAAGGGGAGAAATAAAGAATAAATGCTTTGAAGTGCAAAGCCTCCGCTGGGCTCCAAAGTATGCCCATGTAGGATGGCAGTGTCGTGTTTCTGGCACCGGGAACGCATTTTCCTGCTGTGTGCCAGGGGTGTGGAGACTGGAGAAGAACTGGATTTATAGCTGGAGAAAGCAGAGAGGAGCACAGCACATGGAGACAAAGCGCCGGACGCCTGCGGAGCGGCTGCTCCTTCATGTCAATTCTCCCATCGAGCCGCGAAAGACCGTCCACGCCGGGCCAAGAACAAACATGGAAATCCTCCTGAGTGTTTACATATTGCAAAGAAATAGCAGCCGTGTCAAAGGGAAAGCATGTGAAAGCAAATAGTCCTCGGGGAATAGCTATTGGCAGCCAGCAAAAAAATGCTTCGGAGTCAAACGTCACCGATAACCCCGCGAGGGCTGGAGGTGTTGGGCTGTGGCACAGGCATGGGTTTGTCAGCACCTCCGCCTGAGCTATTTTAGACAGCTGACAAACAGGGCTTTGGGCAGCTCCTGGACCACGTGGTTTTGCCGTGGCAAAGCTTCTGAGACCCCTGCTGCAGTTGTTTTTCCCTGGAATCTCACTGCTTCACGTTGGGCTGTGAGTCCCAGCTGTGTCAGAGCATCAGAGATCTTTTTTCCCTAGAAAATAACTGCAGTCCCCGAAACCACTATTCAAACATCAGCAGAGTGGCTTAAATAATGAGATTTTAATTCAAAAGAATTATCTCTTCTTCTTCTTCTTTTTCTTCTTCTTCTTCTTCTTCTTCTTCTTCTTCTTCTTCTTCTTCTTCTTCTTCTTCTCCTTCTTCTTCTTTTCATATCATTATTATTATTATTATTATTATTATTATTATTACTATTACTTCATTTTTAATACCCCAAAATTTCAAGTTTATATGATCTGGTCGTATTTTCAAGCTTCCTGTTTTTCTAACAGCTATGTCAGTCAAAAAAATGGGGCTTCAAGAGAAAAGAAACAAAAGACATGGGCAATTATGATAAAATCATGCACGGTTCTAAAAGAAGTTTAAAGGTGACTTGAACTGTGAAGCTCTACTTTAGAACATCTGTGGCTTCTGTGGAATCTCAGTTTCTCTAAAGCTAAAAGGAATTTAGCAATTCCCCTATGGAAACCAGGTTTCTAGCACTTTTATTTTCATATAGATAGACTGTCCCAGTTGCAAAAGTTTGTCTTCATTCTCTTTCAAAACTTGCAGACCAAGCAAAAATGGAATAATTTTCATTTTTAGCTCAGGGACAAGCTGTGCTCATTATAAGAATTTCCATAGAGTATACAAACCTGGAGTCAAAGGGCCAAATGCAACATGGGACAGTCCAGCCCTCGGTGACAGTCTTGGTGAAATAGACTCATTGAATCTTGCAAGAGTTTTTGTTTGAAAGGATCTTTAAAAGTCATCCAGTCCAACTGCCCTGCAGTGAGCAGAGACACCTTCCACTAGACCAGGTTATTCAGAGCCCCTTTCAATCTGGCCTTGGACACTTCCAAGGATGGGGCAGCCACAGCTCCACTGGGTTACTTGTTCCAGAGCCTCACAACCCTCATTGTAAAAAAAATTATTCCCTATACTAGTCTGAATCTCCTATCTTTTAGTTCAGAACCATTACTCTTTGTCCTACCACAAGAGAACTCCCCTAAAACATTTACCCCCATCTTCCCTATAGGTTCCCTTTAAGTCACCAAAAAAGCCATCACTAGCAGGCACAGCCATGCTAAACCTTCAGTAGGAGAGGACATCACCTCCACCTGTCCTTGCCTTACCCCACAGGCCAGACAAGGCAGAGAAAGAGCCAGTGGGAGCTTCAATCAAATTCCTTTCTCTTATTACAGGAGTGGGGACTGCAGGGATGCTCTGGGCTTGTCTGGGTTTGTTGGAGTCTGGATTTGCTGGCAGCTTTGCAGGAAAATCTTTGAGGGAGGAGGAAGAGAAGAAGATCTTCCTTGTGAGGAAGTGGGATGCTGTGGTTTGAAGGGGGTTGCTCTGGATGTTGCAGGAGGAGGTTTGTGCTGCACAGGTTCAGGGTCATCTCTAAAACCTGTGGCTGAAATGGGGTAAAGATGGTTGAAATGGGGCAAAGATAATTGAAATGGGGTAAAGATAGCTGTTTCTCCTGTGCAGTAGGAGAAGGGAGCTTCTTATCCAGGCAGGGAAGATATCAGTCCTCAAAGGAGAGCAGGTGCCTCTCAGGACCCACCTGGCTGCTACTGTAACAAATTATAGTCAATATAATAGACAATATAATAGTTAATATAGACAATAGTCACAGGGTCCATGCAGGGAGGCCTGTGTCTCTCCCTTGGCCCGTTTCAGTCTGGTTTGCTTGAGGGATGGAAGTCTCAGAGAGAAATGAATTCCTATGAGTTTTGCAAAAATAACCAAGTGAGGAGGATATGAAAATCTGGCAAGCAGTAAAGGTTGTAAAAGGAGGTCGGGTCTTAGGGAAAGATAAAATGTTTTCACACGGAGGCACAGGCAGGTCATATAAATCCCTCACATGGGCAGGTCATAGAAATGCCTCATATTGTAGGGGGAACAATTAATTTGTTTTTTTTTTGCCACCAAGGACCACCAATTCCATGGCACAAAATTCAGAAAACCAGATGTTTTTAGTTCTAGTGGCCTGAGCTCTGTTTGGATTGGCTTCATTATCCACTGGGAAGGTACCTGAGATGGAAGGTATTTTAATTTTTGCCTTCCAGGAGGAGCTGGGAGGATAGCTATGCACCTCAGAGGTAAGATCCTCCCTGTACCTCTCTCCACAGCCATACAGCTGTGAAGTGCTTCTCAGAAAAAGTTGGAGGAGTTGGGGAAATAACAGGAGAAGCAAGGTGGGGATTAGAAGTTTGCAAGGACCTTGAATTTGCTTTGGTAGGAGCAGCTGCTGGGTAGCGTGGTGGGCAGGTGGAGGGGGTGAACTCAGTGCTGATGCTGATTTTGCTGGCACAGATCCCTCACAGGAGGTGACAGCCACCTGGGTGGCATCAGCAGTGATGCAGCCTGTGAGCAGCTCAGGGCTGCATGCTGGACACCTCTGTGTGTGCACAGCACAGATAACTGCTTATCTGTATGCCTGCTGCTCCAGCAATCATTTATCTCCACGGGAGCCCTGCAGGGCTGAGCTGGGCAAGCTCTCCAGCCCCAGGGTAGTGAGAAAATGCAGAGGGCAGCAATCTCGATGTGCTCCTGCCAGGGGGGCTCCAGGGGTCAGAGTCACCTCCCAGAAAGTTCAGCACAAAGCACTGTGATACAGTGAGACAAAAGAGAAGATGTGGCAGGCTAGAAAATTACTGTGTTGGGGAACTTGGACTGAAGCCCTCTTTCTCCTCACTGTCAGAGGAAAGCCCCTCTGGAAGGAACCCTGTAATATTCAACCCCAGTGATGCAACTCCTTTGAGCAATTATAAACCAAGCTGCTCTCCTCCTTTCCTTACAGGAGGGCACACTGCAGAGCTGGGTGTTATTATAGGATTAAAAAAAAAAAAAAACAAAAAAAAAAAAAAAAAAAACAAACCACCCCACAAACCACCACAACTAACATGTCCTGGTTTAAGGCCAAAGTTTTTTGCCATTCTAGCTATGGTGAAATTTCTTTTGCCAGGAGTGCCTGCCTGGGAATAAAGCAGCTCCTTGCAGTGGCATTTGCAGTAGAGCTGGGCTGAGTGAATTATCTTCCTGTCCACTGTGAAGACAGCAGAGGCCAGAAAACACTTCTCACTCACAGAGGCTTTCTAGGCTTCAGGGAGGACCTCCTCCTCTAGCTGCAAAGTTGTTGTAGTTAACCAGGAAGGGAAATGCTCAGCTGAAATCATGTTTCTGACCCTATTCAGAGCCTGACATTGGACTGCCTTAGTGCAGTCAGAGATGCACTGTCCCCCTTGAAAACAGGAGTGCCTGGTCAGGGGCACAGATCAAGTGTGACCACCAAGGATAAAGCCCCAGTTCTTCACCCCACTGTTGTCCTACCCTATTGCACCATAAGAAAATCTTGTCTTTCACATTCGGTATGCTTAAGCCAGGAACCTTGAACCCACAAAAGCTGCAAAATTCACTTTTGGGCAGGGTCTTGAGGACTTAACAGCTTCAGGAGCCAGAGTGTGAGCTCGCTACCCAGCAGCTGTGATTCCCTCTCACCTCAGCCTGCCTGGGAAGGATGGGAAGATCAGCCTCAAGATTAGTCAGCCTTCACATTCTTGGAGTGTTTGGCATAGAAACACTCCTGGACAGTGACAGGGGGAAGGTGGAGAACTACCCAGGCCCCAGAAGGTGGTAAACGTGGCCCCAGTCCAAATCTAACAGGGCTGGTGAGGCTGTTGCTTTATAAGGCTGCAGAGACACAGGGAGGGATGACTTGCTGCTTTACCCCTCTCAAATCAGTTTAGTGTTGCAACTTGTATTGAGAAAGGTGGACAAAAGGTGGGCAAAAACCACTCCTTCGTGCTCTCACTGGACTCCTCTCCTTAGTTTCCTCTAAAAGAATTTAGTTCAAGTGCTCAGAATTGGTGGGAGGGATTTTCAGTAAAATTATATTGTCACCTCCATGTAGGCAAGCAGGACATGTCTTCCTCAGCATTCTGTCCTGAAGTAAACTCCAAATGAAATTAAAAGACCCCACCCAGAGTAAAGAATGAAATGAAACATGATCCTGTGGCAATCTTTTTATCTGATGATGTTTGCAATTATCAATCTGAGCTTTTTTAATCCTCTCCATTCTTGGCATAGGCAGTTGATGCTTGCAAGTATCACAATTCTGGTCTCAGAGCTGTGTCCAAATCCCTGAAGCCTGAAGCTTAAGGCCCTTACCCAGCTCTAATTTGAGAGCTTTGACTCTCACACCAGCTGACTGTGTGGATTAAATGCATGTAAATACCTTCATAGTGACCAGCAAAACATACTCGTGATGCTATCCTAAATTGGGATGCTCTCCCTCCAGGGGTGTCTGTTTGATGTTATCACCTACTCAGCAAATAAATCCCCTCGTTAAAGGAGGGAGAATTCCTGCTCTCCACCAGGCCCACAAGCATCTTCTTCACCCTGTAAGTCTGTTTTCTCCCCTTCCTTGCCATCACCAAAGCTGGTTTTCCTCCCGCTGGGAAGATGCTGTTATTAATGCTTGGATATCATCTCCATTTCATCTCAGCTGTCTGTGAGTCACTCCGATGTTTGCACCTTGGTGCTCTGTCTTATTGGCCTGTGAAAGAGCCAGGGTGAGAGTTTCCATTCCAAACACTCATCTCCCTCCCAGGCTAATGGGGTCAGACAGGTCTGTGTGCAAGGCTCAGATTTCCTTGAGGGCGTCATGTGGCTGACAAAAGCCATGAGAAGGTGGTCGCTTCAGAGGGAATAAAGGATTCCCTGGCTCACAGCTGCCTGTAAACCTGGGCAGGAGGCAGTACCTCACATCCAGCATGAGACATGCTGCATTCCCTCTCGCCTCCAAAATGCTGGAGATGCCCTACACTGGTTCCAAACACTTGTTTGCTGCTAATTTTCCTCTTTGTAAGGATATACATTAACTTCCAACTATTGAGTTTGGGTTTTTTTACTCTGTCTTTAGCTTTTAGGTGAGCCAAATAAAGGCATGCCCTCTGTTAACTCAGTCATCAGTAGTTTTGGGGCAGTGAGACAGTCAGGTTTGTTAATCTGTGTGGGTCACACCTTGGGGTGTGTTTCCAGCTCATTCTGCTGGGTACCAAAATCAGTCACAGGTTGCTTTTCTTGCCCAGAGGCTTAATAGGATGGCAGGACTAAACTCTAGTCTAGACTAAACTCTGAGTGGGGTCTCACCTTCCAACCTGCTTAGCTGAAGCAGTCCTTAGTCTGTCTGAACCCTGAAAATCATGTCTGGGACACTGACCTAAATCAGAGCTGTCCCAGAGATCCTTCCCTGTTCACCTACCAGGGGATGCTGCTAGACCAGTGCCTCCCAAAACCTCCAAACCTTCCTGGAGGGGAAATGGCTGCTGGAAAAAGGAATGTAGAACAAGCAGCTGGAGATGGGAGACAATCAGAAACTGGGAGGGGTATGAGGGTGCAGAGGGATGAAATATGGGTGGCATGGGATGACCTGGGGACAGCACCAAGCTGTTAACACGAGCAGGAAGCACAGAGAGCAAGTGCTGCAGTGCTCAGAGCAGCTTTATAGTCTGGGTGATGGTGTGGCAGCACAGAAATCTGTGTCTGGTCGTGTCCTGTTCAGTGGCATAGGAATAATCACTTTGACAAAGGGCTCTTCCAGCCAGGGAGAAGCCTGGGAAGTTCCCTAGGACAGGCTGCTTCTCCATCTGTTCAGTCCCAGTGAGAAACCTGGCTGGTTTGTCAAGCCTCCAAAAAGTGTGATAAAGGCTGGTTTGAGAGTTCTCCTTGGTAGGCTCCTTCAAACTGGGGACTTTGGGGAAAGGATGTCTGCTGACTTTTTTTTTCCCTAAGTCTAACCAATCCCATAATATTTTAAAAAATAAAATCAGAAAAGCTGCATGCTGCATTCATGTGTGTGTACACATGGAAATATGTGATTTCAGGAGGGATTTCTGAAAGCAATTCACCTACAGAGGACTCCTCATCTCCATCCTGGGCTTTTGAGGACATTTTTCTGAGCCAAAACATGTTCTTCAATTTCTGAGGATGGAAAAGGTAGGCTATCTCATAGTCTAAAAATGACTTCAACATTAATGAAGCCAAAGCCACAGAAGGACTCAATTACACTTGCATTACAAAGTAACCACAAAATCTAATGGTGGCAGGGTTCAAATATCTGGTGGCTTGCAAGAAGATGACCACAGAGAATGCAAAGCACGAGCTGGCTGCTGCTGTCACTACTCTGGGGAGAAAACCTGCAGGGCCAGAATGCCCCCCAAGCATAGAGTGACCCAAAACGTGAGTGCAGTTTGGTGGTGGTGTTGATTCCTGCTTGCTAAATCTCTTTATGTTTATCAGTGACACTCCTTTTGCCAGAGACAACTCACTTTGCTGTGTGACAGCAACATCATCCCAGGACCCAAGGCCAGAGCGAGACAGATGCATCTGACTCAGCAGTAAATCCCTTTTCCTTCTCTCCCTGTGTGCAGCACGAGTGCTGCTGAGCCACAAAGGGTGCTCTGGGCAGCTCTCCCAACAGCAGCTGTCCCTCTGTGCCGGGCAAAGAGGCATCCAAGAAATCTTGGTATGTCTCCTGCCACGCTCAGCAGGAAGGCTCAAACTGCACTGCAGGCTAAAAGTGATCTTGCAGCAGGGCCAAGAGGTTCAACACCCAGTCGTCCTTGTCACAGCACATTAAGGGCTGCTGATCACTCAGCTGTGAGCAAGCAGAGGCTTTTCCTGTGTAGAGCAAATGTAATTTCTGCCACAGATCAGCTCAAGAAGCAGCAAGTTCCAGGAGTGAGCTTGCTGCTGACACTTGGAATCTCTGTAAAGGTTGCATGCTTGGGTCTCTGAGAGGAGAAAACAAGTGGAGGATTCCCCTTCTCCTCTCAAGGTGCTTTCTGAAGCACAGGACAGTGGATGTCCTCCAGCCTTGGGGCAGGCAGTCTGTCCTGTTGCCCATGGCTGGTGTTTGAAGCTCAGAGGGCCATGGGTGCTCCACGGGGACCACGTGGCAGTCCAGGAGTAGCAGCCGTGCCAAGATACTCTCAAAAACACCACAGCTCCTCACCCCTTTCTCTCCCCCAGGCAGGGAATTCTGCAGCTCATCACTGGTTAATCCTTGGCCAGGATTTTTCCTAACTTTCAATGAGAGTAGCAGAGCCAACAGATGGTTTACTTTCAATAGTTGAACAAAGTCCCAAATTCAGATTATTTGGGCAACTTCATGTTAAACATTTTGACTGAAGCAGAACTATGTTTATATTTTTAAGGGCAGCTTTGGTTGAAGACACCATATTGAAATATTGTGCTCAAGCATTTGGACTCCTCAGTTTTCTCCCTGAATATTCTGTTCCTTTGTCTGCCTTTTGTTTCATTAAGATTCAGGCTACAATTTCAATTTTGGTCAAGCTTGGGCATCCAGCTCATACCAGATGTGTCTGGCTCTGCTGGCAGAATTTAATTCTTCTCCAGTATCACTCTGAAGCTGTACCATGTCCTGGAGGTGGGAGTCTCCATTTCCCACTGGGGTTTTTGTAGCTCCTGGAAGTGCCTCCCCATTGTTAATGCAGCAGTGAGCAGAGCTGGGAGCTGCTGCAGACAGAACTGTGATTGCAGAGGCAGGAAGGCTGCCCCAGCTCTGCCCAGATCCATCCTGCTCCCCTAAAAATCCATGTGGAGCCCAGCCCTGACCATGAGCAAAACCATCCTTTGTCCCAGGTGGCTGAAGCTGTAAAGAACCAAGGTCATCTAAGATCTCTTCAATGCATATATTCTTAATATGCTATTGACAGTTGAACCATGTCCAGCCTCATGCATATTTAAAAGAGGGGTTGAGAAGTATCCTGCTGTGCATCAGCAACTAAAAGCTGTTACCTGAAGCCTGTTTGGTCTCACATAACATTTTTTGCCACGTTAGCTTTCCCTGGAACAGCCTAAGAAAATGACCACTGTCCTGGAGGATTTTGGTGGCAGTGGTGATGTCAATAATCACTGTAATCACTTGCACAGCCTCCTTCCAGCCACACAGTGAAACACTGGGTATTGCTGGGTCTGTGGGGCTCAGCCTGTGGAGCCAGGATGATTTGTAATCCCATCTCCTGTTGCTTTCCCAGAGAGGCACAGGAGCTGGGCTGGAGAAACATGGCATGGACTGCCCAGTGCCAGCAGTGCCAGGGTGGGGCTGCCTCTCCTGTGCCACAGCCAGGATCATGGAAAGGGGGCTGCTCTTCCTCCTGTGGTTCAGCACCTCTAATATCCTTGAATAGGTGACTACTGAACCATTTGTGGTGGGATTCAGCTGGAAGCTGCTCTTAAACAGCAAATACAGGATCACCTGCTCTTGTACTCCATATGAAGGAACAAACCTGTGTGACCATCCAGCTCCACACTTGTATCTCTCACTTTAAGGACACAAACCCCCAAGGACAGCCTGCCCACGTGTTTCTGGTGGGTTAGAAAATATTCACATTGTGACAGCCATTGCTGAAGTGTGCTCACTTCTGGGAAGCAAAGCAGCTGCTGTTTACCAGGGGAAGGGAGGCTTTGTGGTTGGGACAGTGGCTGGAGCCCAAGATTTTATTCTGGTGATGCCTCTGCTAGGAGCTGCAGCATTGTGCAGACATTCCTTTGGGAAATGGGAGTTACACAGCTCAGGTACTGGTGGCAGTGTGACCACAGACACGAGGCAGAGCCTGCTGTGCACTGAGTCATCTGCTGGCTTGGGGACATGTTTCAGCCCATGCTGACCCCTGTGCTGTCCTAACCTGATTTCTGGAAGTCAGCAGGCTTAAAATGAACTCAGGTATTGCTGGTACCCAGCCTCAAAATGTCCTGAAATGCAACCAAAGGGTTACAATGCAGAACAGACCTCTGAAGGATCTGTCAGCACCCTCTGCCCTTTGTGGTATGGGTGAATGGATGGAGTGTGTGTACACAGATGAGGTGGAAGGGCAAAAAGAGGAATAATTACAGTGTTAATTAGAAGGCAACACGTCTGCAGCCCAGCAAGGTCCAATTCTCCCTTGGCTGAGGCTCCATCTGACCTGTCACGGTTCAGGACTGTGAGTGGAGAGGTTGTTACTCAGATGACACTGGAAAGTAGAAAGAATCTCCTGGGTAGATCTTCCCAAGGGACATTATAAGGCCTTTTTTTTTTTTTTTTTTTTTTTTTTTTTTTTTTTTTTCCCCAGAGAAGTGTTGGATACCCCACCCCTGGAAGTGTTCAAGCTGGGCTAGGTGGGGCTTTGATCAGCCTGGTAGAGTGGAGGGTTCCCTCCCAGGGGAGTAGGAATGAGATGATCTTTAAGGTCCCTTCCAGCCTGAAAGGCTCTTTGTATCTATGACTCTGTGAAATCTAAGGCACTTGAACAACTTTCAGCTCTCCTTTTAGTTCCTTTCTCAGAAATGCCCCTTCTCAGTGGGGATTTAGGAAATGAATGTGGTAAATTGGGAATTCTCCCACAGCTCCATAGGGAGAGATGGGAATTCCCATGGTGTAACCCAGGAGAATGTGGCACTCCCTCTCATCTCCCTGCCTGTCCTGAGTGCAGGTAGAAATAACAAAAGGCTGGTTTGGCCAGATATCAGAAAAAAACAGAAGACATGAAGCTGGAAATGGCCAAATGGGGATGAGTAGGAGGTGGCCTGATGATTATTTTACTTAATGAGGAAAGGGATCCAGTTGGATCCTATCCCTAGCATGGCTTAGCCCTTTCTGTAAAGGTAGCATCAGGTCACCACTGGTGGCACATATCTCAAACCAGACAACACCAGTGCAACTAGAATTGTTTGTTCATTTAGTTCCACACCTGGACGAGCTTTATTTAGCAACAAAACTGGATAGTTTTTTTTAATGGGATCCAGATGTGAAGGAACCTTTGAGCAGTAGCAAGGAGAGGTTTGAATCCTCTGGGTACAGCTCCTCCTCATCCATCACCTTAACGCGATGTAGCAGCGCAGGGTTTTGGAGGGAAGTGCTGGGAATCAGCAGACAGCAGTGGCAGTGTCTGTCACACTGCAGGACACTTGGGAGCTGCGTTTGCAGCCCCCTGGGGATGGCAGGGACTGGCATTGATCCAGAAAGTCTCCCAAGGGTGGGGACGGGGAGCGGCGCTGCTGTGAGCAGCAGCTGGAGATTTTCCTTCTGCTTCCCTCCCCATACCTGCCTGGACAAAGCTCAGCCAGAGGTGGCACCTGAGGTTTCCTGGAGCGGGGTCAGAGCAGATGGGTGTGCTGAGGTTGCCTTTGACAGTGAGGTGTGAACGCCTCTCCCACAGGCTGACAAGGACCCGCTGTCCATCCCTGCCGTGCCATCCTGCTGCACATGCCCCAGCGCCGAGTCACAGCCCTGGAAAGGGGTGAGACTGCAGAGGCCAAACGTGGGGTGAATCTCCAAGGATGCTCCACCAGACAGCCACAGGACCACCCCACCCATCCCGGATCATCTCCCCCAAAGAGACACCCGTGCCTGACAGCTGCTCCCGTCCTCACCCGCAGCCCGCAGAGCCGAATTTGCCGGATTTGCTGGGGGTTCTGTTGTTGGTTTTGTCGCTTTTAAGGCTGCCCGCTCCCGCTGCAGCCTCCGCTGCAGTCGCTGTCCCCGTCCCGGGGCTGCCCCGCTGCAGTCCCCGCAGGGGTGGCTGCATGTGTGACAAAGCTCCCGTCAGCCGGGCACGCCAGCCTTAATCTCCCACCCCGAGCACAGCAGCATCTGCTCCAGAGCCAGGGTTATATAACCACAACTGGCCTGTCCAGGGCGTGCTACAGCCATGGCCAGGAGACAGCCACTGGCTCCACTGCAGAGCTTGTCTTTAGTAAGAGCCTTCCTGTGACTCCACTTACACTGGTGGGTTTTTTATCCTGGCAGAATTTGGGGGCTTTGTCTCTTGGAAGTATTATAAATCTTAAATTCCCAGCCCTGGGCTACAAGAAATTAAGAAGAGGGTTTTTTAAAGAAATACTTAGAAATGGTGACAGAACACACACGAGGGAAACTCCACTGTGTCAGATTTGCTGAGAGGCTAAAAATATGTCCCTATTTTAGAGAAAGGGGAAAGTGACTGGCAAATAGAATTAATCTGAGACAGGCTGAGGCAGATAGAGGGATTATACAGCAGCTCATTTAGGACTGCAGCATTCATTTCCAGGCACTCCTTTGCAAAATGCTCAGTGACTCCTGTGCACCCGACAGAAGGTCTCTGAGAGCAGTGTGAAGAGCCGAGGGAGGGACTCCAGCCCCATTATGCACAACTGCAAATCTCTGAGTAGAACATCATTAACTGTACTCAAGTGACAGCCAAGATTAACTTGGCTGAAAGCAAACACAGCATAGAAACATGTAAGACTAAATTCAAGGATGCCTCAGAAACTGTGGGGATAATCCATCACAACAACAGCTTTAGGCACGAGAAGCCAAAATGTCCAGATGGACTTTTCTGCTGTCCTGTGGAACTGATGCACTGGTTTTAAGTGGTTTTCTCTGTGCTTGTGCACAGCACATGTGCACAGATATGCACACAATCTCTCCTTTCCTCAGTGTGGCAGGGGGAAACCCTCTCAATATAATCATAGTCAACCACACAGCCTTACCAAACCTCCTGCTCCAGCACTCAGGGCTGCCAGGTGGCTCTAGGAAGGAGCATGAACAAAATCTCAGGAATTCACACACCATCTCCCTCCAGGATGCTTCAAGCCTGAGATTGCAAAGAAAGGTGGTTTTACACAGTCTCCTCTCCTCTCCTCTCCTCTCCTCTCCTCTCCTCTCCTTTCCTTGCCAAGCCTTTGCCAGATGCAATTTCCACTGGGGAGATGTTCTGATTGACCTTGAGCATCACAGGGAGGGGGAGTGCCCAGGAGAAAAGGCCAATCTGCCTGAAAACACACAGGTCACAGCTCGGGAAAAAGGAGCCCGGGGAGGAGAGCACCTTTGATTTCCAGCTGCCACTTTGGCTCCTGGAGGGCACCAGCAGCACCCTCTGGTGACCTGAGCTGTCCCAGACAGCACCAGCTACTGAGGAGAAGAGGCTGGATGGACTCTTCAGGGCCTTTACCATTACTGGGATAAATCAGTCAAGCTCTGACATCCTGCTGGGGGAGTTTGAGGTCATGGAAAAGCGACAGGGCAGGAGAAGAAAGAACTGTGTGCTGAGGGCTGGTAGGAGATGGGTGAAGATGGTTTTGTGTGGTCATCCTGTACCAGGGCTGCCCTAGAATGCAGAGGCAGTTGCTTGAGCAGGTCACAGTGATGAGGGCAGAGCTGTTTGTAGCTGCTGCCTGCCCCAATTTCTGCCTGCCAAGAGCTGGTAAGAGGTTTCCAATGCTACAGCCTCTTGGAGGGACAAATCTGTTGGTGCCTTAGAGGTTCCTCAGGCACGGCGCAGTGTCCTACCATGAGCAACACCTGCTAAATGCATGAGCATCACCCAGAAATTCAGTCTTTTTATTCTCTCCTCTCCAAATATCCTTTTCTACTGACCAGAGAGGCTGTTTGTTTGTTAATGCTTCTTGTTACCTTTCAGGTAGCACAGTGCAACATGCCTGGCATGGGAAACCCCAGGCAGCAGGAGCTGAGGGTCAGCTTGGTGACACCAGCTCCTGCACACAATCCTGTGCTTCCTGTGTTGCACAGGGACTATCAGATCAAATTCACAGTCCTACCTTGCAAAGCATGTAAAGTATGGACCAAAGGTATCTAAAAAAATGCCTACAGCAAATGAAAATTCATGGTTTATAACTTGGATCACTGCTGGGTAAGTCAGTAACATCCCATGAAATTATAAAACCATTCAGGACCTTGGGAGGTCCAGTGCCCTACTCAAGCAGGGTTCACTTCAAGCATTTGATGTTAAATCAGGTGGGTCAGAGCCCTGTCTACCCAGTTTCAAATTTCAGCAAGGACAGGGATGGTGCAGGCTCCCTGGGACCCTGCTCCAGGCTGCATCACTCTTCTGGGGATTTTTTCTCCTTTTATTTGTAATTTTGTCACAAATGGTGCCATTGCCTCTTAATGTTTTGCTGTGATCCTTGGGAAAAAATATGGCTCTATATTCTCATTAATCCCACATCAGGTAGGTGAAAACAACAATGTGGTGTTATCAGATGCTCAGTCAGGACTGTTCTTTTTGACTGACAGATTTGAGGGTGGGTTTAGCTGTTACCATGGGCAATGGCACAGTGCAGTTTGCTGGAAAGATCTTAGCAAGATTAAGCTTAAGAAGATGGTGATGTTGGTTCAGTACTCTCAAAAATTCCCTTTCTTTAGCCTTGCTCAGCTTGTTTACTTTGGAAAAGGGAGCAGCAGGAGTGAATTTTACTGCCTGCCTACTTGCATTCAAAGCAGGATGTCTACCCTTTGGGTTTTTATATCACTGGCTCTACATATTTTTAATGTAATGAATCCTAGTCATAAAAGCACTATCTGTTATCTGCTTTAAGTGATTCATTTTATTGTGCCTTAATTTTTGCTCAGTCTCTTCTTAAAAGGACAACAAAGCTCCATTTGTTTTCTGCCATCTTGTAGGCCTGGGGTAAGCAGAAAATACTGAAAACAGCTTGTACATATATGTCTGTATACAAAGGTAGGAAAAAACTGCTCCTCCTTGTGCTCATCTCCAAAAGCAGACCCAGAGTGTGATCCAGGAAAGCTTGAATGGTCCCGCTGGGTTGGCCAACATTTTGTGGAGTTCATTCATTTCCTAATGTCCATTAGGAGGCTTCCTGTGGGAGCCCTCTACCCAAGGCATGTGAGGACCAGGCCACTCTAGAAAATGCACCAGCTGGTCACCCTAACTGAGATGAGACAAGTGGCTTTGCAGTTCAAGTAATGCTTCACCCATTTTTATGGATGGATGGATTTTAACCATGGATCTCTAAGAGCATTGACTCCAATCCTTGACCCAACACTGCCAAGTCCATCACTGATCCACACTCCTAAGTACCACATCTACAGAGCTTTGAAATTCCTCCAGAGATGGTGACTCTGCCACTCCATTGGGAAGCCTGTTCCAGAGCCTGACAACCTTGTTAGGAATAAATTTTTCCTAATATCCAATCTGAACATCCCCTGGTACAACATGATGGTTTTTCTTCCTTCTCTATCCCTTTTTACCTGGAAAAAGAGAAGGTCTCCCATAATCTCAGGATCAGTTCTTGACAAGGCTGAGCTCTGAGTATGCTGGTCCTAAGGAAGATGTGCAGGAGGGAGCATTCAGGAGCTGTGTCCAGGGTGGTGAGAATTTCAGGGAGAATGGGACTGACACAATGTAGGTGCTTTTCTCTCCTAGTTTGGTTGTCTGTGGAGGAGAGGCTTTCACTCAGCTGAAGAAAGGCCTTTTGTTCCAATTATTACCCAGCTGACTACTGTGTGAGAAACTCAAATCATCCTTTCAAGTGTGAATTACCTTCCCTCTGCAGAGGGTGCAATGTGCTGCCAGGTCACCTCCCTCTGGTGGGTGAACTGAGGGGGAGTTCTGTGTGAGTCACTGCTGGACCAGCATCCCACTGATTGAAGTGCTTCAGCAGAAAAGCTGCCTAGAAAAATATGGGCTCTCTGGATGGGTATTCTGCTCTCTCCACATGGGGACTGTTAAAACAAGTGTTTTGAAGAGAGAAATTTTAAAAACAAAATGGGAAAATTTCCCAGATTAGATAAATTAGGATAAATTAGATAAATTAGAGGACAAAGATTGTGATGTATACACTCCTCTCACACTGTTCTCCTCATTCACAAAGGGTAAAGTTAAAACCTCTTCTTAAGTTCTAACATTGGAAATGTGACTAATTTGAACTGAAAAATTTATTTAATTTTAACTCTAACCCTTTAATTCAGAGGCTGAAAATCTTGTTAGAAGTCCCTAAAATAGCAAATCTTCTCTTCCAAATTTTCCATTAGGGGTTTCCTGCGAGTTAACAAGACTTTTGTTTTCCTGCAGGTGGAATACTCCATGTATAGATATCACAGAGCTACACAATTTCTACCCCAGAATAAATGTAGACACCTGAAGTCACAGTGCTTAGATCAGCAGCCTACTTCTGCAGCTGGGGATGGAGGATATTATTATTATTTTGAGCATGCCATTATTATTTTTAGTTCACATTGCCTTACCACCTTCCTTGCCTGCTCAACCTGATTTCCAACAGCTTTTACAGATGGGGTGATACACACAGCCCCAGAACTGAGCAAGTTTTTCCTTATTTTATTTAGCAGCCTCTGCTGGCTGCTGAGCTGGGGTGTCTGCTTTGCTTGGCCTGCAGGACAGAGCCACCCACACCACTGCTGGTACAGAGCTGCTCCCTCCATCCTGGAACACCCCTGGAACATCCATGACTGGACCTGTCGGGGAGGTGGCTGGGCCAGTGCTCAGCACAAGGCCCTCAGAAGGTGTCAGAACTCTCAGAAGGTGTAAAACTCCTGGGCAGCTCCATCAGGATGCTGCAGAGCCTGGCAGGTGCTCTCTGCAGTTGCTGCAAGGCAGGGTGATCTTGTGACCCAGAGCCCATCTCAGTGAAAGTGTTTTTCTTCTGGGTATGAATCAAGGAGAAAAGAAAGCAAAATATTTGCCAGCGGGTTTGAAGGAAGAGGGCAAAATAAAGCCCTACTAGAGTGCAGGGCCTGAGGTTGGCTTCCTGTCCAGAGCAGAGTGATTTCCTATTTAAAAGCTGATTAATCCAAATGCTTTTCAATTTAGAAGGCAGAGATCAATCAATAATTATCCCATTTAATCCCAACATAAATCCTTTAATTTTTTTTTAATTAAAAGCAGCCAAGCACCACTGGCTGGGATACACCAAATTGCATTAAAACCCTGGAGTCCCAGGGGAGAGGCACAGGCAGCAAATTGTACATGTGATTTTCTTCTTTCACTGCTGGGTTTAATGGCTGTTCTCTCTGCCTCTTGGTAGAAAATGATGAGCTTGGGATGTGTCTGGCAATGAGGAGGCAAATTAGACATTTCTTCCAAGCATTCAATGACTCACAAATCAGAGGAGTGTCCCCTCTCTGGAAGGAAAACCAGGAAGGGGGAAATTCAACGCCTCTTTTCCTGCAACAGTGCCCTCCAACAGAGGTAAAAGATTTGGCCATCCAGGATCCACAAGATTCAAATTTCCCAGCTTCATTTGTGAAAAATTTGGGTATCTCCCAAACCTGCCTCTTGGTCTGAGAATTTCAAGGGAACCTAATACCAAAGTAAATCCTGTTTATTACCTGCCTGCCTACAGAGGCCTCCCTTCTTAGCAATTATCACAGTGTAATTGTTGGCCTAATCACTTGTTTCCCATAAACAAGGGCTGTATCTCAGCTCTCATGAAACTGCACAGCCTCCACAGAAGAAAAAGCTGAAGGACAGCCACAGGGTGCTCAGCAAATGCTTTTGTTTGCAGCCTTCATTTGGTGCCAGCTCTCAGACACAACCAAGTTCTACCTCTCCTGGTCTAAGTAATTAAGCTGAAGTCACACCTTTCTTCTTTGATGCCAAGGAAATCTTCATTATATTTTTATCTAAGCATGCTCCTGCCACAGCTTCAATTATAAAATTTAATTAAAAGCCTCTCTAATTAAATCAAGCTGTGCTGTGTGACTGTACATGTGTTCCATGCTCCTTACCTGCAGTAATGAGCCATGTGGGGGACACAGCTATTGAAAGGGTCAGAAGCTCAGGAGGCTGGAGGATCCTTTTTTACAAACAAAACCTGTGTATAATCCTCCTCCTGTTCCTCCAGCTTGATGTGAACTCAGTCAGGGGTTTAAAAAATGTGGGAATTGGCTGAAAATGGTGATGCTGCCTTTTACATAGCAGGATGGCAAGGTATCCCCAAGGCTCTGTGCTGGAGGGGAAGCCCTTCCCGTTTGTTTCTTTGCAGAAGAAGCTGAAAGGAACAGCAAATCCTCTGTGGCAAGCCAGAAATGAAGAGTGAGGATCATAAAAGCAAATAGACTCAAATCCATGAAACATTCCCCCTGGCTTGCAGAGTAACTTTTGATGTAATCTGGCAACAATTTTTCTCAAACCTTAATCTGATGGCCTTTTAAAGACTTCTTTGGATTTTAAAAGGCTGTTTACATTGAGTTAAAAAAGGGTTTTGCAGCACTGTCCAGTAACAGCAACTACAGAACAAAGGACCCATATTTAAATGCCTCCTTTGTGCTCTTCTTTTGAAGTGTGGGTAATTTAGATTACTCTGTAAAAGCAACCCTTCCTTTTTTCTTGGAGTTTGAGGGTTTATTTTCTGCCAGCTGTTCTTTGAAAGCCTTTGAATAGAGCAAAGTTTAATTATCCATAGAAAAGAAAAAAAAAGGGAAAAAAGGCTTAGTTATTTTGAAATGATTGAGGCTTTTCAGAAAATAAATTGTCAAATAGATGTCACACCTGGGGAAAGTGAAAGCTGTGGTAGAGCCACACCATGCAGGCATCGAAAAGAGTGTCAGGCTTTACCTGCTTTACCTAAGGACTCCACTGGGAATATTTTGGATTGCAGCAAAGGCTACAGCATCACAAAGCTTTGCACCATAGGTTATTAGGGATGTCTTGAAAATCAAATCCATTAATTTCAATATTATGTGCTGGCCTGGCCCTCATCTGTCTCAGCTCTGGAACATGACACTCCTTCACATGGCACCTGCTGGGGTGGCTCAGGGATCAGTGGGATGACCTTGGGAACAGACATCTGACATCTCCACATGTGCCAGCTCCCTGAAAGCAAAGTGTTGAAGAAGAATTCAAAACTTGGTGGTGGTGTCTAGTGCAGTCACTGACATGTAGAAACAGAGCTGTGGGTGTTGGAGGAGAGGTTGGGCATTTTGAGTTTGGTATTTTAGCTGCTTCTGGAACTGCAGGCAGTGTCTAGGAGCAGCAGAAGGTATCAAGGCCTGTGGTCAAGATGCCAACCATGACCAACACCCAAATCTGTCTTCCCTAACCTTTGGGTCTGGGCATGTCTGGACATTCCCTGGACATCCCATCACCCTGGACCAGTCCTTTGCTATATGAAACCTTCTCTTAGATCTGCCTGAGCAGCAAGCACAGTGTTTGTGGTCACTCCACCCAAGTTTGCTGCACATAGATCCTTCACAGCTCCTGTCTTTGAGTTTTACATTGAGGGTGGGAATAGGAGAGGCCTCCCACAATTCTGCCCAAGCAGCAGCCTGTGTCTCCTCCAGTTTCCTTCCCAGATCACTCATGCCTCAGGATTAACCATTCTGCCAGCTCTGTGTGGCTGAGGAATGTCCCTGGGATGGGCTGCAGGTGCTGCTGTCATACTGAGGGTACTCTGCAGACTCATTATCCTTTATCAGCATGGCAGCACCACGACAAAGCCAGCACTGGTTCCTCTCAGATGTGTTTTGAGGACACCAAATATGGGTGTGGGCACTTTCTGCTGTGGACAAGAAAGGAGAAGGAAGCATGCCCTGCTTTGAGCAGAAGGATTGAGATTTGAGGTGGCCATCAGCTCCTGGGTTATGTCCCTGCTGAACTTGGGCTTGGCCTCTGCTGCAGCCCTTCCTCGAGCTCTTGTGAGCATCACCCTTATCACAGACAGCTCTGCAATGCCTCCAGAGCTCAGCTGTCAACATCCAAGCCTTGGACTACTGAGGGGAGGAGGGACCTGCTGGTGTCTTGGAGATAAGGACTGGGAGCTTGGTGTGATTTGGTGCTCCCTGGGGATGCCGTGCAAGGGGGATTTTCCTCGGTGCAGGAGCAATCCCTGCAGACAAGATGTGCTATAACCTACTACCTGCTAAATTTTCCAGAGGAAACTCACCAAAGAAACCCATTTGAGTTCCTTTTGCACAATTTCTGAACAGGAATGGGCTTTGGCATGCAAAGGGTTCAAGCAGTAAATCCACAGTTCCAGGGAAATTCATCCGTGCTCTGGCTGGAGTCCACATCTTCAAACAAGGGTCATGTGAGTGGGTGCTGGAGAGAGGAGAAATTCACTGCCCACTGTGACACTCCTGGAATTTTGTCTTCCAGAGTGAGGTGGCAGCAGGGTGCTGCACGAGAGGTAGGCAGCAGCAGTGTACAGTGGAAGTGGTGCAAACTCCAGGGCCACAAATGCTCTGGGAAGCTTCTCTGGGGTCTGTCAGAGGAACACCCTGAGTAAATGTCAATTATCCAGGCTGGCTGGCAGCCAGGGAGCTGGGCTGTGCTGCTGCACACCACCACTGACAGCTTCTCCCTACCCTTCCAACACATTAGGAGTGACTGGGAAGAGCCACCACACAGCACAGGCCATAATTAAATATCAGCCCTGTCAGAGAGTAAGGGATAAATTACAGGTTTGGGTATCTCCCATATAGAAGGTGATGCCTAAACCCATTATTTATCCCTTAGCCTGAAGCCTGTGGTTTAGGTTAGATATGAGGGAGAATATTTTCTTGGATTTTTTAACTTTGAGGGAAGTGAGAATTTGGCACAGGTTGCCCAGAGAAGCTGTGGCTGCCCCATCCCTGGAAGTGTCCAGGGCCAGCCTGGATGGGTGTTGAGCAGCCTGACCTAGGGAAAGGTGTCAGCCCATGGCAGAGGGGTTGCAATGAGAGGATTTTAAAGTCCTTTCCTACCAAAATCATTTGATGATTCTGTGTTTCTATGCCTTCCAAGTGGGTCCCTTCTCCATGTATATTATTATTAATGCTTTTCCCTGCCACTGTCCTGTGGTAAGACATATACAAGCTCTTAGAAGGACAGGAAGGAACCCCCTGTTTCACAACCATGAGTATCCCTGGGGTGTATCACAGTGTGAGGCAGCCTCAAGTTACCTTTGCCCTGGCAGTTCCAGCATCTTTTCACTTTTTAGCATATTTCATTAATCAAAGAAATCCTTCTACTCTGTGTGTGACCTACTCTGCAAGGACATCAGATAAGCTGTTAGTGAATAATGATGTTAATGAGTTACAGTTTCAGTGCTCCTGGCTTTGCATCCCTTTATTGCACCCCCTCGACATTTAACTTGTGTTGAGCTGAAGGAATATCCCTGGATCTGAATAGTAAATTCACATTTTAATTTGCCTTTTGCCTCAGCATGGATTGTAAGCTTCAGAAGCTTTGAAATAAAAAAAAAATCATGATTTTTCTTGCTGTTGTGATCACACCTGCCTTCAGATTATGTTCAATGACTGACACCATGGCTGCATAGAAAATGAGGACAGGAGCTGATGCATTCTGGAAAACTGCCTTATTCCTTTGTAAACCTTATATTTTTATATTATTCAGAAAAAAATGTGAGGGAGTGAAGTTCAGAGCAAAACAGTATTTCTAAATCTGTGTTGCAGTACAAGGATTATGTTCTTCTGGCATATTCTTGGTTTCTATCTAGTGAAATCCCTGTCATTTGTCATCCATCAGTAAAATTTGTCCAAGTCCTTCAGGATGCTTCTTCCAAATCTCTGCCAGTATTTTATGTAAAGGGCTCATATTTGTGGGCAGAAATTTAGGAAAAAAGGATTTCTACACATGCAGCTGGGGGCAAAGCTTGTTCTGCCTCTTGGTCCTGGGGTCATCTCCGTTCCAGTCAAAATCCAGCTGCAGTGGGAGGGCTGCAGGACACACTCCTGTCCCCACATGCCCCAAATGCCTCAGTGAGAGGGGATGTGGAGCTGCTCCTGGTGTGACCTGTGGCCAGACCTCTCAATTACAGGCTCAGTCCAGAGAAGATTTTGGATGCTAAAGATGCAGGCACCTAATTCAGGACCATTAGCAGCAGGGCTGTGGAAAGATTCTGACAGTGACAAATTCCTCAGCTGACAGGACAGGGTCTCAGATCTCCTAAGCCTTCCTCATATTTGATTCAGATTTTGTTTTCTGCAACAGATTTGGGCAGCAATAGACTTTCTTCTTTCTTTCCTTCCCAAGGACAGGAAGACTGGAAGGCTCAGCCTTGATATTGCTGTTTGTGCTGCCCCAAACACAGAGAAGGAAGCTGTGGATTCCCCATCCCTGGGAAGTGTTCAAGGATAGTTTGGAAGAGGTTTGGAGCAACCTGGTCTAGTGGAAGTTGGGGGTTGGAAATAAATGATCTTTAAGGTCCCTTCCAAACCAAAACCATTCTGTGAGTCCATGATGATTCTATAAAACACTAATAAACAGGGAAAATGTCTTTCTACCTCATAGTTGTTGATCAATGCCCTTCCTTCTGCAGTCAAAGCTGCAGAGCACTGCAGGCAGGTGTGAAGGGAGGCTCATGGAGACATCACCTGGCAAGGACTGGTTATGGGTCCTGGAGGAGACCCTACAGCTCAGCACCCCTGAAAGCACTGGCAGCCTAAAGCATGAGCAGTAATTTTGCTATAGATACATTCAATGGACTAAAATCAGCTTGCACCCAAGCCTAGTGGCCACCCTAATGCAGGTTTGCCTTGGGATGCAGCTCACAAAGCTGAAACATTTCTGACCATGTCTGCCTCATGCCAGTGCCCCTGTACAAAAGGGAGAGTTTAGGGAAAGGGAAGGCTGAGCACTCTCTGTCCCTCAAAATCCCCTTTCACTGAGAAATTAACTCTGTGAAGCCATCTGTTCTGAGAAGTGCTTGCTTGTGATTAACAAGTTACAGACTTGTAAAGAAATCAAATCATTTTATTTAAATAAAACCAAGCAAAGCAAAACAAACCAGAAGCAAAATCAAATCAAACCAACTTTTTGAAAAGGAAAAAAAAAAAACACCACCAACAAAACCAAACCAAACCAAAACAAACAAACAAACAAAAACCAAACAAACAAACAAAAAAACCCCACTAATTATCTTTTTGGGAAAACCAAACTTATTCTAAACTTCTGTGTAATCCATATATTTCGGGATACCCTTCTGTCCTGTCCAAGGGAGCATCCATCTCCATGGGATCACCTTCCCCTTGGCTGCTGGAATTACAAATACAAATGCTCCCAAATCATGACTGGCTGCCCCTTTTTTCTTCCTTCCTGCCCCCAACAGCAGGGTGGGAGAAGGAAACAGTATTAAAAGAAAAAAAATAAAAGAAGAAGTTCAAATTCTCAGTTGTTTTTGTTTTTCTTTTGTTTCTGACATTTCAGCATCTGCAGGTCACATTTTCAAGCTGCAACATGAATGGCATTTGCTCCCCTGTAAGATAAAACATTTGTTTTTCAAAATCCTTCCAAAGGAAATTGTTTTAAATACCTCATCACTGGTCCCCAGAAACAGAACTTAAAGGGGAGCCCAGGCTACAGCAAAATAAGTAAATTTAAGAGCAAGAACTAATGGAGTGTGGTCCTTCACCCAGGGCTCTCACACAGACCTAAAGGTTTTTATCACCTCTCCCCAGATGAGGAGAGACCTCTTTTTTGCTCGCTGAAACAGTTTTATCCCTTTATTTGGTATCTGAAATGATAACTTTGTTTATCATGCAGTGCCACTACAGCATTGCCACACCCCTGGGCACCCTCTGCCCTTGGGCTGCCAGCATTTTCACAGGATGCAGAGGGAATTTTTCCCATTTCAACACTCGATCCCCTGCTCCTGGTTTTGCAAACATGTGCCAGCGCCGACCCAAATGTGATTTGCATCCAGTAACCTTTGTGCCTGAGCCCCCTGAGAATACATTTCTCCTCTCTGAATCGCCTTGAAAAACACTTACAGTGAATGGGCAGTAGCACACAGATATTACTCCATGGAGCAACCATCCCATATGTAAAGTCAGGAGTTCAAAGAGGATTAAGGATTGCTGGCACTGAGAGAGCAGCATTGCTTGTGGATGTGGAAGCAGCCACAGCTGCTCTCACTTTTCATGCGCTGGAATTATTTCAGCGTCAGTAGAGGATTGCTCTGGAGTTTTTCCCTCTCCAAAAGCCACTGACCCATATTTGTTGTGTTTGGCAGAATGAAAGGTTGCAGGGTTAGGGAAGGTGTCCTGCCCAGCAGACATGAGGAAGCTGTTGGCCACTCAGTGGGAGAAATCTCACTGCATTCCTGCAAGGTGCAAGGCAGGATTTCTCCTTCTAGAAACCTTCCTTGTACCCCAATCAAAAAGGGATTTCCCATCCCATTCGTGTCATCCCTCTCATGACCACTGTCTGCTTCTTCCAGCATCTGGACTGTCACCTCAGACAGGATGTTTTGGCTGGCTCATTTCAAATGCATGATTTTTCAGCTAAAAATAATTAAGAGAACAGAGGTGATAGCACAAGAAAAAAGGTACTACAGAATAATATTGATTGGACAGTTATGTGTATTCAAAAGAGTTGCTGTTCAGGACATTATTATATTATTATAACAACATTTTAATATTATATAATACTTTAATATTAGTATTATATTATTATAACAATCTTTTCCATGCTGCTAATAGAAAAGTAGATACAGGCAAAAACCTCTTGGGTCCCCTCTCCATATCCTGTCTTCAGAGCACCATTTAAGTGCTTGTGGATAAAATAAGGTGTCTGGAATTCAGACCACCTCACACGACATGAGAATTGCCTCTTGCAGAATCCATAATGATGGGAACAGTGATACAGATCTTAATTAGCATGAGCAAGTATTCCAAACACCCACTGGCTGCTGAGGAGATGAGGGCATGGTATCTCTCAGTGCCATTTGGTGTGGAGGAGCCTCGCTAGGTGACAGCTGCCAAGGGAGGGTTCATTCCTGTGTGGGCTGCCAGCTCTTCCCACCCTCCCTTCTCCAGCCCCAGGGATGTGCCCCAGCTCCCAGCTGCCCTGCCCCTCTCACCCCTGAGTCAGGGGGATGAGCCTTTCCCACCCAGAGATGCTCCTGGTGCCCGGACAAGCTGCTCTGGGCAGGGTGTGGGTGGCACAGACTGACCCAGCAGCTCATCTGCAGCTGCCCCTGTGACATCCCTGCTGCAGAGGCAGCCAGTCAGGAGCTGGTGCTCCATGCAGCAGCTGCACACAGCTGTCCATGCTCCAGATGGGAATTCCTGAGGGAAGGGTCAACTGTGCAAGGAAAGCCACACTGAGAGAGGCCACCTCTCGCTGTGACTGTGTTTGTGCCATGCAGGACAACTGAACAAGGACAGGGTTTGATGAGTTCTGCCAATGTAATGCACATTCCTGGATGCAGAACAGGCAGTGGAAATGTGCTATGAAGTATGGCACTTTTTAAAATTATTATTATTTAATTCTACTATTAAACTTTGTGCCAGTATTTGTCATCTGGATGTTTTTACCCTCTCATTACAACTCCTGCTGGAAAGCCCTTAAATGCCTTCATGATATTAAGTTGTGGAAAGTCTTAACTTTAGGGAATTAGAGAATTCCCACATGGAGCTTGGTTCTCTTTACTGCTCTTTTTAAGGCTGGATAGTTGGGTGCTTGCTTTCAGGGATGGTCACAGCCCATGGGTTATGTCACTGCAATGTAGTCTCTTCTCCGTTGGTGGTTTATTTACTATTTATTATTATATGATGTTTGAGATTCCTGCAAATGTAAATCCAGAATATTTCATATGGGACAGATGTGCCTCCAGCTCTCCCAGTTTGCTTGGCAACAAGGTGTAATGGTAGGAGAAAACCCTCTGGAAGGCAGGCAAACCTTTTGTAGATCTGCTCAGTGTCTCCCCTGTGGAATATAATTTGGTTTAGCCATAGGGTTGCTTTCTAGAATACTCAGTTTTTACCAGCTGCTTTGAGGCATGAGCTGATGTTCCCTGGGTATTGCAAAGCCATGGGAAAGGTTGCTCCAGGGGCTGGTTGTCACTGCCAGAATCCAGGTCTGTTCCTCTCTCTGACTTCCTCACCTAAAATGATGTTTCGCTGGGAGACAGAATCTCTCAGCTGCACTGGAAGTCAATAGAATCAGGCAATTTCAGAGAGCAATTCCCCATGGACAGCCGTATCAGGAGGAGATGGATCATTCTCCTGAGACACCTATTTCTCTTCATTAACTTAACGACAGCCTGGAGCAATAGTTCAGATGAGGTCCCTTGCAGAAGAGTCTCACCCTGGCTCTGTCCACCCTGTTGTGCTCTGAGGGAAGCCACAGACACAGTCACAGACCCAATGTCTGATCCTTGTCCTTGAAGTGACAATTACCATGGTCACCACAAGGACAGCCTGTCCATTTGTGCATGTCCAGAAGCAGCAGGGTCTGCACCTCTGTGCTTCATGCCCAAAGATTTTTTTGGGCCCAGCTAAATTGCTCCACTGGGGATTCAAAATTCTGTATTTATTCTTCCAGGTCTCAGCTCTCAGCAGGTAAAGTAGGAATAATTTCATCTCTGCTCCCTTCAGGGTTTTGGCAAGGGCAAGTACAGTCAGGCCTTGAGAAAACCAGCTCCTATAAGAGTTGTGGGGAGAGATGGCAGAAAAGCACCTATCTGGCATTTTCAAGAGGGCCTGTGACAGAAGCCACTGGCATTCTGTTATTTGGGAAAAGGTCGGCTCATACCCTAGGAAGAAATTTTTTAAACAACTTCATTGGATGTTGAATTAAGTTTGTCATTCTGCTTTTTCAGATTATGTAAAGTTTAAACAAATTTTTAACAGAAGGAAAAGTTTTAAATCCCTGTATTCTTCTCTTGCTGTCTGTGAACATAATCTGAGCCCAGATAAGCCTCAGACAGATGTTTATCCTAAGTGCATTCTCATACAAGATAATACCAGAGACTTGGAATGAAGATGTCAAGTGACCTTATAAAAAAAGCCTCGGTGTGGGTGTTCAGCTGTCTGACCTTGGTACAAGATCCTTGGTAAGACAAAAATGAAAAATAAGCAATACAAAATGATGTTAAAAACCCACTGCAAGAGCACATCCATCTCTCTGGTGATGAAAGGAAACTGTGACCTCTTAGAATCATAGAATACTAGAATTGTTAATGTAGGAAATGACCTTTAAGATCATCAAGTCCAACCATCAAGTTCACCATTAAACAATGTCCTCAGATGCTGTATCTACACATTTTTTGAACACTTTAGGGGATGATGACTTCAGCACTCTCATGGGGAATCTGTACCAATGCTTTACAATGCTTTCTGTGAAAAAACACTCCTAATATCTAATCTAAACCTCCCCTGGTGCAACTTGAGGCTGCTTCCTCTCTCCCTGCCACTTGTTAACTGGGTGAGGGAAGAGACACACAGCCACCTCACTCTAATTCCTTTCAGGGAGTTGTAGGACATTATTAGGTCTCCCCCAAGCCTCCTTATCTCTGGGCCAAACAAATCCATCTCCCTCAGCAATATACCATAGCCCTTCCACCCCCAAAAGAGGAGGCTGTGGAGCACAAGACCCCCACAAGTGTCCTTGGCCAGGGCAAAAGAGAGCCCTGGTGAGTTTGGAGACTTCCTGGCACGTATGGATTTCTACAAACATTCAATAGGCAGGAGAGAGGGTAGATGATAGGCAGGGAAATATGAAAAAGTAGGAGACAGAAGGGCTAAAAATACACCAGGACTAAACTGATTTATGTAAGATGGCAATATGGGTTTATACAGGTGTGCTGTGAAGAGAATAAGCAAGTGTAAGGAAAAGTGAATTATGTTATGTCTTTTTCTACCCATGTAAAACCTCATGTTAGGTACTGAGGAACAGGTTTTGCGCTATCTGATTCCCAGCTTTTAGTGGCTGGGAGGAATGGAGACTGCTTCAATTAAGATAAAAGGACATGGAAATTTTAAAATACCATAATATAAGTGATGAAGGTAAGAAAAGAGAAAATCACAGCTAAACTAAGGGCTGATAACAAAATTAATGGTGTTTTATGCTTGATTTTCTGGTTACAGAGACACATCCCCAGCAACACCTTTGATACCCAGAAACAGCACATCACTGCTGGAGGGACTGTGCCATCATGACCAACTCCAAATCAAGCAGAATGACACAAAAATCAGCCTAAAGTGCAATATTTTATCTCTGATGACTCTTCAGACCATCATAACTTTCATTCAGTCACTTTACCGCATCACATGGATACCCCAAGAAGAACTTGGCAAACACTAGTTGCAAGTAGCAAAGCAGGCCCAGAGAAAGTGTTTGCAGCACCAAAGTTACAAACATACACCAAAAATTGCATCTGCCTATAGGGGAGACAATGCTGAGGAGAAGGTTTGAGGAGCAATGGGAAGATGAACCCCTCATCCCTCATAATCTTGTCCCTTTGCTTGCAAACAATTAGCCTTAGACTCTATTTCTCCCTTTTTCAGTATCTAAGGTTGTTTGTGCTTGCCATGCTCAAATGACCACATGGAGACTCTGAAGGTTGAGAGAAAGACCAAGGGTGAAAAAAAGTCCTCCTTTGTTTATTACATCCTATTATATCCTTTTAGAAAGGTGACCACGGGTTGGAGGGTGGAATCCCCACCCCTCATCCACATTGGCCAAAAGGACTGCTGTTCAACCCTTTCCTCAAGAATGCAAAAACAATGGCAGTATTTACAAAAAACTATTTCTTGTTTACATGAAGAGAGCATGAGAAGGAAGAAATTCTACTTTAATGTGAACACTCAGAAAACTAGGAAATCTCATGGTGACATAAGGCTGGTTGCTGTGAAAGGCCAATAATGATCCTTGCTCAGTCTGATGCTGACCGCAGCTCTGTCTTGAACCAGCAGAGGAGGTGGGGGCATAATGAAACAGCCCTGTCATGTCCAAACTGCAAGAGAGAGAGTGTAGGAAACAGGAACGTGTAGTCAGGCAGCCTCTCTCTCCCCAAATGTGGGAGTTCACCTGCAGTTCACATCTGATTTCAACGTGAAGCCGGAGCTGATGCGTGGGCTCACATCCATCACATCCCTTGGCTGTGAGGAATTCAGCGGGGGAGCTTGTTTTGGTGGAGGAAGATCACAGGGATCTGCCAGCAGGAACTGAGCAGCAGCAAAGACCCCAGGCAGAGACAGGAAGGAGGAGGAGGAGTTTTAGGTAACACCACACACGTAGGTGTGAAGCACATTGATGCTGCCAAGCCCAAATTGCAATGCCTGTGCTTCAGTTTTAACTCCCTGACTGTACTCAAACAAAAGCCATGCAAAGAGACTTGTTGAAATATTTCTTTTTTTAATAAGAGCTTATTTCTGTCTCTGGAGTTTTTGAGCTCTCAGAGTCACAGCAGTGGGAAGATTTTTTACAAACTGCACAAGCACTCATGAATTACAGCAAGGACTGAGGCTGAGTTTATAATATAGAGTGCAGGCAGGTTTGAGCTTGCTTTGACAAAGCTGGGTCAAACACAGGAGCAGCTCCATGGCCACACTTGCACTGCCACCCTGATTTACCCTCGTCTGGGCAATGCAAAGTGAATGGGGGCTGCACACCAGCAGTGCTGCAAACTCCTTCCCCAATACCATGCAAGGCACCCTTTAAGCTGTGTGCAGGGAGCACAGGACTCAAAACTGTCTCACATTCCCCCCTCACATTTGAGTGGATGACCTGAGTTGCTTTTCTCTACCACCACCCCCGTGAGACAACAGGCTGAGACTTTTTGCTGTAAAAGCACTCAGCGATACGAGGTTTGGCATCAATCTCTGCAAAGCTGGCGTTATTCAGCACTCTTCTGACAGCCCTGCAGAGCATTCCCTGTTAGAGCAGGATGGCAAAACAAAGCAAGAAGCAGCAAGAAAAAGCTGCAGCCTCCGACGTGCTCTTCGCAGCTGTTTGTGCGCTCAGGCTGTCTGGCCTGAAACGTGTACACAGGCTGTGTCCTAAGTGCCCTGATAAGATTGGGGCTCCAGAATGTGTTGTCCTGAGAACGTTTGCTGCTCTTTATCTGTGAGCTGAAAAACTTTCCAAAGTCCCCCAGCCATCAGCCCCGACACCCTGGCTCAGAGCAGATGACAGGCAGAGGCGATACCCGACAGCTTTCGTGCCACGGGGTGATACCGAAGTGGCTGAGAACCCAAAAGCTCGACCTGAGCTGTTGAGAGGGGTCTGCTGACACTGTGGTGGCTGTAGATACCCAGCACTGCTGCTCTGGTGGCATCCTGTGGGAAAGTGTGGGGTCTGTCCCCTTCCCAGACCCGGCAGTCAGGAGGTGACAGCCCCATCCTCCCTTCTCCCCTCATCCAGGCTGTCAGATCCATGTTAGGGGTGAACATATGCATCATCAGCTTATGAATACATATAGATATATATATAAATATATATATATATATTTCTCCAGCACAGATGTGTTCAATGTGATAGATGTGGGAAAGGTGCCAGAGGCCTTCTGTGTGGGTACCTGTGTTTTCCAAAGCGTGGGCACTTTGCAGTGCCAGTGGGAAGGGGCTGCTCTGAAGCTGAGGGGATTGGCATCGAGCTGTGCCCACTTTCCTTCCATGTGCAGGAGAGGGAAAGTGTGGAGAAACCTCCCAGAGTGGTGCTCACTGATGTGGTCCCAAGACTACCCACCCACAACCTGCCTGTCTCTGATTTGCTGACATTATCTCAATATGTTTAAGTCATTTCTATAGAAAAATGGTTTCTGGATTTATTTTTTACATTTTTCAGCCAACCCCCCCCCATCCCCCCCCAACTACTAGGAGTAAAACTTAATCTTCTTACTGTACACATTCTTATAAATCCTTCCAGACTCAGTGGGGTGTTGTATGGTTTAATGGCTTAATTAGTGAATGTTCATGAAGCACTTCTGACATCTTTGTGTGAAAGATGCTGTAGAAGCACAAACTTACAATATTTTCATCACCCAATTAAGTTCAAGCAACATATAGAGGAGAGAATTATTTACATAACTTAAGATTTTTATAATTCTTACAGAGCTTGTAAAAAAACTCAGAGAAGAATTCAGCTGCTCCAGCTACCAACTGCTGACAGTCCTGGAGGTTTCTGGTAACCTGTGTCCTGTGGGAAGGGAAAGCATTTTCTCTGAGAAGTTGTCTTTTTTTTTTTTTTCAATCCTGCACAGTCTGCAGGGTGGTGAAACATGTTTGGCACTGGGGCTTCCCCCTACAGTTTGAATTCCAGGCAGTAGTTGCACTAGAGAAACCCTGTGAAGACTGAAGTTAGGCACTATTTCTGGAAGTCCTCCTCATCAAACAAGATAAAAATAACAATAAATGCCCCAAGTTTTTTTTGGCAGGGGGGCAGCAACCAGGGCCCATCATGTCTAGTTCCCACCTACACAGCTCTGGAGTAAAGGTCTGTGTGAGTTATTTGCTTTCTTCTCATCCATGCCCCTGATGTCTGTTAGCAGCAGTGGTTTTAAACAGCAATTTCTGTGCTTTTTGTAACCAGAGCAAATACAGAGACATTGATTTCCCTCCACATGCACTGCTTTGTTCATGTGACTTGAAGTTTTGAAGCCTCTAATCCTCTTCCCAGGGCAAACCTCTCTATTTTGGAGAAGCAGCTGCAATGTAGGAAAGAAACCCAGGAGGTGAAACAGGTATTTTAACAAAATGCCAGCTGAATGGGTGGTTTTGAGCAGCAAAACAACTTTCAGACATTGCTGGGACAGATACTAACACGCTGCTCCCTAAATGTGGGGTGAGTCTTCACCAGGTTCCCATCTCCCCCTTGCCCAAAAGATGCTGCAGAGCTGGTGCAGAGAAGGGTGACAGGCAGGATCAAAGGTATGGAACAGCTCTTGTGTGGGGATGGATGCAATAGAGGGGACTCTTCTGCCTGCAGAGCAGATAAAGTGAAGGAGGATGTGATAGAGGGGCATAAAATCATGACTGGCCTGGAAAAAAATGAATAGAGAAGGAGACTGGCTCGTCTGATCCAAGGACTAGGGAGGTGTCAAATAAACCAGCAAATGACATGTGGGACAGAAATAAAATGAGATATTCTGTGCTGTCTGTGCACTGCAGCTTTGGAGCTCGGACTGAGGGATGCTCTAGGTATTCTGGGGGGTTTTGGTGATTTCAAAATGTGACAGTGCAAAGCAATGAATGAAAGATCCTCCAGGGCCTGCCAAGCACAGAGAGTTTGCTGGGATGTCACAGGGCACTGCTCTGTCTGCCCACCCTGCCCTTGCTCAAGGTGACACTGGGCAAGGCTGAGCTCTGGCTTGGCACAGCACAGGTATTTTTATGGTTCTGTTACACAATATTAATTTGTCAAAAATGAGCAGTTTCCTGTTAGCATCTGCAGACAACAGCTCTGTTTTAAAACACCAGGACTGAACTCAAGACACAGCATTCAGAGTGAAATCTGCCTGTTTTGGAAAACTTTCTCTGTGTTGGTTTTCACCCAGACACGTAAGGGACCTCCAGCACATGACCAGGCAATGTAAATTCTATATTTTCTCCTCAAGGCTGAAAAGAGGTTTAGCCAGAAAACCTGAGTAAACACAGGAGCTTAACACTGATTTTTTCCTTCCTATTTCCTCCCCTAAATACAAGAGACTCTTCCTCCTTTTGATTTTGTGATTAAATCAAAGCCCGTCCTTCATCATTGTTATGAGGACATGACAAAATCCTTACTCATGCGCTTCCCAACCTTCTAAAATAACTCCCAAAACCTGGGGACACCATCCCCCTTCGTGGTGATCAGACAGCACTACCTTCTTTCTCCATTCAGCTGCAGTTCCATTTTGAAGGACTTGTAAAATGTAGAATCATGGGTTACCTCAAGCTGGAAGGGACCCTTAAGGATCAGTGAAATGATCCTTGCAGGACCACCTAAAATTAACCCCATGACTAAGAGCAGCATTCTGCGAATTCTGGCAGATTTGGTGCTGTGACCACTTCCCTGGGATGCTGTTCCAGGGACTGACCATCCTCTGATGGTGCTGATGTCCAAACTGGACGTACCCTGGCACAGCTTCACTCCAGTTCCTCGTGTCCTATCACTGCCCATGTCACGAGTCTGCTCTGATCTTCCTCCCACCTAAGCCCATGTAAATTTGAAACATTTTCTGCCTTTGATCCAGGTTGCCAGCGTGAAGAATCTGGCTCTGAAGTCTGGACAGAGGATGTAGCCAAAAGAGCTGATAGAATTCCAAATCCAAAGTTATCCACAGGACTGCCTTAGTCTTCTGGCTCGCTGGAGACCTGATCATGTGCAGGTCCACGTGTTTCTTCAGTGAAATCTGGAGAGATATAATGCCCTGCTTTTAGCATAGGCAAAATGCAACGACTAAACAAATTATTTCAGTCTCATGTACAATATATTATTGCCATACACCATCAATCCTCTCACCTTCTCTGGCTGTATTTTCACTTTTCCGTTGAGCAGGCCTTTCAAACATTGCTGTACCATCACTGCTTCTAATTCAGGATTGTTTCAGGCCCCTACATCCCTGTGTACACTGGGACAGCAAGAACTCAGACAGCAAAATAAATCTTTGAGTCCTGAAGTAATTATTTTTAGTTTATCATTTTATTTGGAGATCACTTAGAGTTCCCCATCAGGTGTGAAATTACAGCCTATACATTAGTAGTTATTTTGTCCCTCAAAACACCTTGTCACTGAATTATTTCATGCAGGAACCTTCTTATAACTTATCTCCTCCTCTGACTTTTTCCCACTTAAAGGTCACAGTCCTCTGCCTCTGATATCACCAGCTCTCACTGCAGAAAGGGTGAGTCCCAACATGTGGCAGGAATTTGAGGAGGAGACAAAGCACTGCAGAATTTTTTTTTCTTGAACAGAGAATTTATGGGCTGGTAGATAGGACAGAAAAATAGGTAAAATGAAGGGGAAAAGAGCTTCTGGTTGCAGCCAAGCAGGACAGACATTGCCAACCAGAACTCCTGGCTGCACACAGACATGGTCACCCCCACATCTCCCTTACTCCCTGTATGGATTTTGCTGCCTGTCTCACCATTTCTGAGCAATATTATTAAAAAAAAAACATTACCTGAGTGGCAACCAACCTGCCTACCCAACAGCAAGGTGCCCTTGTAACAAGCCTTATAATGCAAAGCCTGTTAAATGTTCAGTGCAAAATGCTCAGTGGAGTATCTGCACTTACAACAGGAGCCCAAGGCAGGGCTGGAGTCAGTGTGAAGTCACCTTGAACTGAATTCCCCCCAAAACAGCCCTGACGGGGTTTCAAACCTCAGATCTGGATTTTATCAGGGTACAAACCAGAACACAAAGATCTCTCAGACAATAGGGTGAGACAAATGGAAATAAAATAGGCTGGGGGTGGCTGTAGTTACCACTTCTGTTCCTGAAGGCCCCTCAGCTGCTGGGCCCTGCAGCCAGGTGTGCTCAGAGACACCCACGTGTCCTGTTTCAAGGTCAACATCAACTACAAAACTCCCTGTGTCCAGATTTAGACTGGAATCCAAAACACACGAGGGACAAGTTAATTTTGCCTCTGATAAAAGGAGAGAGGGGGCTGGCCAGCAGATGTGCTGTCATTTCAGCAGGGAAAGGGGAAAGGAAAGGGGAAAGGAAAGGGGAAAGGAAAGGGGAAAGGAAAGGGGAAAGGAA
>VXBR01010884.1:38285-52940 GCA_013400215.1 Cisticola juncidis | reverse complement strand
AATTTCTTCCTAATGTCTGATCTCAGCATGCCCTCTTCCAGTTTGAAGCCATTCCCCCTTATCTTGTTGCTACATATCACTGTGAAAAGAGCCTCTTTTCTTGTCCTGTTAGGTGCTGATACGAGGCTGATATAAGACATCCCAGGAGCCTTCTCCTCTCCAGGCTGAACAACCCCAATTCTCTCAGACCATCTTCATGTACTGCTGCATGTAGTGCATATTTCCCTTGAGCCTGGGTTTCCAAAATCTCCAACTCCTCTTGAGTTCAACTGAATTGAAAAGATCCAGCACATCTGGAAATCATGGCTGTAAATACTTCTGTAGTAAAAACATAGACGTGGAAAGCTTTTATGTGATAATATGACTTGTACCATACAACAATCCTCAGATTTACCCTTTTTTTTTTCTCTGAACTCTGAAATCAGAAAAATGGAAGAATATTTTTCTCTCCCTTTTGAGTAATCTGTCAGGAGTATATCAATCTTGTTGATTTTTAGAAGAGATAAATCTAATCTAAATTCTGTATTATAGCAAACATCGGTTACACCAGTAAAAATGGGAAGACAGCAGACACCAGTAATATCAAATTTACCACCCAGCATGCTCAACAAAATGCTAATGTTTCAATAGGCTGTGTATTTACATTACTTCGATAGTAAAAAGAAATGTTAAATGCATTAACCATAGAAAGATATGCCATCACTGTAACTTCTGTTATAGAGCCAATAAAAATAGGCTTCAATAAAAACGCTCACATTAAATATATAAATAAAAATTATAAATAAATAAATAAAGTGACAAATTGAAATAATGGACCAATTTCTTTGGGCTTTAAAGTTAACAACAGTATTTGATGATTTTTTTTTTTTTTTACCAGTCCTGTTGTTTCTTCTCCAGAATTGTAATTACTTACAACACAGAAGAAAGTTTTATCTGCAAACTCTTAAACAGCAAATTTACAGAAATGAAAATAATGTAAAGGAATCATTTGTTATCCAGCCCAGTTCTGTGAGATGCTTTTCTGTATGTGTTGTACTTGCCACTCAAATATGTTCTCAAGCAAACTTCTATCACACCCTGATAGTGACAAAAGAACTTTCTTTTTACATTTTTCATTCTCCTAAGCTGCAATAAATATCTGTACTATAAATGACCTTTGAAATAAAACATCCAGAGCAGTGCTCCATAGCTCTCATAAAGTCTAATTAGTTGGATTTTTTTTCCTGGAGGAATGTGTAAAAGGGTACAGTAAGTAATATTGTACTGCTGCTTTTTATATTTATTAAGCATCTAATGTTTAATTCAGTAATTTGGACTTTCAAATCCACAGAAAGGGATGAGAATCTGTATATGTCACTCTGTATGTGCAACTCAGCCCTTTCTGGGTTTAAGAGTTCTGGTGAAAGTTTGATTGAAGCTGATTTTGTTCAGATAGATCTTCTGGAACAGTATAGCCTGCAGTATTTGTAATTAGGCAAAATAGAAAATCCTGCCATATACCCCAGGGAAGAAGTGAAGTGCCTGGGGAGTGTGGCCTTTGTCCCTTCTAACAGGCTAAGTTATTTGTAGCCATGGAGCTGCAGACCACGATTGCATCACAGTTCTTGGCATCTTTTTGGCAGCAGAGATTTTGGGAGCACGGGCAGGGCACACGCCTTGCACACCTGCTGAGCCACTCTGAGGGGAGCCAGGAACAGACACACAGATCCAATTAATACCCAATCCTCTCCAGTGGTGTTTTCAAATTTATAATAATTCTGAAAGCTGGTATTATTTTTGTTTCTATTATATGTGTTCTGCTCTGAGCTTTCTGTCAAGGCTTTCATTCCTAAACCTTCATTAAGTACAGAAGGGCAAAATAATAAAGATGGTGATATGCAAAGACACATGTAAATGTTGTATTTGATATGGGCTACCAGCATAGAGCAGTTGCACTGGATTTATTCCAGAACTTGATTTAGGCTGGCCAGAGTTTAATGGCTTAGGATTTGTTTGAGGTTGACTTTTTATGGGTTTTGTAGAGTTGTTTTGCCATGGTTATTCAAGGATACCTTATACTTTGAAGCACATCTCCTAAAAGGATACCTTGTGTAACAGAGAAGAGCAAAAGAATGTTTGTGTGGTAAAAATACTTTTAATTTTACTTCTGAATTACAAGACAAAATATATTGAGCATCACCCATCCTTACTCTGGTAAGAGAGTTCTTGGTAAAAGACCTCTCAAGGCAACTTGATGCCACCAGTGGTTGGGGTAGTAATTTAGGTTTCACCTGTATTTCTTTATTTCTAAATTTCTCTTTATGCGCACCAGAGCCTGTTTTCAAGTAAATGTGCAAGCAGTTTGAAGAATAAACATATACATCTGGTTTTGATGTTGACTCTAACTTTTCAGAAATTACCTTCACAAACTGATGATTATTTTTTAAAGAGATTATTTCTTGGCTTTCCAGATATATTCCAAATAGTTATCTTTAAGAATTCTGTGGTGGTAATAAGTCTGCTCTAATTGGAAAATTAACTCTCCCTTCTTTCACTTTGTTTTTAAAACTGGTCTAAGTCATATAACAGGAACATTTTTATTATTATGTAGGAGACTATTTTCCAAAGAAGGAAGAGAGCTGAACTTTTCATAAAGATTAGTCTACATGTCACTGTAGTGACAGCTCAAACTAAAAGGTGCTGCAAGTAGTATATTTCTGCTCTAAGTAGTATATTAAGTAGTGTATTATGAGATGAATTTTTAGCTTTCTTCTCAAGTTGCAAGTTTACTTTTCCTGTGAAATCTGGGCACGTCAGACATTTTTCCAGTCCCACAGTGGTACAGTTTTGGGGACAGAATCTGAACATGAATATTCCATGTCTTAACTGAGGGGTTTTGATTGCTACAGATCCAATTTCTGCTTTTGAAAGATAACTCCCAAGAGAGATTCAAATTCATGAGAGAGTAATAAATTAGCCAGTAGTTTGAGTTTCTCCCCCCTCTTGTTTTCCCCTTGCTCTTCTTGATGAGAGATTCCATCCTTGTCAAGAGACATCTCCCAATTCAAAAGTTTTGATGAAATGAATACATTTTCAAAGAAAAAAAAAAGACTGATATAATTGTCAGAATGTTTCTAGAGAGCAGAGTCTCTAAAAGTTTAACAAACTCTTATTTTTTTTAAGTCTGAGAGTGACTAGATTGGTAAAAGCAGTGAAATTATCTAAATCTTTTCAAAGCTAAGAAAATTCATGCAACATTCTCCACATACAGGAGCATACATTGAACTTCTGAATCTAATAAGATAAGAGGAAATAGTTTCTACATATTTTTCCAAGATTTTATCCTCTTACAATTTTTATGGGCAAATACGCAGCACAATGGTATGTACATAAAACCAAGGATGTATTGTTAATACAATGGAAATCTTAAGTTTAGTTATTACTAATCTATATATAATTGTTACAGAAAGAAAAGCAATGCAGTTAAATTTTTTAAAAGTAATCTCCTGGGGCAATGTTCACTCTCTCTCTGCTGTTCTGGTCCCCGGGCTCAGGTCTTTCATGCTGATGATGGGAGGAGGAGGTGTGCTGTGGGAGTCCTCAGTGTCTGAGGTCCTTTACTTACAGGAGTATGATGCTGGTGTGGATTGCTGCCTCTTCCTTGGTCTACAATCCACTTTGGATTAATTTATAACAAGGCTGTGTTTCCCTGCACTGTGTCTGTGCTAGCTGTAGATTATTCTACGCTGCACAAAGCGCTTGTTAGCGTAAAAACTGCACTTGTATCACACAAGACAAACAAAAGCAGGACAAATTAGCCATGGACACTTAGTCTGAGAAACTGCTGTCACAGCAGAAGCAAGTGGAATGAAACTGCAGGCAGGTCAGGAGAAGTTCACACAGAGCCAGAGAGGCAAGCCTTGCTGCTGAGGCCTTGTAACTCTGTGCAGTGCTTATGGCAGTGGCAGTGCCATCCTGCAGGACTGCAGCCCTTGGTGACAAGGAAAGCCTGGGCTGTGAATGCCTGCAGATGGACTGCTCTGCCAGTCTGCTGCAGTGTGTGCTGAGGTACTGAGAAATAAATCATTGCTTGGCCGAGGATGAGCTCAGGACACCTCACAGCCCGTGCAGTGCACAGATCCTAGGGATACTGTGTTGTGAGAACTGATTTTCAGGAAACTGCAAAGAAATGGAGCAGAAGCCAATAATTTTTGCCTTGCCTCTAATGCTTTCCTTGCCTAGTTACTTTTTAATTACCAGTGGCCTGGACACAATTTTCCAAAACCACAAGGCAAAAGACCCTGAGGCTTGCAGACTCTTCCAGAAGAACTTTTTAATCTTGCAGGGTTTGAGAAGTAGTTAAAAGCAGCTGACAGACTCCAATTTTGATTAATCAACACTTACATTCTTGATACTTTTCCAGGTGAAAGACCACTAAGTAGCTGCTCTGTCTTACAATTGAAATAACAGTTGCCATCCCTTGAGAGTGAAGGATGCCAAAGGCGAAGGCAATTAAATCCTTGTTCTGCTCTGCCCGTTGGCAAAGCTGATAATTCACAGGTAGTTTGCTACCTGCAGCTTGAATAACGAGGTGTACAACATTTACAAGTCAGGGCAGTAAAATGGACATTGCTGTAGCATTCAGCTGCCTGCCTGAAGATGAGAGGTTTCATTAAAGCAGTGACATATATAGTGCTACAAACAAGGAAAAAACATGTGAATCATTGAAACTATTGTATGGGATTACAAATTTGTCTGTAAAAGCATTTACATTTTGCAGTTCAGAGAAAATTTAGTTTTCTTTTATTTATAGGTCTATGTGAATTTTGGGGTTTTTTTTTCTCTCCTCATTTCTCCTCTGTGTTTTCTTCAGACCTCAAAATAATAATAACAAAAAATGATGAGCAGTGTATAAAACTATTCAAAATTAATTATTCAGAGATAATATGCACACATATGATATTATTAAATACTGTATACAAAGAACACAATTAATATTAAGTTAATAAAATAGTTGCTACTCTAAGATCCTCTAAGAAAGAACCCAGTTGTTCCTCAACTTCTATATAGTTCCTGTTGTCAACAAAAATTTTTATCTTTCAGGAAAAATGATGGTCCCAGTTTTGTTAGGGATATTATTTCTTGATAAAGACAATGTCTTTTTTCCAACAAGCATAAGTGAAGCTGTGTTGTAAGAGAGAAAGGGATGTCTTGCAGAATGAATATGTCATTTTTAAATCATAACTTAGTATTTTCTGAAGTACTTGACATTACTTTGTAATTTCACATTTCATAGATCATTATTTTATTTTTCTTCAACCCAAACATAATCCTAAATAAAACCTCTGTTCCTAACCTTCTTTTGTTACTTATTTTCCAGACTCTGTTTTTCTGAATTTTCTTCAACAGTGGCTGCTCACCCCCTGTGAGATAAATCGGCTTTGCTCAAGCCTTCCCCTAAAAAACAGAACTTTGGAAACCTGAAGACTCAGCTTTCTATAGCAACAGCTTCTAGACAACTCTCTTGTCCAAAGGCTCCTAGAAAAGTAAAACAATTAAAATATAACATCAAAGTAGTTATGAGAGGCTGGACAGCAGGATGGACGGAAGAAGCCTTCCTCCAGCGTAGTCCAGAGTAGATGGCCAATGTGAGGGAGCCCGTAAACTCTGATTTTACCCCTCCTCATTTATTCCCTTGAAGAATTTACAGTGCCACCTTTCTTGCCTTTCACTAGGAGATTTTCAGTCTATAACCAGCTGTAGCTTCCATTTTTTTTTTTTAGTTCCTGTCTTTGAGCACACCAAAAATTATTCTTGTTTATATTTATTTAATGAGATACAGGAAAATCCTGTCAGGAAAACTATGTCAAAATCTATTTTCTACAGTGTATCCTGAGGCCAGCAACAATGCTGGTTGCTCTGGGCTCCAAAGCAAATGAGTTACCTCAGCACAGACATGACACTGAGTAGCTTTTGCTAGGAATGCTTTATCCTGTGACTACATGGTCTGAAGTAAAAATTCAGTACTGGGCATGGAAAAGTATAATATTGGTTTTGCTGACAATATTAAGCTTATAAAATTTTCATATATGTATTCAGATTGTCATAGTGTCTCTTGCCAGACCAAAATCATAATCAAAAATTTACAGCTGACCTATTTTTAATATTGTAAGACTCATGTTAGAATGGCCCTAAGCACTTTCCTTCCAGATTCAGATTACTATCAACCAGATAAGCACCCAGTAACATGTAATATGAAGGAAGTGATGATTCATTGCCAGAATCCAACAAAATAGGATGACTCTATCTTCTTGAACTACCCAGCTAATGTTTTTTTAGGTTGCATAATGCATTATGAATTTTTAAATTATTACTAAGTCAGCTGATGGGAATTCAGTTTCTGATGAGTGTATGACTATCAGCTGCCTGAAATGGTATTTCTCATACAGAATCTGATGCTATTCAGGACAAGTTATTGCCCAGCATTTTACTGATATTTTGTCAGTTCGGATTTCTAAATAGAATATATGCAGGTATTTCTGATTTCCTTACAATTTGTAACAAAAAAAATAAAAATCCAGACACTTTGTAGAGGCTGGACTTTTTAAAGAAAAGAGAAAAGGAAAATGATCTCTAGAATAGGAAGATCTAAAAGAGGTCTTTTGGCTAAATAAACCTCAACGGTACTGGGTTTCATCATGTTTCCCTTTTTTTCTGTCCTTCCAAAACTTTCTGATAGAAAAAAATCCCCCCCTCAAAGGAAAAAAGCAAAACTACTTGGGCTTTTCCATGGTATTCACGGATAGTCTAAACCAGAAAGATAATTTAGTGGCTTTGAGATCCCTACGTCCTTAACCTTTTCAATGTTGAGAAGAAAGGAGAAAAGAATGAGCTTTAATTGTAGCCTACAACTTGCTGTAGCCATTTCCACCTGAAGAGTTATGGTGGCAGCTATCTAAAGCTGTAATGCTTAAAATCCTGTCAATGCTGGCATTGTAAATCCCATTTGACTGCTCTTTGGAACTTGGCCGTAAAAAAAGTGCTTCAAATTGAACCTTGCTTTACATGGCTAGAGACTAACAGCTTTTCCTTCTTCTTCATACATATTTTAAATTAATGGGTTTTCAAGTAAACAGGAATAAAAGAAAGCTATACTTAAGAAAATAAGAATTCTCATGTTCACACATTTACTTTTTCTTTATTGTTCAGTTGCTAAAGAAATGGATGAGATAAAAGCATTAATCTTTTTTCTTTCCTATCCTGTTTCTCTCTCATGTGGATTTATCACTACGATCCTTCAGCCATGTGATATCTGTCCTTCACTCTCCTACGTCCTGTGTGTTTCTTCTGTATTTTCAGTTTGTTTCATTTTTGCCACTCTTCCTCCAGTCTTTCTGGGGTCTTCCAAATGGCTTCCTGTTTATAGTCTTTTATAGTTGTACAGCTGTTTTAATGAAAAACCTCTGACCAACCTTTAACTGCAGCAACCACCCCTTTTCTTTCTTACCTGTGTTTTCTTTATTCCTGCAGTATTTCTCACTTTATCTTTTACATTCTCACCTTTCTACTTTTCATTATCATTGCTAACCTTGCTGATTGAAACATAAATGAGAAAAGCTGGTGTCTTCACATATTTACTTATCTGTTTTTTGTCTTTCTGTCTGCCTGTACATTCTTGTGAGATGCAGATTAGCAGTGGTCAAATTAAAGGTATTCCTCTCTGTTTTTTTTCTTTCCTAGTGGGTTCCCCCCGCCCCTCACCCCATTCATGATACGCTATCTTGTTCTTTGCAAGTGTAGTTCTGCATTGGAAGGAACCATCCCAAACTACAAGAATTAACATCTTTTCCTCATTTCTCCCATTAAAAGACCCAGGTCTCAAGGAGGTTTAAACATACTTTTAAGAACCTTTCTTAAAGCCATCATTACAGGCTGAACACACATCACATACACAACACATTAAAGAAGAAAATATGCAAATATTTTCCATAAAAATAATGTAACTGTAAAATTAAAAATTACAATGTAAAAACCATTCATAAGTGAGGTGAAATTCTTGGTGAGGCAATGACACAGCAAAAAATACCTTAATACAGAAAAATTGCTTTTGACTAGGAATTCTTCCATTTTACACAGAATTATAAGGAAAAGTGTTTTAAAGCTGAGACATTTTTGTCAAATTAGGACTGATTAGTCACCGTATGCACTAGCACTGAGGCCTTTCATATGTTGTGTATTCTGCAGAGGAAAAACAAGTAACTACAAAAATATGTCCAGAGTGGCAATGATGGAATATTACCATATTAGCACTGTGCTATCAGAGAAGTCTCTACAACTTATCAGTGAATTTTACTGACTATAATGGAATTGCTTATTCACAATTTCACTTCTGGGAATGGAATGGAAAGATCGAAAAATAAAAAAAAATAAATCTAAAGCTCTGTAATTTAAAAATATTACTGTGTTCAAGAAAATAGAGGGAAAAATACTAAATTGAGTTGAGCTCTCTTCATTAACTGCATGCATTTCAACAACTTCATAATATGCAACACGGGAGAGTTAATAAAACATTCTTAGACCATTCCAGTACTTTAAAGTGTCATTTATTCTTCAAACCCAATAGTATAAAAGTATATTCTTGCTCCCTGTATTAATTAATATTCAGATTTTTGTGGGAAGTATTACATGGAAATCCAACTCTACTAATGATTTTCATAGTTGTCAGTTGCTATTTTTACCACCTCTTTTTTTATAAAAGACAGCTGAAGATATTTGCTGACTTGCCATTTACATGGATTGCCAACAGGGTATTACCTTTATTGTTTTTTCATTGTCGCAATAACTGCTAGAGATTATTATTCAATCTGAAAAGGTTTTTTTGTTTTTTCTTACAATCATACCTGTAAATTGTAGTAATTCTGATGACTGAAAGGACTAGTTACTAAACTGATTTTTCAGGTAGTATACTTTATTTAAAATATTTCCCTAAGTGAGCTTTATTTCAGTGATCATAATCTTGGCATCTATGGTATACCTAATGCATTTCACTAGCCAACAGTTCCAGTTCTAGGGTCAATTATGAGTAAGAATACAGTATAATTTCACCACAGATTAATACCATCTGTCAACATGGTAAGTATCAAGCTGGCTTTTTAAACAATCATATTTTCTCTCATTAAGGTATCTACAGAGAATAAGCTTTCTCAAAATGAAATGGTAGAAGAGGATTCTAACCCCAGAATATAACACAATAGTCTAAATAAAATAATGTGCTATGTCTTCCTCTATGATTTTTTTCCTTTAAAAAATAACTATTGCTTACAACTGCCATACTGACTTTGTGTTTAATAAAAGTCACTTGTGTACCAGTTGAATTTCCTATGGTCTTTGATGTTCTTTTCTATGGTCTTGAATGGTCTTTCAATTTTTACATTTGGTTTCTTTCCAATTTTGTCTAAAAACAGGGGGTAAACTACCTATTGGTAAACATCTGGGTTATCTATTGTTATGCCTTACCAGAGCAGTGATTTTTCTCAGCAGTGATGATGTAAAGAGGCACCAGCAGGGATCTCCCTTTCAGCACGTGTATTTGGTCCTGCTCTAGCAAATGTTCAATGGAAGAAGCTAAAAGAAGGATATTAAGAGCTGAACCTGCCACTGTGCACACTATAGTTTTCTTTTCACTGTCTCTATTTTATTGAATCAAATATTCACTTCTCAGATGATTAAAAGTAGCATCTTTGTCTCTGGGATTTTAATCCTGTCCTGGTTTAGGGCAAATTTGGGAAGAAACCTCTGGATGGGGTCCCTCTTGAAAGCAAACTCAAGTGGCCCCTACCGCAGCTGGTTCGGAGAAAAGTTTCCTTAGAGAAAAGCAGAAAAAACTGTTTATTTAACAAGCAAAGAATTCACTAGCATGAAAAAATGAATAATATTAAACAACAAAACCTCTTGTTCTTCTCAAGAGGTGTCAAATTCAGAAAGTCCTCGCCATGGGTGTAGCTCAGCTTGCTCAGTCTCTTATCAGTCCCTCCAGCACTGGAAAATGCTGTCCTGGGCCCTGGTGGGCCACAGGCGTGAGCTCCAGGGGTTTTTTTCTGGGTTTTCAGTCCAGAGCAGGCTTTAAAAGCTCCAAGAAAAAGAAAAGCCACAGTCAGGGGAAATTCTCTGCCCCATCTAGCTAAAAACTAACTAAAAAGCAAAGGAAAGCTCTCTCCTGCTGTCTGTACTGCAGACAACTCTGTCTGTGAGAAGGAAAACCTCTTATCTCTGTTTTTGAATACAACTGCCTCAGACACTCCACTGCTTCTGCTTCTCTCCAGCTTCACTCTTAGATCTAGTTTTAGAGGGTGCAAAAATTATTTCTGGGCCAAACAGATGAATGGGGATACAACTCAGCATCATAAAGTCACCCCATGACAAAGCCCTGCCTGTCATTATGGTGGGTAACTCCTTTGTCCTGTGACAGCAGGTTCAAACAGACTAACAGGCACAAAAATTAAGTCATCATGCTTGAGAACCAAGGCAAGGACTCTTAAATCATCCTTGTCTTCTATGTTTGAACAACCATCTGAACTTTGCATTTTTTAGTTAAGGCTAGGGTAAAGCCCTGAAGTTGCTATATGATGATGCGTTGAATGTTGTTTCTAAGTAACAAAATATACCAAACTTTCCTGAAATGCTTTATTATCACTGCACTGTCTTAAATAAACATACTACAATGAAAATTATTCTGAATTTTTTATTTTTCCAAGAGCATGGTAATGGTTACAACAGGTCAATTATACCTTGTTTAGGCTGGTTGATAAGAGCAGTCAAAATAAAACTTGTCTCCAAGTGGTGATAGAAAGCAAAAAAATTAAGAACTTGGAGAAAGAAGCAGATTTCTTCAGAGATCTGGGCTTGACCCATGGGGACAAACTAGAATAGAAGAGTAAGTGCTGTAACACTCTTATCACAAGGCTGCACTTTGCATGCCTTTGAAATGTGAAGGAGTTTTTTTTTCTCTTATTTGAAGGGAGAATGTTGCCAAAACAGGTACTGTAAGATAAATTGACTACAATATTTGCCAGTTGTGATGCCCAGAGAGACCTCCAAAATTTATTTAAAGGAGTAATCATTGGGATATTGCCAAGGTCTCAAAACATTTTTCTTCTTAACCTCATAAGCAGTTGTCATCTCATGTCTTATTTTTTAGCTACAGTTTGCTATTTCATAGAGGAAATGATTAGTGATATCATGCATCATTAACTGTGTGGCTGAAGTTTAAGCCTCAGACATAGTGAGCCAAATTAATTTTTAGTGTAGAACTACAGACTCCAGCATTTTACTTGTGGAGCCAGCAGAGTCTGAAATCACACAGAAAGTATTGATTTTAGATCCCCCAAGAATGGTGTGTCTCATGTAATTCTACTGTTATCTCCTGCTGATTCATCAGAAATGGCTTTTAGGGAGTTCAGCTGTTTTGGCAGAAGATACTTTTTGATTTAGTGGTAATAACATACATAGGTATTTATAATATGCCCAGAACCATATTACCTTAATGCTTGAATAAATCACTAGCTAGAATTTTCTCTTTCTTTTCCTATTTTGTAATACAAAGCAAATTGAGATACTTGGGTGCAATGCCTATGAAAGCAATCAAGATAAGTATTATGCTAATACTGGGCAAAATTACTTTGTGATTTTTTTAATACACATTTTTCTAATCTGAAACCTAAGGATATCCTGCCAAAGGACAATAAATCTTCAAAATACTTTGGATTTGTCATTGTTCCAATTTTTCTGCTCTTCTTTGGACTCCTATAGCAAATAGCAAACTTAAAACTCACTTGTTAGGTCACTGTTGGTTGAACCACACTATTTATTATTGAGTGGAGTCAGATGAACACAATGACCTGGAGACTTTGTAGCTCCCGACTTTTCAGTAAAAAATCCTCAGACTCTTGAAGCTCTGTGTGGAAACCAGCTTCTGTGAATTGTTCATTAGACTGATGTCTATAGTGTAGAGAACCAGGGAAAACAGTTTGAATCATTAACATGTGTGACCACCATTTCATTTTTCTTTTTGGCTGCACCCATTATTACTCACTACTATAAATTAACTTAGGGGACAGTTCACAGCTGATTCCTTTTCTTTGAACAAAGCTCCTTTAAGGTCCTTGACACTCATTGATGAAATAGCTAACTCTCTGCCACAATGTCCTTGATTTTAATGATACATTAATAGTACTTTCTCATTAATGATCCCTCTATTACATCTCTCCATACTTTCTCTTTATTATTTTGTTATCCCCTTAAGTTACAGCCAATGTTGAGATAAGATCCCAAGGCTTCAACTGGAATAATACCTCTAAAGACAGAAGCTCCAGATAAGTCAGAAGACTCTCATTCATGGAGTTTAGGATTTTATAAGAAACTGGTATTTATCAATTTAGCAATTAAGTATAAAGATTAAAATATAAGTAAAGAAAAGCTACAGCTTAAAAGAAATTTGACATAATTGAAATAAAGCATTTCAGTGTTATTTTAATAAAAGTCCAGGGATTCAGTTTGTCTTCTTATAAGTGTCAGCCTTACAATGGAACTTTCTGATAAGCTACACCTTGGATACATCACTGGCAATACAACTGACACACTGTTAAACAATTTTTAAGTCTATATTCAAGTTTTACACTTAATACTATTAAATATTTCATTCAAATATTATTAAAATGGAACAGAATAATTTTTAATTTTTAATTTTTAAAATTAAATTCCATTTTTAATTTTTACCCTCAATCTATTCACTTACTAAGTTTTTTCAGAGGTCATTGTCTCAATAGTTGCTTTTTTCCTATAACTTAATTTATGTTTTCCTATACATATATAAAAGTATTTTAAATATTTATACACCTTTTGTGAATTCTTCTCTCCACATTAAAAAAATGAATTAACTGCACACACTGATGTTTCTGTTAATGAGGTACAAAACCCAAGTAGAATCAGAAATTTTTGTTAATAAAAGAATACATCCAATTTTACTCTCATCATTATTACATCAAATATTACTTACATTGTACTTTCTAATAGCACCCAAAACACCTTCAGTATTTTTCAAGATCCAAACAAAGGTCTTTATGCAGCAGAGCCTATAACCAGGAGTAAATCTGAGCAGCCCCAAGTGTGGGTGAGGAAAGGTTGAGATGTAGAAGTGAAGGGAGATGACATCTCCCAGCCCCTCAGCCTAACTGTAAATTCTATTTATACTCTTTTTCCAAACCGAAGTATGAGTTATCATTCATAACATCCTGGGTCATGGATGTTTTAGAAAAAAAAATAATTGAATTAGAGAGAGATTAATTCAGGAGAAACTGGAGACTTCAATGGAGTTTTAACCATTGGGAAAGCAAGAAGGAAGAAGAAGGAAAAAAGAACAACTTGCAAGAGTAACTTGTAAGTGGTGATTTGTTAGCTAACACTTAAAAATAACTTTTGGTTGATTGATGTTTTATTTTGCACAGGGGTGAAAATATATTAAAATTTTATTTTGGGAGCCCTAACATTTGAGAACCTTTACATAACTTGCATGTTTTGAGATGATACAAAGATATAGAGCTGTAAAGAGACTTCAGGAAGTGGGCACATGTTACCTTTGCATCTCTGTATCTGCCATCCAGGATTAGTCCCAACCTTACACATCTGCCAGGGTCACACATCTCTAATATCTCCTGGGCCTCCTCCACGTGCCCCATATTCCTTTGCTTTCCCAGTGGAAGCCAGTCTAACCTCTAATTGAATAATGGAGCAGACTCTATAAATGTAACTGAGATTTTAATAGGCCAGGTTAAAACTGAGCAGGGGTGACAAGTTTGCTCTTAAAACAGTTAAACAGGCTCGGTTGTGGAAGCTCCTCACACATGCCCTGTGGATTCTGCAGCTGATGAGATTTATGTATTTATACTTGCTGGAAACATATCTACCAGTATTTAACAGGATTCTACACTTGCTCCCTATAAATCTTCCTAGTAGATTTTAGTCTCTTGGGTAGCATTAAGGACGGAGGCTTGAAGATGGAAATGAAGACTTTCAAATAAAAAAGTCTATGAAGCATATTTGAAATGTAAATGGAAATGTGTTTTCCATGTCTGATTTTGTGCCATTATGCTGGTGTATGCAACTAGATTTCTCAACTGGACTAAGTGCATTTTCCAAAGAACTTTCCTGAGAAGCTATCATTTTAATTCCTGTTCACTCGAAGCTATCACCACACTTGTTAGTAAGTTGATATGGTGATGTCAGGGAAAAAGAAAATGTGATGTAGAGAAAAGCAACTCAAGTCTCAAAAGTTCTTCCACTATGTAAAGCCCTCCAATACAAATTTTTTACAGCTATTTGGGAAATATCTGCAAGCAGTTGCAGTGTAATAGCTGAAGTTGTCACCTATTTACCTAAATCTGTGTAATCTTAAGATTAATATCTGAATAAGAACATTTAAGGATAGGCTATGCTCAAAACTGTCACATCATAAATATTTTGTTTTCAAATCCAGTCTGTTCTGGATACACTTACAAAGTTGCTCATGTCATGTGAATATTCAAGTTCCAGCTAATAATGGTCCATGATAATTTTTTCATCTACCTGCTAGCATGACATTGTTGTGTTCTTAGATCCCTACAGCAGGTGGGAAGGAAAAAA
>VXBR01010884.1:22205-37987 GCA_013400215.1 Cisticola juncidis | reverse complement strand
AAAAAAAAAAATCCATGTATGCATCTAAATTCTGCCTTTTGGTGTTTTTCCTTGTGTCTCCCCTCACCGACCCAGAGACCACAGTTTATTTGGTCCTTTTCTGGAGAAGGAAGAGACTGGGGGTAGTTTGGAACCAAAATCCTCTTTCTCTGTTGCTCCTTCCCACAGTCACAGCTTACGTGAATTGGTCCAAAAGAGAAAAACAGACCTGCCATCACCTAGTCATTGTAAACTGAATGAATTTTCACAATAAAGAAAATGCTTTTCCTTTCTAACATGCTGGTTTTCTTTCAGTTTTGCTGATTTACTTTTATGCATCTCTCATCAAGCTATTAAACGCCATAATAAATTTTCTTGTATGGTGAAGATGTATTACTAACTCTGGAGAGGAAGAGAATCCCTCTTTTCTAATTGATGCTGTAAAATATGTAAACAGGATGATGCATTAAAGTTTCTTTGTGAGAGAAAGATCTTCTCTATGAATAATGCATTAGGCTTTAGTTAAAGCATATGGATTTTATTTGCTTTTTATTAACTTACTACATTTGACACTGCTTCTGCATTTCCACACCCATTCTCCCCCGGGAATATCTTCTAATAAGGCATTTCATAAAATCTATGATTTCTCTCTTTTTCCCCCCTTAAGAAGCTCTAGATGCAAGGCAAATGCTTTGTTATTACAGGAGTAGCTTGTTTACATCCCCTGGGTGGGAACTGCTTGCTATGGAACATTTTAGATTAATTTGCATCTATATCAAAAATCACCTCATTGTTAAAGCTTTGTGCCTAACTCACAAAAATTATTCCTGTGCATAATATTTGTTGTTTTCTGGCACCTCTCTAGAGTTTTTAAGGTGTATATGGCCTTCTATGCACACAAGTGTAATAAAAGCAGCGTGGAGGAGGGGATTCTTTGTCACACATGCCTTTGAAAATAGCTCTTGTTCTTTATCTTTTTCAGTAGTGCACTGCTGTGCTTGAGCCTTTGACACTATTGAGCTGACCACTGTTAGGCCTGTCTGTGCTTTCATGGAATCCTAGAATGGCCTGGGTTGGAAGGGACCTTAGAGATCATCTTATTCAAACTCCCTGCCACGGGCAGGAGCACTTTTCACGAGACCAGGTTGCTCAAAGCTCCATCTAACCTGGCCTTGAACATTTCTAAGGCAGCAACAGCTTCTCTGGGCAACCTGTGCCAGGGCCTTACTGTCCTCAGAGTAAAGAATTTCCTCCTTATATCCAATCTAAACCTCCTCTGTAACAGTTTGAAGCCATTTCCCTTTGTCCTGTCACTCCAGGCCCTTGTAAATAGGCTCCCTTCAGATACTGGAAGGCTGCAATTTTCTTCAGGCTGAATGATCTCAATTCTCTCAGCCATTTGTCTGTTTGTTACTCTCTGAGCAGTTCAGTCATTGCTAGACTTTACTGTCCCTATCTGGAATGAAAATGGGATACACTCTCTCTGCTTTACAGATATAACTTTTTATGAAGGTTGCAGAGGCATGTGGTAGAGACAGGCACTGAAATCCTTCTCAGAAATTTCCAAATATGCAATGATGGCAGAACAACTTCTATGTTAGTGTATGAACAATCTTTGTTATGATATATCATAAGAATATATGGCATCTATATGAGGCATAGGAAGCTTGCTACTGTTCACATCACAAATTTTACTGCTTGGAAGGAGCAAACCTGCCACCCGTCAAGTAGGTGTCACGTTTAGGAATGGTTTTCTTTCAAAGTGTTATTGCCTGTTAGATTGTGATAATCACTGTTTTAGGCCTTCTGACTTTCTCAGATTATTCCTCTTTTGGCAGCTGTAGTCTACCTGACTGCTTCAGCTGTTCCTAAATGAAAGGAACCCAAGTGTCCCAATAATGGCCATGGAACCAGCGGTAACCATTTACCAGTGCCTCAGACTCTTTCTCTTACTGTCAATGTACAGGACTGATCATGTGTTCATCTATTCTGTCAAACACCAGTTACATAGTTCTATGATTTAGTTAATTTGTTTGAATTCCTCAGTATCTGAATTTTTCCGTGTGTTTTTTGCCAACTATTTTCATTGCCAGCCCAGTAATGAAGATGTGAATGTGGCAAATAAACACAGCAAAATTTAATGAGAAAACAGGAAAATCAAAACCCCGGGTCAGGAAACAGATGTAGCAATAAATACATAATTTCACCAATTTTAATAACATATTTCAGTGATTAGTTTTTTCATGGGAGACTTGTATCAGGTCAGACTTTTCAGCTATTGGCATGAACAATTAAAAAAAGCATTGCTCATTGCATTTGTGTAGCAAACCCCTTACAGCTCAGCAGTACTGGTTGCAACAGGGATTGAAAGATCCAAGTCCATTCAAAATGTCTTCCTGTGTTTTGCACTGGCTTCCCAGTTGGCATACAACCCAGATGACCTAAAGAAAATTACAAACATCTGTCTCTGAAGGAAATTGCCCTTCGCGTTCTTATGCCCATGAAGTAAACATGCATTTCTGGGATACAACAGGTTTTGTACCATGCTCTAAGAGTGATTCCATTACTCTGCTGTTTGCTAAGGCAGGACTACGGTCATTAGTTCAGATACTGATGTTGTAGAAGCCTAAAAGAGATGGGACTAATGTGTATGTCTGAAGCACAGATAGCCAGATAGCTGTGGAGCCGACCATGAATTGCTGATAATAACAGCCAGGACTATTGGTGATAATAGACTGTGAGAAAGGATGTGGCCAGAACAGGGGCCATATGGAGGTAGGGCAGCACTTTTCTGGACAAACATCCTTATTCTTGCTCCTGGAGATAAGCTCAACACAGCACAGCTCAGCAGTGAGGTTGAGAGGTGTGCGTGTGTTGCAGCAGATCTCACGTTAAGGACAGAAATGAGCCCAGACACACACTCCTGTTTATCAGTGTGAAAAAGGGTCCTGGTTTATTCTTCTTCACAGCTCAGCCATCCTGACTCCAACTACTCTAACTACAGCCAATTCCCACTGCACAGGCTTCACTTTCAGAATCTGACTGCAGACCAGACTGGCCACACAGCAGATCCCTCACAGCAGCAATTCTCTCTCCTGTTTCATCAGTCCTCTTGTTGCTATGGACTGTACCCTTCAGGCCCTTCTTCCTCAGGATCCTCTCCTGATGTTATAAATGCCAATACAGTAGTCCAATTAGAAATATAATTTTGGTTTATTAAAAAGAATCGAATTACAGAATTTCAGCAAACCGCCCCCCCTCCAGCGGAGTTACACTGACGATTGACCTGGGGAATCATCATGGGTGAACTGGAACTCAGTATCTGGCACACTGCCATTCCCCCAGAGTTCACTAATTGGCCTTGTTTGGGGCTTAGATTTTATACACTTTATTCTACCTCTGGCACAAGATTTCCTCATAGTCTTTTTGTTTCCAGGGTTGGTTATTCGAATTCATAGTCGTCTCTGGCTAGCTGAAAAGAGTTTCCCCCTCTGCTGCAAGGTGTCAATTTCTGGTTTCCCATGGGTGAATGGACACCAAAGATTATGAATGGAAAGAGTTCTTCTCCAGAGATTTTGATGATGAAGGAGCTCTGATGGCTCTGCCGCCCATGGGGCAAGGACTGATTGCTTATTTTATTGTGTCCTTCTTTCTGATGCCAAAGAGAAGGCCAGGGTTTCCTGTAAATTCTTTGTCTCTTTTCTAAATGGAAATTTCAGCGTGGTGCCTGCCTCAGTCTCAGTGAATTCCAAGGCAGGCTGAAACTAAGGTTACATTTTCATATAACTTATATACAGTGGTTTTTATAATTTTTAACATACCATAATCCATAAGAACATGAATTAACATCCCATATTTTTCACACCTGACTAGCCAACGCACCCTTTATCACACTCATCCTTATCAGATATAGCTGTGGGTCATCAGGGACAAGGTTGTTTTTGGGTAATTAACACAGCTGTGACTCATCACGGCCAAGGTCACCTCTAATCCCTTCTCCTGCCTGCTGGACTGTAGGGGTGAACAAGACCACCAAACACCCTGAAGCCTCCAGCTGCTGTCTAGAAAGGTCTGCAAGAATGGGCTGTGTGTCAGAACTAATTTGCATTGAAAGTGAGAACCTTATCTCCAGGGTGGGAAGAATTTATCTATAAAAAGATGTCCCACCAAGCCCAGTGTGCTTGCATGTGCATGTCTCAGGACCCTGGGCATCCCAGCTGGACCAACTCAGGAGCCAGAACTAGTGCTCTTTCCCTCTGTTTCTTTGTCTATTTCTTCCTCTCTCCTTGTCTTTAATTCATCTCTCTCTCTCTCTCTCTCTCCCTGCCCTGTCACCCATAAGCCAAAACTCACGGCTGTATGGGTGATCAGGGGCTAACACTCCTATTTCTATGCCAAATATATAATTTATTTGCAAAATTTTGTAAGCATTTGAGGATACTCTGACTTTTCTTGTTTCTTTTGACCTCAAGCACCCACAACTCTCAGGTGTTCCCTCATTACGGATGGGACATTGCATGTGTCTGCTTGGTCCTTTGATCTTGGCATCTGTGTATGTCAGACTCACAAAGAGCTGACTGGCTTTAAAAAGGTACAGCTTGCCAAACCTTACCTGCTCCTGTGAAGAGCTAATTACCTGCCAAAGCATTGTTTCTTGGGTGGGATCAGCACACCCTTTTAATATGGGCCGGCAAAATTGATTATATTTCTTTGCTTAGTTTTGATTTTCTCATATTTATTTGCTTATATTTTAATTCAAATGATCTGAAATTCCAAATTTAATTTAAGAAGGGAAATATATATTACATAGAGCCTTCTTCCTGCTGTTGTGTTCCTGCGATTTTCTATTTACTCACAGTGACTTTTTTCACCTATCTAAAAGCTTCATATCTCTCTCTCTTTGGTTTCAAATACCTTAGTTTATGTTTTCTGCTGTATTTTTTCCCATTTTGAAAAGATTGGGCCCTTATGTACATCAATTCAATAAGCAGGCGTGTAACCCTGGAGAAAATAGGAGTACTGGATACCAGTAGTGGCTGTATATGATTTCTTGACTTTCCAGACAAGAAATCGGGCAAAGACAAATAAGATACACACTGATAATCAGTTTCTAAAATCTAAACATGAGAACAAATACAACCCTGAATTTTAGTTTAAAAGTCTGGGGTTTTTTATTAATTTCTATTTTCTTTTCATATAGAGCAGAGTGAGAAGAGAGAAAAGGAAGGAAAAAAGGAGAAAGTGAAAAAGAGCAAGTAGGGGCAGGGGGAGAGGGTCCCTTTATGTCTCAATAACGTTGGCTGGAGATAAACAGGTTAAACTTCATTTTCAAATCCCTGATTTGATTGAAGTGTGCAACTTGTTGGTTGGTTTTGGGTTTTTTTCTTAAAATCCAAAAATAGCAGGAGTTTTGCATTTAATTCCCTAAATGCAGTCTTTAGAGTGTATCTTAGGAAATGCATGTTATGTATAATATATTTGCTAGAAGGCTGTCATTGCAATGATTATTTTTTTTATTTTTTATCACTGCGGAATATAGCTGCTTTGTGTATCTGTGTCCAAAGTTCATAGGCACAGCAGCACCTTACACATTGGTTATATTAAACACAATAATATTCTGACACACAGCACTCAATAAAAAGAGAAGTCATTAACCTTGCAGTGATACTTGGAAAGAGATAATACTTCTTGGTCTAGCATTTGATAATATAAAAACATTTCTGATTCTATTTTTAGAGGGTTGTTAGTGCTGAATAACTTGTTTATATAGTAATTTGCACACACAGGCTTGCTCTCAACCATGTATTTTAGAGTCCAACATCAGAAAAACCCTGAAAGGTTTATAATTGTACCAATCTGAAAGCATATGAACTGAGACACAGAAAGGTTATGACATACCCAAGATTATGCTAGTCATTCTGAAGAGCAGGGACAGAACTCAACTGGTAACACAGTCAGCCCTGTCTCTCATTTTCTTCCCTGCTGTGTCCCAGCTGTCCATATATTTTAGCTAAATTGATTCCTGGAAGAAACCCAGGGAGCTCAAACTGAATATAGGTTCTGGTGGATACAGAGAAGGCAACTAGTGTGAGTAGCAAGCTGAAATTATGGCTTTATTTAAAACAGAGGACAGTCACTTGCTGAATCTTGAGAAAATGTCTTTATTTTTCTTTGTTTCTTTAGAAAGCAAATCATCCAGAGAAATACTCTTCTCAGCTCTCAGTGGATTGATGGAGCTTTGTTTGCTGTTTATCTGATAAGTCCATGGCTGGAGCAGCACCAAAAATGTCCCCAAAATAAGCAAGAAAGGCAAAATCCCTCTGCCTTGTGTTACACTCCCTCTTCTCAGAAGACAGAGCTCTTTAGTCATTCTGGCACTAAGGCCTGGATGTCCCACTGCAGCATCACAGGGAAGCTGTTATCATCATCTCTAGGAACAGCCATGCATCCCAACACTCCTCCTGGTACTGCTTCCCATTACTGCTACTGGTAGGTGCCCCGGGAGACACAGGGTCTGAAGTTTCCCCTTCTGTGGGGGCAGTTCTTTGCTTATCTAAATCTACCTTCCCACCACTTTCTATCTTTAAGGGCAAGAGTCTGATTCTCCCAGTTTTTTCTGGGAGCTCAGCAGCTGTGGATTTGCCCAAGTTAGTGTCCACCAGTGCAGATTCTGAGCACTTTCTTTTTTCATAAAAAAATGCCTTACCTGCGTTTACCAAGGTTATCAGGAATTTTGCAGTGAGCTTTACATGGACCAACAGCTGATTTCCAGCCCAAAAGGGACGTGAGGCAGGAGTGCTCTCTAATGGATGCACCCAGCAGTCATGCTTCCAGAGGTCACTAATCCCTCCTTGAAGGAGTCTGCAGTTTGTGTCCAACTAAAATAAAAACTGGGGAGAAAAAGGAGGAAGGGGTGTGGTCCTCTGGCAGGATACAGTAAGGACACACTTTGATATGTGCCTGGACCCAGCAAGTGCTGCAGTTTAGGAGTAAAAATAGTGAAAAAGAGAGAAAATACAGAGAAAAATCTATAGACTGAATTTATTGGGTGAAAAAAATTATGACTTAAGTTGTGGGTATGAATTTTGAATACTGCAGAGTAGCTTTTCATTCTTTTTTCTGTATCTGTGAGGCCACCTTGCATGTCATGATTTTCTGTTGAACAGATATTAAATTAGTAGTCCTTGCTGGTGCTGAGTAAGAAGATGATTCTTAGGACTGAAATCAGACTTCATTTGACAATTTTGTAATTTAGATAATTTGATAAAATTCTGAATGCTGAAACTGGCAAAAAAGGAGTATTATACTGATGATGAATTAGCAGTAATTTAGTCTTCTCCAAAGGTAATAGGTTGTAATGAAAATGAAGTAGTAGGAACTGCCATGGTAGGGTTAAAATAGCATTAATAAATATGAAATAGAATATTTAATATTTATACTAAATAGTTTGACTGTTATAGTTTTATATTAGAGATATTATAATTTGACTACAACAGCAAGAACACTACTATAAACAGAGAAAGCCAAGAAGTCAAAATGCTGATAATGTATCAGAGCTCTATAAATTGTTCTATTCAATAATTGGTTTGCTAAATATGATACTATTATTACATCATCCCTGCTTCATCTTTGCTATCTCTTCTTCCCTCTTAGAAATTAGCTGCTATCTTGGTTTAAGGTTTTTAGCATCACTGGCAAATGTAAATTGTCATTGCAAAGACTGAGGAGGTCTAGTGACAGGTTTCTTAAGAAATGTTTTCCTTTTATTGGTGCAAAAAAATCTTTCACAACCGTTTTTTTGTGAAGGGCCATGAGCTTTTCATACAACTTTGATGACTACAAAATTATTGCTTTAAAGCTCCTGTCATGTTGGAAAATAGTTATGCATGAAGTAAGCAAAGATCTGTAGGCTGCAGATAAAGACTGGTGATATGCAGGTAATGACAATGTTAAGCAGCTGCACTATCCTGTCAAATAGAGTCATGCAACTGCAATTATTCTTGAAGTCATGTTGGGATATGCATTCATTGCATGGTTATTATATGGGTTTGACATCCATAAAAGGTCTGTACTGGTGCTCTTCGAGTGCTACTGAGAACAAACCAGAATGTAATAAACTGTGGACAGTAGAATTAAATCTTCAGAGAGGAGGAGAAGGAGGTTCATCATAATTTCTGTTCATTTAGCTGGCAGTGAGGACAAACAAAACAGATCGAAGGCCCCAAGAAGCTATAACTACATGAGGCAATATAGCTGCAAGAAATTCAGGAGGAAGCTTTCTTGGTTTTCCCATCTTTGTGGGGCAGGAGGTTATTGTTTGTCGATTTTGTTGGTTTGGTTTCTTTTCCATTTATCTACTGGAAAAAAAATCTAGCCCTTTTTTCCCATTCCAAGGCAGAATGAGTAAGGAATCTGACTGTATCCCATTTTCCACTTAACCAAAAAAAAACCTAACAAATCCATTAAGGTTACAGTCTTTCTCAAAACAAATTAATTTTCTGTTTTTATATTATATTCCCACTAAAACTGTAAAAGGTAAGTAAATCCTACATATTCCATAGATTTAATTGGTAAATCAAACCAGGCTGCACAGCTTGTCACATTAAGTTATATTCTGGATTAACATTCCCTTGCATAATTGGGCATTTGTATATTTGACATTTTTAAGGCTGAGTTTTTATAGAAGTCTACACTTTTTTGGCATCTGAGTGGGAGGTGAGGTTTCACAAGGGACCTGGAATATACTCATTGAAATTAACTCAGTAAAGCATTAAAATAACAGGTTTTATTCGAGGGTGGTGAAGAAATTTTAACAATAGAGGTAACAAAGAAAATACATGTGGTTTTCTAGCTCAGAACCTTATTTATAATAACAAATAATATATTATTATACTGCTTTGTGCCTGTATAAAAATAGATGTGCCTAGTTTTTCAGAAATATGGGGCTTTTAACACCAAGAAAACTTTCTCAATATGAATGAAGTATAGGAAATTAATATTGAAAATTCGGGTAAATTTTAAAATATTTGTGAAAGTTTTATCAGCTATTGAAGCTAAAGGACAAGACATTAACTAAGAATAGACTGTGTTTTATGACCAAGCCTACAATTAATACAGTCCACTCCTCCTTTGCCATAAGGCTTAAAGTACTTAAGTTTCTAGTGAAAGGTACCGTGACCTGATGGTAACTGCAATTTAGGAGAACTGGTCATAGTGACCATTTTAGTAGCAATGCAAGCAGACTTTGCAGTCACAAAGCATTTATAAGGAGTGTAATGATTTCAGAACTGTCAGCCTGAATGGAGTGTGGCTGAGGGAGGAGGTGATGAGCTGTCATTTGGCTTTTCAGGGTTTGCTATTGGCACATCATTATGTACTGCCAGTCTAACCTAACCCTCATGTCATTGTTCTGCTTGATAAATTATTGAGGTAAGAAGGTTTGCAACTAGTGCAGGATGAGAACTTTTAATGCCAAAGGGATGGTGTGTCCCATATGTCAGTAAGGGTATTTTTACTAAACAGCAGGGTTATTTATTAAAATCTGGTGCAAGAACTAATCCATTTACTCAAATGCTTTCAAAATAGCAAGGAAATAAAAGGTCATAAATGAATCAAATTTCCATGTGGCTAACAAAGGTGTTTTATTTTCAGTGTTCTGCTCTTCATAAAGCTTGCTAATCCAGATGTTGTAATTTATTTGTCTCCTGACACTGATAAATTGTTTATGACTCAAATTTCAGAAGGGCTGTGCAAACCAGCTCCTGTTGACTCAGAAAGTTGCATGCACCCAGCTCTCCTGAGCCTCCCCCATACCTAACTGTGTCTGTAAAATGAAGGTAATAATTCTTAACTTTCCAGAGGCTGACATAATGAATAAGCTATTAATAAGATGCAGATATGAAAATGTGTAAAACTGCCTAGATACCAGAATTTGCTAAGGGAAGGAATAAAAAAATCTTCAATCTGGTATCTCTTTAAATGCACCTTCTTGGTTTAGTAGATAAGGCACTGTACAAAGCACTTCAGAGATACAGTAGAATAATAGAGGTGCAGAAGTTAAGTACTTTGGTTTTGATATGCTGAAAAGGCTCCAAATAGTGATAGTAATGCTTTTGCTTGTCCCTTTTACTGTCTATGCACACTGTCAAAAGCTGAAGATCATTGTTTTCCTATGACAGAGTATTGGATAAAGCTGAGCCAAATACAGCCTCTATACAGAATATTTTTCATGGTCTTTACTGTGTCTCTGGCTTCTAGTCCCTGCTGTGCTTGCAGAAGGATTTCTAAGACCATTTCACATGCAGATGAATAATTTTCCTCTATTTCTCTAACTCGTTGCTCAAATAATTCTCCAAGCACTGTCCATTACTAGCGCTGTCTATTGGAACACTCAGCCCGCAAAGATGAACAGATTAAAACTCAGAAGTATAAATTAATTCAGTGATGTAGCACAGTGCTATTAAGCACTTACTGCATTTTCTACTTTATTATTATTAATAATATTATTAATATTACTGTTATTAATAGTAATTCATCACAGAAAACTGAATCCCTCACCCTAAATGTTTCAGGAGACGTCTGTGAACAGCTTGTTTTGTTTCAGTAGAGCTATATCAAAGAACAAAGGCACACAGAGAATCACAGAATTGCAGCAGAGTTTGGGTTGGAAGGGACCTTAAAAATCCTTTTGTTCTAACCCCTTTCCCNTGCATTCATTGCATGGTTATTATATGGGTTTGACATCCATAAAAGGTCTGTACTGGTGCTCTTCGAGTGCTACTGAGAACAAACCAGAATGTAATAAACTGTGGACAGTAGAATTAAATCTTCAGAGAGGAGGAGAAGGAGGTTCATCATAATTTCTGTTCATTTAGCTGGCAGCGAGGACAAACAAAACAGATCAAAGGCTCCAAGAAGCTATAACTACATGAGGCAATATAGCTGCAAGAAATTCAGGAGGAAGCTTTCTTGGTTTTCCCATCTTTGTGGGGCAGGAGGTTATTGTTTGTTGATTTTGTTGGTTTGGTTTCTTTTCCATTTATCTACTGGAAAAAAAATCTAGCCCTTTTTTCCCATTCCAAGGCAGAATGAGTAAGCAATCTGACTGTATCCCATTTTCCACTTAACCAAAAAAAAACCTAACAAATCCATTAAGGTTACAGTCTTTCTCAAAACAAATTAATTTTCTGTTTTTATATTATATTCCCACTAAAACTGTAAAAGGTAAGTAAATCCTACATATTCCATAGATTTAATTGGTAAATCAAACCAGGCTGCACAGCTTGTCACATTAAGTTATATTCTGGATTAACATTCCCTTGCATAATTGGGCATTTGTATATTTGACATTTTTAAGGCTGAGTTTTTATAGAAGTCTACACTTTTTTGGCATCTGAGTGGGAGGTGAGGTTTCACAAGGGACCTGGAATATACTCATTGAAATTAACTCAGTAAAGCATTAAAATCACAGGTTTTATTCGAGGGTGGTGAAGAAATTTTAACAATAGAGGTAACAAAGAAAATACATGTGGTTTTCTAGCTCAGAACCTTATTTATAATAACAAATAATATATTATTATACTGCTTTGTGCCTGTATAAAAATAGATGTGCCTAGTTTTTCAGAAATATGGGGCTTTTAACACCAAGAAAACTTTCTCAATATGAATGAAGTATAGGAAATTAATATTGAAAATTCGGGTAAATTTTAAAATATTTGTGAAAGTTTTATCAGCTATTGAAGCTAAAGGACAAGACATTAACTAAGAATAGACTGTGTTTTATGACCAAGCCTACAATTAATACAGTCCACTCCTCCTTTGCCATAAGGCTTAAAGTACTTAAGTTTCTAGTGAAAGGTACCGTGACCTGATGGTAACTGCAATTTAGGAGAACTGGTCATAGTGACCATTTTAGTAGCAATGCAAGCAGACTTTGCAGTCACAAAGCATTTATAAGGAGTGTAATGATTTCAGAACTGTCAGCCTGAATGGAGTGTGGCTGAGGGAGGAGGTGATGAGCTGTCATTTGGCTTTTCAGGGTTTGCTATTGGCACATCATTATGTACTGCCAGTCTAACCTAACCCTCATGTCATTGTTCTGCTTGATAAATTATTGAGGTAAGAAGGTTTGCAACTAGTGCAGGATGAGAACTTTTAATGCCAAAGGGATGGTGTGTCCCATATGTCAGTAAGGGTATTTTTACTAAACAGCAGGGTTATTTATTAAAATCTGGTGCAAGAACTAATCCATTTACTCAAATGCTTTCAAAATAGCAAGGAAATAAAAGGTCATAAATGAATCAAATTTCCATGTGGCTAACAAAGGTGTTTTATTTTCAGTGTTCTGCTCTTCATAAAGCTTGCTAATCCAGATGTTGTAATTTATTTGTCTCCTGACACTGATAAATTGTTTATGACTCAAATTTCAGAAGGGCTGTGCAAACCAGCTCCTGTTGACTCAGAAAGTTGCATGCACCCAGCTCTCCTGAGCCTCCCCCATACCTAACTGTGTCTGTAAAATGAAGGTAATAATTCTTAACTTTCCAGAGGCTGACATAATGAATAAGCTATTAATAAGATGCAGATATGAAAATGTGTAAAACTGCCTAGATACCAGAATTTGCTAAGGGAAGGAATAAAAAAATCTTCAATCTGGTATCTCTTTAAATGCACCTTCTTGGTTTAGTAGATAAGGCACTGTACAAAGCACTTCAGAGATACAGTAGAATAATAGAGGTGCAGAAGTTAAGTACTTTGGTTTTGATATGCTGAAAAGGCTCCAAATAGTGATAGTAATGCTTTTGCTTGTCCCTTTTACTGTCTATGCACACTGTCAAAAGCTGAAGATCATTGTTTTCCTATGACAGAGTATTGGATAAAGCTGAGCCAAATACAGCCTCTATACAGAATATTTTTCATGGTCTTTACTGTGTCTCTGGCTTCTAGTCCCTGCTGTGCTTGCAGAAGGATTTCTAAGACCATTTCACATGCAGATGAATAATTTTCCTCTATTTCTCTAACTCGTTGCTCAAATAATTCTCCAAGCACTGTCCATTACTAGCGCTGTCTATTGGAACACTCAGCCCGCAAAGATGAACAGATTAAAACTCAGAAGTATAAATTAATTCAGTGATGTAGAACAGTGCTATTAAGCACTTACTGCATTTTCTACTTTATTATTATTATTAATATTATTAATATTACTGTTATTAATAGTAATTCATCACAGAAAACTGAATCCCTCACCCTAAATGTTTCAGGAGACGTCTGTGAACAGCTTGTTTTGTTTCAGTAGAGCTATATCAAAGAACAAAGGCACACAGAGAATCACAGAATTGCAGCAGAGTTTGGGTTGGAAGGGACCTTAAAAATCCTTTTGTTCTAACCCCTTTCCCTTGGCAGAGACACCTTCTACCAGACTGAGTTGCTCAGAGCTATATCCAAACTGGCCTGGACATGTACCTGAGTTTCACTGTCCTAAATTCACACTGGATATAGACTTCCATATGGATTTTTTCTGCATATGAACAGTCATGTTGAGTTGTTGATGAATTCTTGAACATAACAGACCAAAATTTTGGCTCCTTACAAACAACCCAACTATTTTCTGTAGGAAGAAGAAACTAGGTACAGATCTCAGTAACTACATAATTCCTGAATATCAGTTGCCCATTTTGTAAGTCAGCAAACTTACCTCTTGAAGATGTTGTTTGAAAAAGTTACTTGATATATTTGTTTACTTGTATAAAGGTGATATACAAGTAAGCCCAAGTCTATATGTTTCTTTGGTCTGATTTTGATAAGATGAGCAGTTCTGGCAAGTTTTGTCATGAGTAAGAGACCAAAGAGCTCACAAAGGAGTCCAGCCCTGCCCTCTTGGTTGCCTCTGTGATTTATCCCCTCCTGAGATCCATGGGATACAACTGCAGACATTGCTGATGCTGCACTGTCTTAGGGACCTGATCACTTCACATCACCTAGGAACAGACCCTGTCATCACATCTTCTAACATATTCCTGCTGAAAATCAATCAACTGTTTCCTGAGCGTCACACCATAAACTCTATTACAGCTGGAATGACAGATGACTTCACATTACACAGACAATTAAATATTTTATCCCAAGGCAAACCTTTGTGTCTTCTGTCCTCTACAATTCAAGGTGTTTTTGTGACCTTTATAGCTCTTGATAGACACCAGTCTTGTTACTGCAGCTGAGATAAGCTGGAAGAAAGCTCAGCTCTCTGTCTCAATTTGTGTGTGCCATTCTGAGAACTGTCTCTGGATTCTGCCTTCTTTGGCAGTTTATGAGAACTCAAGTCTAGTGATGTTTAGATTAAAAAAGAAATTAAAAATCAAATGCTAAATATTAAAAAGAAAATAGACATACCTGCTTCTTCTTTGGATGTTTTCCTGCTCAATTCTTGACTGCTTTAAAAAAGGCCAGAGATGACATTCTTGTAAATACAAACAGCCTCCTCCTTTTTGGATTATTTCTTTTGCATGTCTTTCCAAAATTTACCTGTTTAAACAGAACAACATACCACAAACCCTTCTAGTTTATCTACACAAGATAATGTTAATTGACTTGTTTTTCTAGCAGGTTTGTATTTTCTTTTTCAGAGGCTGAATGTGTTTATTCTCCTGTTTTCCCACATTAGTATGTATATTTTTATATACTGTATTATTAGTGCAAGTCAGAATGTCTGTCTTAAAAAGAACTAGAGAGGAGTTGCTCCTGCTTTCCCTGGGATTGGTTTAGTGAATACTACGTGTCAACAAGTAACGAATGATCAAGTTACTTCATTGCTTCTCAGATTTTTTACTATTTTGTTTGTATTTTTTACTCTGTATTTGTCTGTATTTTTTACATATTGCAAGAACTTCAGTAGTCAAAAGGTTTAAACATCAGAGGAAAAAAAAGAGACTATCACAGCAAAGTTTATAGTAAATATTTGTAACATAGGCACTTTAGAAGACATACATCAAGAGGAGATAATATCATGTAAGTCTGGGGACCCAAATGAGCTCTAATTCAAACTGTTAAACTGTCAACTGCTTTCTGGCCTGAAGTTTGTATACATGAAATGTTTTAAGGCTATTGGAAAAGGTCACAGTCCTTAAAAAAGAAAACACAAACCAAACATCAGATTTATCTCCTTCTTAGAAAAGTAAAAGGATGATAAAGGAGGGTTTCTTCTGTCCTTGGAGCTTTGGAACAACTCTAAGGATACAGCACATTTAGATTAATAAGATCCTGAAGTTTTTATACAGTCAGATCACCTCTTGCCTTTGACAATGGTCCCTGAAAAGCTACTTCAGTTTCCTCTGAGTCAGTGGAAAACCTTCTAGTGATTTCAAGAGAATTGGATGAGCTTTTAAATGCAGTTATCCAGCTGCACAATTAACAGCCAGAAAAGCACATTCTATAAATTATTTCGCTATTTAGGGATACATTTAGCATGTCCTAGCAATATCAATTAACCGGGAGAAGAATGACTCATCCAAGCCTTCTCCAAATCCATTAAGTCAATATCTGACTCACTTTTTGTGGTATGAAAAATGGTCCCTTCTCTAAATTCACTCTCGACTTTTATCAGATCATCCCAACTGTATTAAACTGCACTGCAATCAAGGCAAAACTATTGTGGCCAGAAAGTGCCAATTTACAGTAGAAAAATAACAGGGCTTTACCTGCCATGCTGATAGGTTTTACCATTCGGCTGAAGGTGCCTTGGCCCTAAGTGGTGTGGGAGCTCTAGAAGGGTTTGTTTTGTTTTGTTTTGTGGGTTTTTTGGTGGTGGT
>VXBR01010884.1:4612-22122 GCA_013400215.1 Cisticola juncidis | reverse complement strand
TGTGTGTGTGTGTGTTTGGTTTTGTTTGTTTTTAATAGAAATATGAAGAATCAACTACTCCCTTCCTTGTGGAAGCAATCTTTGCAGATCTGAAAACAAACATAATTTTTCTTTTTCTTTTTTTTTCTCTTCCTCCTGTTAACTAAACAACCCCTTTCAGGTATTATTTTTTAGTAAAACCTTTCCTCCTGGTTTGCTTTGAATAAACTCTAATTAGTGTACTTTTTCTTGCCCTCTGGAGTCCAAAAGCCTTTATCTACTTGAATTCTACTTTGCTCTCTGAGATTTTATCAGTGCAAAGTAAAGGAGTATTAATAAAAATTTACACATCTGATAGTCTGTACTCTTTTTTTATTGTCCCTAATTTGTCTTTTCCCAAACAGCCTGAGACTGCTGATGATAAATTGCAACCATAAATCCTTAGCTTCTCTCCTAGGAAGCAGTCAGCTGACACCTTGTACTCAAGTACCATATTCTTTCAGCCAAACACAGCTTTGTTTTTATTTCCATTATCTTCCCTTTTATTTTCTTTACAGAGCTCTTCTTCAATTTGCCAAAATCATCTGGAATTCCATTCCCAATCCCAAAAATGTGCAACATCTGTGGTGGTGTGTGCTCTTCCACACAAGTGCTGGTAACTTGAGATAGGGTTCACTCCACCTTGGTATGGGAAGCAGCATCCTCTCGAAATGCCACAGAATGCCCTGCAATTGAGGCCGTGCTTTGTACAACATGAAGATGAGGAAATTCATTCTTTGCCTTCAGGCAGTGCAATTTGCAGCCTGTCTGTCAAGCAGCCACAGCATTATTCTCAGTCTGGCCATTAGCTGAACTGTAATAACGTGTGGTTCTGTAGGCACTTCATTTCTGTCAGGAGCAGAACAGGTACGCACAGAGCATTATGGATTTTTATGTGCTTTAATATATTTATACAACTGTATTAGTACACAGATTGGTCTCCTGCCATGCATCAGATGCTCCCAGTCCTCTCCAGCTCATTAAAACTCCATAGCAGCCTGCAGCAAAGCGTTTTCCTGGGAGCCAGGATGAAGGTGGCACACATCTCATTCTGGCCACCACTTTAATATTTGGCAAGCAGAGAAATATGAATGTGAGCCATAAATTGGTCCGCTAACATTTCTATGAAAATAACCTCCAACTGCTCTGAAACAGATTCTGTTTGTAAACAGGACTTGCTACTATTTGGATGCAGATTATTTCTAGTGCATCCACTCTGCTCCTTTTTATCTGAGCTGTATTTCATTGGTAAAGAACTGTGAGTGCTGAAATCAACAACCTACTTCGGCAATATTTAAATGCCAGACTGTCTGTACGTGATATTCTTTTCCTTATATAAATACAAAATATTAACACAGAAAAATCACTACTGCACCAGATATCTTGGCCTTTAGGTTTCTAATAGTTATGGAGGAATGCATCAAAACAAGATGAACTAATGAACAAAGTGAACAAATGAATAAAAGGAACTATTTTGCTACCTTTAACATGTATATTCTATATTCAAAGAAAAGACTATTAACTCCTGAGCCCTCAATATAAGTCATGTTATATTTATTTATATCTTCTTTGCCTTGCCAGGATTAAACATTAGCATTCCCATTTTGAATCAAAAGAATTAAAAGAAAACTTCAAATCTCAAATTGAGAAAACTATCGGAATTTGAAGAATTTGTTTTATTTTTGTTTTAATAATAAAATAAGAATCAAAAAATTTTCCATTTGAGAAAATAAAGGGCAAGACATGATCCCTTTCCCTTAATCATCCTTGGTTTATAAGTGGTGCTTTAAAGATTTCTGGAAAATAATATAATACTTTCCTTTTCTTTTTTTCTTTTTTTTTTCTATTTTTTTAATATAGTAATTGTTAAAGACAGGACATAAAAAACTTCTTGGGGAAATGTCTCTAGCAAAGCAAAGAGGTTTTAATCCAGATGGAAGAGAAATCTGGTGTATGCTTAAAGAATGACTTTCTTGAAGGAATGTAGAATTGGACTCCTGTGATTAATGTTTGTTCTGCCCCCTTGTGGTTATGGAGTCCAGTAGGACTTAGGTAGGACTGTCTGGGCTTAAATAGCTGTGACTAATTAAAAATAAGCTTTCTGTATATTTCAAGTGATAAACCTTTCCCAGGATATGTATAGACCAAGAACCCAGGGAAAAAAGATAAGACTCTTCAAATATGAACAACGGACAGATGTTTAATATCTAAAGTAGTTTTCCAAAAGAGTATATTTCTACATTGTGAGAAGAAGCTCAGAAACCTTAAATATAAAAGATAATTTATTTAGAAAGAAATAAAGGATAATTTCAACTTTAAGCAAAGCTTTTCGTGGTGGTTTTACTGATACAACGATATCAGGAATTCTTTTCTTTCTACAAGTTAAAAACAACTATTGTTGCAGTTTAATTCACCTAAAGTCAAATTTGCTAATCTGATCCAGTTAAGTTTGTAAGAGTGCACTTCTATATGTCAAGTATTAATTTATTTAGACATATTCTGGAATTAATTCACTCTATTTTCAGAAGTTCCTAGAGTTAGTCACAGATTAATTCTTAGATAGCAGGTCAGATTTTTAAATCGGATGTCACATAGTACTTAAATTCACCGTCTCTACTGTAAATAATGAATTATTGGTATTTAAAGAGTAAGGATTAGTTTGTTTTAAAGACAAATTTTCTTAGCCTTTTCTGGGTTTTGCTGCACAGAAAAATAAGATGATATTACTATTTCATTTATCTTCAAATTTTCACTAGAAAATATATTAAAGTGATTTTCTTTTATTGGGTACTAAGTGTTCAATTCCAGTTTGCAGAACCTATCATTAAATAGTTTTCTTTAAATTATACTGAAGGAAACGAAGTAAATATTTTTATTAGTCTTCAATATTTCCCAAAAAACTCTGCCCCATTGCCCCAGAATCCAGGATTTGTTTCAATACAGCTTCAGAATAACTAAGTTTGGGGTATTTTTCTATGATTCTATGTAAAAGGATTTTCAGTATACACAGAAAGTTCAGCCAAGCCTTTTTCATCTGTATCCACACATCCACAGGGCATACAGTACTAAAAGATACATAACTGATTTATTTTTTCTGATGAGATATATGTCTCTGTGTATTTTTTAATTCAAATCAGGTCCTGATCTTTAGAACTATAAAAGGTACTGTAGCAACAGGACATTATAGAAAGCCCTGGATGGAGATCACACCATAGTCTGTAACCTGACTAAACTCAAACACAACACAAAGTCTCTGCAAGCCATAACATTTTCAGCTGGCTTGACAAGGCAAGCTTGTCCTTTAGCATCAATCTATTTCTTTCTTGTGTCCCCCTCAACCCAAATCATGAACATATTGGCTCAATACACCCAAATACAGGTTTTTTTGAGCAAACAGTTTCAAATATAATCAAATGGGTAAAAAGAGAAATAGTCTGACTAAAAGAGAGCTTTCTGTTGGTGTCATTCTATAAGGGAAGTAACTACGTGATCTAGAAATTCATGAGACTGGATAGTCAAAGTCTTGGTCAGAATGGATAAGGAAGTGAGATGCTGAGCTTTTATCACAGAATATTCCCTTGATCTTGTGTATGGAATAGTCCTCTCCAAATTCCTTACTTCAGAAATGCCTTCATGTGGTGACAGCACCTCTAAAAAGACTGATTTTCTAAAAGGGCCCGTGCAATAACCCATGAAGGCACCTTATGAAATTGTGAGGCATTGGAAAGACTCAGAAATGTGTCTTTCTATCTTCTTCTATAGATTTTTAATAAGCTATCTAATATTTGTGTGCTTTCATAAAAATAGGTAGTGAGCCAGCAGGATAAACACAACTTGAAGAGTCACAAGTTCACTGTTAATAGCTTTTATTAGCCTAAATGCTAACAAGATTTTTTGCATAACATCAAAGGAAGTCTGCTACTAATGGAAATAGCACTCATTTTGGCACCAAAGTACTCCGTGGGAGGTTATAAAGTACATGCAGAAACAGCAGAAAATGTTAGACTGCCCAGATAGAAAGTTAATTGTTTAGGAAATGAGGAAATGAGACCTCAACAGTTCTATATCTCTATATGGAAACTCGGATTTCACATCACAGTGTAACAGAATGTTTAAGGTTGGAAGGGACCAGTGGAGGCCATCTAGTCCAACATCCCTGCTCTAGGAGGTTCCCTAAGGAACTCTGGACTATCCAGACGTATCCATCATCTGCACCTCACATAACTCATGGCTGCTAAAACAGAGTTTCTGGGAATAACTTCAGATAAAACACATCGTTGGGTGACTGGCATAAGGAGACTGGAGACTTGTTGAAACGAGTGGGGTCTAGAAAAATTTGAGTAACACAAATACATTTATAATAAGATGATTTGTGTATCAGGGGTATACATGTTAAAGATGGTGCTTTCTCTTCTTTCTCACACAAAGTGAGTTAAGGTCATGGTGTTTCATAGCCACTGCAACTATTAGGCTTCTGTGAGGGCTATGAAACAGCTGTATGCCTTCTTTTCTACCTGCTCATCTGCCATCATAGAGACAATGGTGCCAGGTTTATGGATACTGACACTGGTCTGAAACTAGGCATCAGACAGCCACGATGTCTGTGTGGAATCATCACATACTACCTTCACACAGGCCTGACAAAGTGGCCTGGGAAATATGAAGGAGGAAACCAAAAACCATCCTTGGGAAGTGAGAAATGTTTACAGAAGGGTGTAGACTCTGAAGATGAATCATATTCATTGTGCTGAAGTACTCAATAAAAGGACTATGTAGAGGAGTAAAGTTTGCTCTCATCTTCACCATCATATCAAGAGTCATGTTATTTCTGTGCCATCCAAAAATCATAACAACACAGGTTTTTACAGAGCATGTGGTTATTTGTACAGTTTTGTATTCATCTAATCTAATGCATTTCTAATGAACTCTTCAGTGTAAAATTGGTACTTTCTTGAATATGAAAAGAATAAATCCTTGGAATCCCTGCCTGCTTTTCAGACTAAATGAAGACTATGTGCATTATGCATTTGTATTCATTAATATTTAAGCGTATTTGTTCTCGTATTGATTTTGTAGGATGCCTTTGGGTGTTCCCTAGCAGGACTCCCTATGTAAACCTAAGCAAGTGACTTACATGGGGGCAGGGCTGGAGAAATCCATAAATATGTATTTAAATGAGTAACGGGTCTAGTCAGTGTGTCAACACTTCATTTCCTTGTCATGCTTTCATTCTGTTTCAAAATCTGAATGTTAGCCAGATACTTGAGTTCTCTTTTCCATTTTCTTGGACAGCTTATAAAGATATTTAATGTTCTACATTGCATAAAATGGACACTCTTCTTACTATTTTAAATCCTATTTTCCCAGGCTATGCAATAGGTTTTTGCCTTTTTTTTTATTATTATTCATTCATCTCTTATTTTTATTAAACGTTAATCTTGTAAGAAGTTTTAAAAACTCTCTGTGCAACAGCAGGTACAATAGACTCTTGATTTTCTTGGCTAGAATGGGGGATTGAGGACCAGCTTCTTCCACTGCAGTACTGAGATAAAGTTATGTAGCTAGCTTTGTGTTATGCTTTCACTTAGACTACTATCTTAGATTCATATCTTTATCATTACATAAAATAATCCAATATATCCCCATTGGTGAAAAATATTGTTTAAACATACAATATTACAATATAGGTGTGAGATCACAGGATATTCTGGGCCCTGCATGTTGTGTGAATACTGGCAGTGAACTGATATATGACCATTTTGTTTCCTTTGGTTAACACAAAGCCTCCATTGATGTGATGGGCGTATTCAGCAAATTATTTTTGAAATTATGGTAACCAGAGGGCAAAAGGGAGGTAAAAGGGAGGTTTGTGCCCTGGTGCCCCAGTATGTGACAAGTGCTCATCTCTGTCTCCACATCAGAATTACAGATGCTGTAGAAACATCTGGCAAAAAAGAATTAATGAAACAAACAAACAAAAAAACCCTGCAAGGTTATATAGCTCCTTCTTGTTTAGTAGGGGCTCAAGGACAGAGCAAGTGTGGCCATCTGGACCAGGGCAGTGACTGCCCCCTGTGCTCAGCACTGGTGAGGCCACAGCTCAAATGCTGTGTTCAGTTCTGGGCACTCACTGCAAGAAGGACACTGAGGTGCTGGAGCATGTCCAGAAAGGACAGTGGGGCTGGGAAAGGGTCTGGAGCACAGGTCTGATAAGGAGCAACTGAGGGACAGCTGGGGGGCTCAGCCTGGAGAAAAGGAGGCTCAGGGGGAACATTATCACTCTCTGCAATTCCCTGACAGGAGGGTAGTGCCAGGTGGGAGTTCAGCTCTTCTCCCAGACAACCCGCAACATGACAAGAGGGAACGGCCTCCAGTGCACCAGGGGAGGCTCAGGTTGGACATCAGGAAGATTTTCCTCCATGTACAAGCAGTTAGGCATTGGAGCAGACTGCCCAGGGAGATGGGGAAATCACCATCCTTGGAAGTATTCAACAAATTACTGGAAGTGGCACTCAGTGCTCTGGTCTGGTTGACAAGGTGGTCAGTCAAAGGTTGGACTTGATGATCTCAGAGGTCTTTTCCAACCTAACTGGTCCAGTGATTTCTAGCAAAAGTCTCTGCAGAACAAATTCAGATGAGACTCAAGGGGGATAGCTTCTCCAGCTCCACTGTTTGATAACAAAAGTGATGGAAATTATTTTTAGATGTTTCAGCTGTCAGTGGTGTCACCAGCTACAATATATACACAATCTCTTCTCAGGAAGCATACTTGAAAAATCTCTGAATTTAGCATCCTCTGAAAAGTTGTCCTGTGCTACCTTACTTGTTGCAAAGATAAGACCTTACTTTTTCTTCATGGTATGAAAGATAATAGTCATCACTGCTGAAGGAAAATACAGATATTTGGAAAAACATAGTATTGCCTAGTTTTGCATCTTGCCTAAACTAAAATTACTGAGATAGTTTTTCAATTACATGTTCAAAAGAAAGACAAAGAAAATCAGAATCATTCTAAACACTGAGGAAATCTGTTGAACTCTTTTCCCTAGAATAATCTGTTGACAAACATCACACAAGCTTTTCTACAAGGAATAGAAAATGATGCAGTACAAGTCACTTGAGTTTGAACACTAATAACTAAAAACTGTCTTTATTCCCAAATTCTTTCAGACCTTCCTTATCCTTGAAAACTTTTGTTTCCTAACTATGGTTTTGACAAGCAGAATTTGATATTACAGTATTTTTAGTTGAAAAACTGTCATTTTTCCTGAATTTCCTGGGCCTAGTGTTGTATTTGTGTCTAACAGTTGATGATGGAACTGTAGTGAAGCTCTAATTTTCTTAGGTAGCCATGAGAACCACATCCCTTTTTTAAAATCTTTTTCTTTTCCTGAGTTGTGTTTGGAACGAGCTATCTTTGGACTTCCACTTCACATTATGCTGCCTCTACAAGGTTAATCAAGAGTCACAGCTTATGCCTGACACCCACCACCTCTCCTCAGACTCAACTATGATACCTGAACATCCACTCAGCTCCCAAATTGTGATGATTTCCAAGTATGAGGTTAAACACAGCAACTAAAGCATCTGGTGGCTATTTTAATCCTATATATATCTAAGACAACAATTTTCCTTACCTCCTTAGATGTCCATCATCTCCATCATTTACTTCATTAAATTTCATTATGGAATTTGAGTAATTCCTTTCTTATTTCTTTTCCTTTCTTGTTTCCCTCATGATAGACTGAAAACTGCCCTTACTCAGATCATGGATATATTATCATTTAATGCATTTTATTATCAAAACTCCATTTCAATGTTTAAACTGTAAATAAGACTCCCCAGAAAAGCTGGGAAGAATGTTTCTTATGTATTTTGTGCAGCACTTAATCCAGTGGGCAGAGATTGTCATCAGCTGATATTAGTGAATGACTTGGTACATAAAAACTGACTCAGTGCATAACATTTGCAAAGTCAGGGCCTTACATCTGAAAGGATCATGCAGATGTAGAATTGTGAAATTCCACTCATTAGTTTCCTGAGAGCCTGAAATATGTTCACCTTTTACAATGTATTTTAAACTCCATTAAAAATGAAGTGTTGGGAGCAATAGCCTAGGAAGTACTCCTGCTTTGGCAGGCAGACTAGGAAAAAAATCTAATAGGCTTTCTTCGTCAGTAATTTCTGTGATTCTTTTAACTGTGATAATGTGGCTAATTATATAATTTTAAATTAATTAAACCTGTAAACATTCCCTTCTCAAAGTACTTATATACTCTCTGAAAAATTAAAGTCTACTGATAATAGAAAATAAACTGGCTACTTAAGTAAAATCTACTTTTATATGTTTTATTCAACCATTTTATCAGCATTTATTCAAATTGGATGAAAATTAACATGAAAATGTCAGGTTTTGAAAAGAAGAAGACTTTTTTTATTCTTTTTAGGAAGACTGGAAAGGTTTTGCTTTAGGAAATGTATTGATGCTTTAAAAAAAAAGTTAGGTTTTTGGGTTAGATGTCAGCACTGTACCTCAAAATCTAACACAGTATATCATAATCTACAGAACTGAGCAGATCATTTCCCTAAGAATCACAAATAGATAGAAAGCAAATTTCCTTCCTAGAGAGAGAACTGTAAGTTCTGAGATGGATTTAGAAAGACATTATTACCCAGAAAATTCCTATCTTTAGCCCCTTAGAAAGAAATATCTGTTCATATCTTCCCATAGCCTTCTCAGTGTTGAAAGAGACCGAGAATAAATGGGGTGCTTTAAGAAGCCCTTATCATTTTCTTTACCATTCATGCTACCTTCAAGACACCTTTAATTTAGTTTAAAATATGATGAGAGTTGAAGTCCAGATGGTTTGTTTGTAGGAAAGTCTGTTTCCTGCAGCTGACTGTATTTTAGATATTCATTTATAATTTGTATTTTCGTTTGCTTGCTTATTTACTGTTCATCTTCTTTGATACTTATATTGATTACAGGTGATTTTATCTTTTAAAACTATCCAAATTAGTATTTTTTGTATAAACATGTCAAATATTTCTTAATCTTTCCAACTTAATTTATAAGATTTATTCACAAGAGTTAATTTATTATTTTATTTCACAATATATTTTTAAGGAAATTTATATTCACTCTAACTTTGTGTAGACTAACATACTTCTTGATATTGAATATCATACATCTGATTATTTTAAAACTTCAAAGGCTTCACAATGACTGTCAGTATTGAACATTTTAAACACAGAATCACAGAATGGTGAGGCAGGAAGACAGCTTCAGCCCCATGCTCAGAACAGGGTCAGCCAGAGCAGGTTGCCTAGGATCATGTCCACTCAGGTTGTGAATACAGAGGGATGGAGAATCAAGAATCATTCAGCTGCTCCCATCAGACCATTTTTCCAGCCTTCCAAAATCCCTCTGAATTACAACACAACCTTTTGTTGTACCTACCACCCTTTCCAGTTTTATATGATCTGAAAAACTGCTGAGTACTGCTAAGTGCAGATTCTTTCCCATCATCCTGGTTAATGAAGGTGTTAAACAGGATTGAGCCCAGTATAAACTGCTTGGGTACATTACTAGAGACCACCTTCCAGCTTCTCTTTGAGCTGCTTATCACAGGCAATTTTCAATCCACCTTGCTGTCCAATTCTCTAGCCTATGCTTCATCAGCTTGTCCGAGGGTGTTATGGAAGGCAATATCAAAAGCCTTACCAAGGTGAAGATAAATAACATTCACTTCTCCCCCCTCCTGCACCAATCCAGTCATCATATTATAGAAACCTATCAGGTTTTTCATGCATGATTTTCCCTTCATAAATCCAGTCTTACTACTCCCAGTCACCTTCTGATCCTTTGTGTGTTTACAAATGGTAGCCAGGCTTATTTGTTACATCCCCTTCCTGAGGACTGAGGTGAGGTTTGCCTGAAGTTCCCTGGCCCTGCCCTTGAAGATGGAGGTGATATTTTCTTTCTTCTGGTCTTCATCAGCTTTCCTGAATTGCCATAGTCTTCCACAGATAACTGAGAGTGGCCTCAGTGTCATTGCCCTCAGCATTTGTGAGAGCATCCCAACAGGTTTGAGAGACTTGGGTATGTTCAGCCAGTTTAAATGGTCCCTAATTTCATCCTCCTCCACGTACAGTAAGCAGTCCTTGCTCCAGACTTTCCTGTGAGTCTCAAGGCCTGGGATTCATGAAGAAATTATTGAGTGGCACAGCCTTCTCCATGCCCTCTGTCACCAGGAGATTGCCCCATCAGTTGAGTCCTTTTCTTGCTGTTGTACCCGGGGATTCAGGAGAGACAGACAACAACAAACTAGCCAGGGGCTGCTTTGAGCCACGTGCACACCAACCCCAGGGCTGGTGAAGGTCTGACTCAGTTCATGTTTGGAAGACACTGACAGCTGTAGGCAGGATGCAGGTATGGCCATGAGCCCATTTCCTCACTCCATAAACAGTGAAGAGTCCAGGCCACACTCAGCCATCCTGCATGGGATATGTGGCAGGATCTGTCCTGGAGCAGGGACACCTCAAAGGTTGCTGCTGGAAGGTTGTTGAAGGTTTAGAGATTCCTTATCTAATCAGACTCTCAGTAAGTGAATTAGGAATGAGCACACTGAACTTTGAAATCTTAGCTAAGGAATATAAGTAATATAAGTCCTTTAGATACAAGCCATTGATAAAGTCCAGGAGTAAATCTGGATCCAGCTGCAACTAAACTCTCTCTGAGGAGATTAGAGTGCACTTTGGGACTCAAAAAGAGTCTCCCTTACAGTTTTGTCTGACCTTGTCCTCTCTGCAGCATATAAAGTTTACCTTGTCCTCAGAACTTGTTAAAGCCCCATCACATTTACCATCAACTTTGTTAAATTTCCATTTTATATCAATTAACATAGTGCTGCTTGTCCCTTACCAGTGAGGTGCATCACTCCATCCAAGACTGTCCCACAGTCCCAAGCCTGCAGGATGTATATTCTGTCAGAGCTGGGTTGAGATCTGTCCCCATACACACTGGGTTGAGACTGGCTCCCTCTGTTAGGAACACAAAGCATTTTAGTGAACTTGTTTAAAGTCTGGTTTGCTTGGATATGGTGTAAAAAGCTACTTCAGGTGTTAGCTCTTACACAAAACCAAAAAACAACCAGTAGTTTATTTTTTCATACTAGTTCAAGCTACCTTGGATTCTAAGTCTTAGCTGTACTTTTATAAGGCTTCAGCAATGGGGCTTCACAAATAGCCATTTTCATTCTAGTTCTCCTCTAACATATTTTATTTGAAATATTTCAAAAGTGGTAGCAGAAAGAGGTCAGGACCCATTATTTTTCTATAATGATGGTATGACAGAAAGGGATTCCGAGAGTCTCTTATTAAAGCAAAAATTAAAACAAAAACTAAAGGAAAACAAAATCAGGACTTACTCTCAAGTGTGCCACAGAATTAAATTTATATCCAACTTACATGTGTTTCTGGAAAAAAATTATTCCTTTATTGAACAGTTTGAGCTTGACAAAATTGTATGATTCCAAAAATAGAAGAGAAAACAAACAAAAAAATAACAAAAACAAAACAAAACAAAACAAAACAAGTGCATGCTTGTTATTCCCCTTTTGTATGATTGTACTTGAACCTTTGACATGTTGCAGCACAATTTTGCACCTAAGCAATATTTGCAAAATACAAATATTCTAATTAGGGAAATATTTACAATACCACATTATTGAAGGGAAAGATACTTTCAAATTAAGAGATTCTCAAGTTCTTAATTTTTTCTTTCCATCTATAATACTAAATATAACTTGGCCCTAGTTATCACAAGATCAAAGGAAGCCTTACTTTCTACATTTGCAAAATACCAGGAAGCTGCAATAATTGTCAGCTTGAACTTGAAATTGTATTGAATTAGCAAAATTTCCTGTGTTTTGGACCAAAATGCAGTCTTTATTATAAAAGTTACATTGTTTGCTCATGAATTTTCCAGTAGATAACTTTTCTTGTCTTGGAAGAAATTATCTTTATGCAATAATTTCTTTTACTATTTACACATTCTGATTTAATCTTTTGATCATGCATGACATTACTTTGTCCTCACTGCTAAAAAGAGTATAATACCCAAACTACCATAAGCCTCAAAAAAGATGACTTTTTTTTTTTAAATTTGCATTTAAGATTTTATTTTGATATATGTTTTCCATGTTTGTTGGTGAACTATATAATAGCATTTGCTGACTAGCTCTGGGATTTTTAAAAGTGCATTTTAATTGCATTTAAGTTGTTTAACTATTCAAGCTATTTTAAGTATAACTGCTTTGTAAGCTTTTTTAATTCCTGTCTTCCGCCACTGTTCATTTTGCTTCCTTTTAATATTTTGTAACTAAATAGAACATCCTTCTCTTCTTGCCAAGAACAGTGAAAACAGCAGGAGCCTATACTGGTGTTTGCAGTACCACGTGTGACACGTACATCCATTTTTGCTTGCTTCTTCTCACGTTATTTTTCTTTATTCCTCCAGATAGTTCTTTATCCTCCTAAACTGCATATATCCTATCTCCTGCAGTACCAGATGGCCTTGATAAAAGTCATCTTTGGGTGTTCAAGTAATAAGAGAGATTTTATAATGTTTCTTTAAAGGCTGAACATTCTGTCCAAAATTTCTCTGACAAATCCTATGTATTGCTTGCTCATATATAACTGTTCTGTTTGTCACCAAGGTATTTCATGAAACCATCCTGATAAAGCCTTAAACAATCCTGTTGCTCATTCTCCTGTGTTTTTTTCTTTACTCAGCATTGTCTTGCTTTCCTTATATGATTGCAGACTTGGATGTGTGTTATTTGGAGTTCTTCTGGTGATTACTTCATATTAGGAAGGTTCACACCTGGTGCATTGGGTTTCTCCTGCTCTGTACTGGGCCCTGTTGATTTTAGTGTCTTTTGTAGATATGTTTCCTTTTTCAAATTGTTCTGTTCTTTTCCTCATGTAGTGCTATGTTCCTTCAGGCTTTTGCTCTTGTTCTGATTTGGTGTAAGTATTTCTCTGGTGTTAGTTCTCTCTTCAGCCTTTTTTTCCTCCTTTGAGAATGCTCAAGGAACAGTTCATGTAAATAGCCTGTGGTGACAGGCACCTCTACCAATAAATTATCCCTAATGTCTCTTAAAGGGTTATCCACTACTAGAGACTGCCTTCCTCTTTAATATTTTTGCAGCAATAATACTTCATTCTTGGCTTCACATTTCCCTAAAATTATTTTTTCATTCCTTTGGCCTCATTCTATAAACTCCCCATACTTTTCTGCGCTTGAAGCATTTTGTGTTTTATGTTTCACACTTTATTCTTTTTATATTATAATGGTACCCTTGCACTTCAGTAATACCTTTTATGTGAAGACCTATATGCTTTATAATAACTAATGGGTTAAGCTCTGTTATGGAAATTGCACATGCCAGCTACTCAAATAGGGTTTGTCTTCACATTTCTGCATAAGCCAAAAGACAGATTCTTCCAGGAAAGTACTTTTCATTAATAGCTCTACAGCTCGAGCTAGGTGCTTCCACAGAGGGACCCTATACAACAAAATTCCTGGGCAATTACACCTCAATCTGACTTATCCACTCCAAATGTAAAATTTTGTACCAATAATAATAGTAAGGTCCAGGGTCCCCTTGGTTTTTTTTTCCATTTGATTTGTTTCCCGTTTGGTTACTAAGCAGTTGCTAAGTGGTTGTCTCCTTATACAATATCACATCCCCTCAGGTCAGCTTCTCTAGTTAGTTATTCAGCATGTTGGAATATTGCTGTTACAGTTCATATACCACAATCTACAAGCTCTGTCTACTCTAGCTATTGATGTTTAAGCTGCTGGCTTTGTCTGCTCTGGCTATTATTAATCTTTAAGCTGCTAGCTCTAAGTTTCAATTAACTTTTTCTACAACAGCTCTCAATATATTCTAAGTAATGCCTGTAATTTTTATGTTAGAGGAAACTGAGGCACTGGAGCAAGCCAACTCACTTGGAGATAAATACAAAGTCTCAGTCAAGCTGTAAGAAATGTAATTTTATTCCCTGGGGTTTTTGGGGGGAGTTGATTTCTTGGTATTCTTACTGGTCTGCTTATCACAACATGCTTCTCCTACAAATAAGGTTTGAATGTAATTATTATTTTCTCCTCAATCACTGATAGTAGTCCCTATGACTAATAAATGTTTCACCATTTAACCTTGCAAACCTATCAAAAAATAAGGAGAACACATACATAAAATCTCCTGCAAGCTCTTTATATTGTGACCTTCCTCATACTTGGTATAATAGCACATCTAATACAAGATAGTCTTCTGGATATATGTTGTGTTTATGTATTTTTTAATAAACTAAAAACTCAAAATCCAGAAATAATAATTGATATAACATTCCCTTCTGTGCATGTTTGTTACATTAGAATTTTTAATTTTGTGATGACAATTACATTTCTAGGCTATATTGTAGGCATATGCAGCACTGTCAGATTGACATTCTGCTAGTTACTCCTTAAAATGTTTGTTTTGGTGATATCTGTATTATAAAAGTTTATGAGTAGAGACCACCTTACTAAAACACCAATTAAATTGATAACCTTACACTCATATGTATGTTTTAGACTTGCAGTAATATATAGGTTTTTTGGTTTTCAAAATTTGTAATGGCTATGTTCAGTGTTGTGTAATGAAATTTTGTGCTTCTCATGCTATATATTTGCACTTGTTTTGATGGGGATAGAGATATTTTTTTCCAAATTACCTTTTATGATTTGGATTGTGCTCAAAATTGTTGGCACAGGGTTGTTTAGCTGCAGTTGAGCAGTGTTTGCACAGTGTCAAGGCTGGGGGCACACCAGTAGTTGAGAGGGGACATAACCAGGACAGATGACCCTAGTCACCAGTGGGATATCCCAGACTATGTGGTGTCCCACTCTGCATATAAAGTTAGGGAAAGATGGAGGGAGAATGGCATACATGGAGAGATGGTATTTGTTTTCCCAAGTCACCATTAGGTATGATAGGAGCATCCTGTCCTGGGGATGACTGAACATCTGCCTGCCCTTGGGAAGTGGGAAATGAATTCCTTGCTTTGCTTTGCTTGTAAGCATGACTTTTCCTTTCTCTATTAAACCACCTTTTTCTCAAGCCGTGAGCTTTCTCACTTTTCCTCTACAGATTCTGCCTGTCATCCCACCAAGGGGGAAAGTGGACATGTGACTGTGTGGGGTGTAGTTGCTGGCTGGGGTTAAAGACAGTCCTTTTTTTGGCACGCAACATGGAGCTCAGAGATTTTGAAGTAACAACAGATTTGATTGAAATGTGCCAGATCAAATGCAGAGCTGTCATTGCTGCTTAGGTTTTAATTGACAGGCTCCTGTGCCTGCTGTGGGGCTTTCTCATCTTGCCATACATTCCAGTCTAGAGCTCATTAGGGCTCTGCTCTTATTTTGCTGCTTGCTGCAGTGCTCTGCTGTTGCTTATTTCACTCTGGGAACATTCTGGTTGCAGCAGTGGCCGTGCATCTGGCTGGCACATGGCCAGGGCATCACTGGTGCTGTGCTGCTGTTGCACTGGGCAGGCTGGAACTCCAGCGTGGACTCGGGTCAAGAGAAGGGTGACCTGTGAATGGACAGGACACCCTGGAACATCTGTGGCTGTGAATAGAGCACAGTAAAGGGGGTGTATCTCCAAGTGTCTCTGCCAGTTACAGCTCTGCAGAGCAGCTACAGCTCTGGAGAGTCTGGCTCCCAGATAAGGCTCCACTTGGAGCGAGTGCACCCCTAAGGGCCTGCAGTCTCCAGAGAAGTCCAAGATGAAGTGGGGGAAAAGGGAGGAGTCCATTCCAATGTTGAAACCTATGCTCTGGTCCAGAGGGGAGAGGGACAGAGATGGTAAAGAAAATGCCTTTAAATTGTCGCAATCCAGGCTTTGAGATGCATGTTATGGAAATTACACTTATGCAGGAATCCTTTGTTGCTAGCCAGGCTGTGAGCAAGGGGAGGAGTGTGTTGCAATGTTGAACATTATATTCCAGCTCAAAAGAACCAGAGGGGAAGATTGTAAATGAGATACCTTTAAATTGTTGTAAGCCATGATTTGAGTTGCTTGTTATAAGAATTATTATAGGAGAGACCCTCTGAAAAAATGAAAGAAAAGTCTTATAAGAAGCAGTGCAAGTGCAGGAGTGACCCAACCTGACCTGCCTTTTGTGCCCAAAAGTGTCTTTTAGAAAAGATTTTTAGGTATCTACAGCAAATTTGAATCAATACTCTGCTGTTTGTATTATCACTAATTGACCAATGGAGATTTTAACTAATATATAAGATCCTTCAGATCTCTGCACGCATTCACAAATGTCAGTTCTACCCAATTATGAAACACGATTCCACTTCCTGCCAATTCAGTGATGTCTTTGGAGAGTCATACTTCCCTGCTGTAATGGAATCAATGCCTGTCTCCACATCAAAAACAGTACAAGGAGCAAATATGAAGTACTGAATTTGCAAATTTTAACTGTTCTTCTCAGTTATTTATATATATTTTATTTGCCTGAGAAAAATGTCCTTCATTGTTTGCAATACTGCTCTCTCAAAATTGTTTATATTAAAATGTGTCCTTTAGAGAAGGAAGTATGAAGGAAAGACAAAAAAAACCCCAAGTTATGTTAATGTTTGTGTGAGTTCTCCCAGCCAAAGCCTCACTGTGGCACACCATGATATGAAAGACCAAACAAAGAAACAAGACCTGAGACAAGGTGTTTATGATTAGAAAATATCGTAGAGGCTTGATTTTGTCATCCCTATGGATTAAGAGTCTAATCAAAACCCACATAAGTATAACTTTACTTCAGGATGAATCAGAGGAGCAAATTGTAACTCAGCTCTTTCATTTCCAGACAAAGACCTTTTGAAAAGATGACAAGAAAAGGAGAAGCAAATGCTCTTGTGAAGAGATATCTAATTTTAGTGGTGTATCTGACTGAATAATCATTTCTAACTACTAACTGAATAGTTGGATTCAGCTGAAGTAATAGGAACTGGGGTCCTCAATGCAGGATTGTGGTATCCCCAGCTGTAGATGTATACAGAGGATGTGAATTGCACACAGATAATAAATGTTATTGGTGTATACTTGGATAGCACAGGCTTAAACATGTGTAAATGCATTAAAAATTGAATGTGATGTCAGCAAAAAGAAGGAGAGAAACAGAAATTGTGTTGGAGTCCAGGATATCCCTCTGACAGCCCTGGAGAATCTGGGGGCTGTACAGGGGGGTCTGGGGGCTGTACAGGGGGGTCAGCCAGGCTCCCACAGAGCCCAGGAGGACTCAGATTCTGGCCTCTGCCCATGGGAGTGAATACCCACATTGTATGGAGAATCACAAGCTGAGTGAATTCAAAATAAGTAGTATTTAGTCTATCATAGAATGTAAATGTAGAATCTAGGATTTTAGTATATGGGGTTGAAGAG
>VXBR01010824.1:81668-155087 GCA_013400215.1 Cisticola juncidis | reverse complement strand
GTCACACAGGCTTAAAAATCAGAAGAAGGCGGGGAAGTTCTTTCCTTTCGGGCTTGTCAGCAGGTACCGCCGGCCGTGAGGCGGCCGGGCAGGGCGGCCCCGGCTCCTCTCTCCCCGCCGGCCTTGCGGGCCAGGCCGTGGGCAGGCTCCAGCTGCAGCTGCCAGCAGGGAAGATCTCAGGGTTGCTGTTCCCTGAGATTCTCCTCGGGGTTGCTGTTCCCCAAGGCAATCAGATTTTGTGTCTTCTCTCTTGCCCCTAAGTGTTTCACACCGAAGGCAGAGACGACAAACTGAGTCCGCCAGTCCATGTTTCCAAGGTTGTTTATTTTTCATTATCTCAGTTCTTTCTCTGCTCTGTGAGGCATCCCCAGCAGAGCAGGACACGCGGGGACTGGGCGGCTCAGAGAGCCCCACACCTCATGTACAGCACCCCTGACCCAACCACCGTCCAAAATGCACTTTTTATTGACAGAATTTTACCAATGCCCACTGCCTATGCTAACATGGCATTTCTACTCTAAACCAATCTCTAAAATCCAACTCAGCAAAAGATGGGGGACGAGAGCAAGAACAAGGAGCACAGGGGCCACTCCCCAATTCCTCCAGCTTGTCCCTTCAGCCCCATATGCTAAGAATCCTAATTTCTATATTTATATTCTATAACAAACTAACTACTACTTATCTTTAAATTCTTAGGATTTGTGATTCCTCTTACATGTGAGTATTCACTCCCATGGACAGAAGTCAGAATCAGTGTCCTCCTGGGCTGTGTGTGAGTCTGTCTGACCCCCCTGTACAGATCCCAGACCCCCCTGTACAGTCTCCAAATTCTCCAGGGCTGCCAGAGGGATATCCTGGACTCCAACAGGAAGAGGATAAAAACCCAACTCCCAACATCGAATCAGTGTTAAAGTTTCCCCCAGCAGCTGCCCACGCCACCGGCCAGAGCCAAGGAAGGTGTTCCCCCTGCCAGGGTCCCTGGGAGCAGACCCAAACCAGGGCTGGGCCCACCCCATGAAACCAAAAAGTGAGCAAGAAACATTTATAAGCATTTATAATCTGAATTACTTTCATTCCCACCGTTTTCATGGGCCGCAGAGCTTGGGTTCCCACCGCCCCCCCATCGGTGCCGTCCTAAAATCTTAACACCGTAAAATATAGCCAAAAAAAAAAAAAAAAAAAAATTCAAGGTAAAAATATTTTAAAAACCAGCGTTAAAATATCAAAGGCAGTAAAGAGAGAGTGACCCCTTAAGTAAAAAAATGACAAGCTGCCATAGTCCTAAGCTAAAAATCACCTATAAGTTGCAGTAACAAAATGAATATGAATATGCTAAAATAGTCCTTTAAATTGTTAAAAAATTGTAGGTTTAAGCAAAAGTATTTGTGATTAACTAAGTAAATATTAAATTAGTAGCAGTAATATTAAATTAGTAGCAGTAATCTTGTGATCTCATAAAACATTTAAAAAGAGAAAAAAAATTTAGCAACCTACGAAAGAGTCCAAGCTGCCTCAAAGGTAATAAACACTAAAACACTAAAACTCCTCCCAGCACCCCAAATCCCGGTGCTGAGGTAAATGTTCAAAAGTTTCCTCTACCCACCACATCACCAGTACCACACAGAGTAAGTAGATTACTCTCATCACACAACATATTGAAAAACTGAACCACCCTAGGATTTTTTAAATAATTACAAATCAGCCTAAAAGTGAATTTTTTTTGTCTCATTAATAATAAAAAAGGCAAGTAACACATACTAAAGAAACTCCACCATACAACTGCCAGCAAAAAAAGCACATTACGCTCTTTTTACAGATAGTTCTTATCACATTGTAAGAATGAAACAAAAGTAAAAAGCAGCCGTATAAAACCCCACACAAGTCACACAAACTACTCAAAAAAATAGTAAATCAACTCAGCTTAGTGAACTCAAAGTCATGCAGTTAACCCTAAACATAACCTAAATAAAAAGAAGTAGCCAAGGCTGTACCTCTATACTAATAAATAAATAATAGCCAACACTCTGTGAGAATGGCTAAAAAAGCAGAAAAAGGCTAATTAGCAGTGTAAAAGAAAACCAATTTAGGCTGCTAAAAAGTAGAAAGACATCACTACTAAGATAGAAAAACTACCTGTAAAAGTCCACCGTGTAAATACCCATGTCCCCAAAAGTAAAACTAATAAAAACCACAAAAACAACAAACAAGTAGATTAAACTACAAAAATAGAAGTGTCAAAAATAAACTTAGATTAACAATACAACGAAAAGTTATTCCTAGCTCAATAAACTCAAAATACCTCAAGTCACCAAAGTAAAAAACCACCTATAAGTAAGCACAGAACCAAAAAGTAAATTTAACCATAAAAAATACTTTTCAAGTTATCCATAACTATAAAACATATCCTACAATCAAACAGGCTAAGCAAGTAAAACCCTACAGTATAGTAAACAATAATACAAATATAAGTATAAAAAAGCAGATTAATTATAAAAAAACAGAATAATTATATTACCCTACCCCAAACACGCCAAAGTAAGCGCTATACGCTCACAATAATATTAGTTTTGGTAAGCTGACAATATGGGGATAAGGGGTGGAATGTCCTAAGGTGACTTTATGGTTCTTGTATCCCCAACAGTCTGTTTGTGCTATAAATTAAGTTCTATATTTTTAAGACTGGTTTTGAAAGTAAAGGGAGAGCAGGAAGTACCTTTAAGACTGGGTTGAAAGTAAAGGGAGAAAAAGAAGTAGTGCGACATTTATTTTCACTCCAGGGGATGACTCTGGAATTCCATCTGGCTGAGCCCACAGTCAGTGCAGGGAATGATGAAGCTGAGTGGGTCTTTGCCCCCTTTTGAGGGGCTGTGGCACACTCAGAGCCTGGTGGGTTCTGCAGACACAGCCTGAGGTGCTGAGGGCCACCTTCACCCCAGCACAGCACAATGAGCTCCCAGCGTGAGCCCAGCAGCTCTGCCAGAGCTCCCTGGCCTTCAGGACGTTTCCCTCCAGCCCTGCTCTAGGGACTCTTTCTGCACCACCTTCGTATTTTCTCAGTCATGAGGCAGCGTCCCCAGAGCAGACACAGCAAGGGCTGGAGGATTTTTGACACATTTCAGGAGGAGCATTAATAGTACACAACTAGAGGCTTGTAGCAGTGCATTTCTGTACCCGAGCAGGTGTTTCTATATAAGGAAGTTAAACTAGAACTTTCTGTGGCCTGCTCGTTGCAGTTGGCTCAGTACCAGCACAGACACAGTGATGGGGCTTTAGAAGTGCAGCTCAAAGCCCAGTGTCCATCTCATTGGGCAAAGAGCCAAATAGCCCACCTAGACCATAGGTTATTAAAGAGCCTGCACAGAGATGCACGAGGCTTTTTGGGAATGCCTTAGCCAGTGTAACCATGCTTGGTACACTGTGCTCAGCTTATCTCTTTTCCTTTTGTAACATTTGTTAGTTTGCTGTTATTAAAACCTTTATTTTACAAAGCATTTCCTGAGAAGCAGTCTTGCTATTATTGAAGCCATTTCTCTCCAAGGCTGGACCCTCGGGGTTATTGGGGGAAAACCCCAATAGAGGCTGTTCTGTTGGAAGCCTTCGGTGCCTTCCATGGTCATTTTTCAGGCAATTCATTACCTGGCTGAAATTATTCCTCAGGCAACAAGACAGGTAATTCTTTTCTGTTGAGTTTGGAATAACTTCCAGAAGACCCACACAAAACAATCTATGACAAAAAAAAAGCTTAGAATTAGATCCTCTGGGATATTTTGAAGTGGAATCATTCCCTTGAAGTTGTCTGGATTCACAGGAAGATTGTCCCAGGGACAAGGAGAGCAAATTTGAAGGAAAATGGGAAAAAGCCATGAGGTTGGGGGAAAAATAGCATTTTGACATAAACAAAGTGACAAGGGCCAATTCTGTAATGGAAAGTAATTTCCTTGTCACTATGCAATGAATGGGGACTGAAAGAAGCGAGGAAAAGCCTGTGAAATGGCAACGCCATGTGGCAGCTGGACTACGGCAAAGCAAGGCAAGTGTCATCACAAGAATTTAATGTTTTGCTCTTTCTGTTTATTCCCAAGCTCCAAAATAACCCATAAGCAGGAAACCATTGCCACATCCTCCCACCCTCTCTTCATTGTCATGCAAATTCAAAGGGGGAGTGAGATTTCCCAGATCCACTGTAGTGAGCTGAGCTACACTGAAAACTTAGCTTTGAGTAAGGGAGCAGCAGGTCTCATGAAGGTGCTTTGGGCAAGGCATTTTTGACTTGAAGGTGGCAGATTTGTGCCATGCTGTCTGTGCTTCCTAAAAGTACCTCATTGCACCTGGAAAAGAAAAGCAAAGGAGAAGCTGCCAAAATTCAAGGGGTGTTGCCCTGTTTTTGAAGACTTTCCTAAGCCTTCTGGTTGGTCTTTCATACTGGAGTCAGAATTCTTACTTTCTCACACTTTCTACTATAAACAATAACTTTGTTTTGCTAACTGTCCCTTGTTTACATTTTTAAGTAGGTGGAGAAAGTTGATTGACAGTTGGCTTGACCAGTGTAGTTTGAGAGGTGGGATTCTAGCCTCCAATCCACAGGCACCTTTGGAAATGTATAAAATTGAGTTTTGTAAATAAACTCGGGGCTTTTCCTGCTCTGATCATCACTGTGTCCTCATGCAGTTCTTTCGTGTCAAATTGCAGCAAAGGGGGTTCTGCACAGGGACTGTTTGATGGTTTGGGCAAAGGAGACCAGAATGAGAAAATCACAAAATCACAGACTGTGTAAGGTTGGAAGGTATCACAGGGGTTTCATCTGCTCCAGGATGTATAATATGTTTGCACACCCCTACATGGGGCAGAGAGGTGTGAGAAATGAAGAGAGACAGGATGAGAGTTTGAAAGGAGCCCAGAAAAAAAGAAATACCCCAGAAATGCCTCTGTGTTAGCCCTGGAATGGGGTTCACTAGGAGCAAAGGCAGAGCTCTGCAAACCTGCTGTGTTTATCAACTCCATGAATTGTGGGTGAGGAATAGTGAGCTAGGCACAGGAATAGTCCTGGGGTTTTAGTGGATCCAATCTCAGGGAAAGTTCTTCTCAAGCTGTTTCTTGTGGAGCTTGAGGGATACTTTTCACAAAGTTGTAGCCTTTCCCTCCTCTTCTCTACAGCAGGCAGGAAGACTGAGACATTTAAATTAACTATGCACATGGCAAATACCTAAGCAGGTTCCTATTTCTAGTGCCAGTAGTGATGCCTGGGGGCTGCTTGGTGAACCAGGGAATAGCCTGAGCAACACAGAAATGATGTTTAGTGTTAGTTTACTATGTTGGGTTTTTTCACATTCCCTAATCTGGGTCACAGTGTTGCTCCCCTTTGTGTGGGATTGCCAGGTTGGCAGTAAGGATGCAGGAAGCTGGGGATCCTCTAAGCTGTTCATGCCATTAACTTTTGCAGATAAAAGCCCAGTCTTAAACCATCCCCTCCTCCAGAAATGTCCATAACTGTGGGGCTTAGTGGGGCATTCCCATCTCAACATGGAGGGCAGTGCTGAAGCTGAGCTTTGGGTTGCTGTTCTTCTATTCCTTCAGCTCACAACTCCCTCACATGAGGAGAGAGCTATCAAAAGGGCCCTTGGCCCACTGCATCCAGTGGCCAGCTGAGTTTCTTTGTGTCTTGGTGCCAAGTGCTTTTCCTCTTCTGTCTGTTAAAGGGTAACCCAGTAAATACCTGGCAGAAAGTAATTGGAATCATTAGTCATCCCAAAGCCCTGAAATAGGCACCTGCAGGCAGAGCCTGAGCCTTTTACAGTAAGTGTGCCTGTGGAAATTCCTACACAGATGGGATTCTTACTAACTTCTCCTCGAATCAGCCTTTGCTGAGCCAAGGAGAAGGAGCTTGGTTTCAGAGAATCACAGAATCATCCAGTTTGGAAGAGACCTCTAAAGTCATCGAGTCCGACCTGTAACTGATCCCCACCTTGTTACCCACACCAGAGCCCTGAGTGTCACATCCAGGCCTCCCTGGGACACTTCCAGGGATGGGAACTCTACCTCCTCCCTGGGCAACCTCTTCAAAGCCTGACCACCCTTTCCATAACAAAATTCTTCCTAATTTCCAACCTGAATCTCCCTTGGAGGCCATTTCCCCTTGTTCTCTTGTTCCCTGGGAGCAGAGCCTGACCTCCCCCGGCTGTCCCCTCCTGTCAGGAGCTGTGCAGAGCCACAAGGTCCCCCCTGAGCCTCCTTTTCTCCAGACTGAGCCCCTTCCCAGCTCCCTCAGCCTCTCCTGGGGATCCAGACCCTTCCCAGCTCTGTTCCCTTCCCAGCCCCTCAATGTCTCTCTCTCCATGAGGGGCCCAGAACTGAACACAGAACCTGAGGTGTGACCTCAGCAGTGCCCAGCTCAGGGGAGCACTCACTGCCCTGGTCCTGCTGCCACACTATTTTTAATACAAATAATTTTTATTGTGGGTCATCCAGCCGTGCCAGAGACTTCAGCTCCAGAGCAAAGTGCTTTGAAATCAGCACCTCAAATATACAAGGATGGAGTGGGCAGAGCCAGCACTGCCTCTGTGAATTGTGGTCAGTGCAGGGGAGTGCTTTGAAATTGCTCTGCAACCCAAATTAAAAATCAGATGTCAGGTCTTGACTTGAAAATAGAAATATCCTGGGCTCCCTGCCATGGCAGAGCTGGCTTCTTTCTTTTTCCTTCACAGTCATGGGGGAAGCATATACAACTATAAACTAGAAACTTTTAACCCCAAATCAAAAGAAATATCCCTAGTGATGCACCCCAGGCAGAAAAAAGTGTGATAAAAGAAAAAGCCATGACCTACAGGAGTGCAAATATAATCAGTGCTTCCTTCTGCACCTTTGCCCAGCCCAGAGATCACCACATTTCTCTTCTGATTTTTCATCTCTTCATGTCTTGTTTCCCCAGGAACTTTATAAACTCAGTAATGAAATGCAGCCACCGGGCACACAGCACATTGCCAAAAGGGAAGGGAGAAAGGAAACTTGAGCCAAGGATGCAGAGCAAGTCCAGCATTTTTCTAGGCATGATCTCGGCAAGCACTGCAATGAAAAGAACATCATTATGTTTTTCCTGCCTTTGCAAACTCCCTGAACCATTCCCAGCCACTGGGAATTGCCATCTGTACCAGAGAACAAGTGTTTGCTCCACAAAACAGGGATGTGGAGTCTCAAAGAGACTTGCTAGATTAATTGTGTGCAACTGGGCAAAGCAACCTATTTCCTTAAGGTCCTCAGCCAGAAAGTGCTTCACTTTGTCTAATCAACATTTATGGTGGAGACTTTCAGGTTCATTCATGTGAAAGAGAGCTCTAGCAGAGCCAGAAGGCTTGCCACAGGTTGTGGCAGGGAGATCAGGGAAAATCAGGGAAAATATTGAAGACTAGGGAAAATTTCTCCGTGAAAACAGCTGCCAAGCACTGGAACAGGTTACCCAAGGTAGAGGTGGAGTCACTATGACTGGAAGTGTTCAGAAAACATGTGAAACATGTGGATGAGTACCTGAGGACATGGTTCAGTGGTGAACATGATGGTAGTACAGGTAGATGGTTGGACTTGGTGATCTTGGGGTTCTTTCCAGCCTGAACAGTTCTGTGATTCTATATTAAATCTGTGGGTTGCTACCAGAAATCACTGCCCAGGCTGATATAGAAGTGTCACTGCCACCTCTAGATTGCAGCCTAGAGGTTTCTATCTGTCCTTGAACCAGAACTTCTGAAACATCCCCGGGCTGAGCACAGTGAACAGCATAGGAAGGAGAAGAGATGAGCAGCTGGTCCAGCACTGACTGCTCACAGCCAGACTTTCAGATCAGTCAGCTGCCTGTACACGATGGTCATTAAAACGAACAGGCATATGCCTTTATATATTGAGGACTTTCTTAAAGTGATCAGCTCTTTATTAAGGCCATCAGTAGGACTGTAGATTCCAACAGGAGGTTTTCACGCTGCTGTGGCAATCTGAAGGAGTTACAGGCGCTGTTGTTCACTCAGCTGGTCTCAGTAGGTGCTGAGTGCTTGTCTCCACAGCAACAGGTAGATGCTTTCCCTGACCAACAACCTGAAGGCAGACTGATGAGGGGCTCTTGCTGGAGTGCAGAATCAGCTCTTTACCTCCAAATTAAACTTAATTTTCTACTTGAGCTGGCTCGGTCCCATTCCTTTCAGACTCTTAATAGGTTATGGTGAGTCTTTGTACTAGGCCAGGGGAGTGCATCCACTCCTTCCTCGGCCGGGGCACCCCCTGGATCTTTTCACTGTGTCCAATCTTCCATTTCGGGGTGCCTTTCATCCCCAAAGAACTCTTTCCCAGTGTGCTGTGTGTTCTTCTTATTTGCATATGCCCGCCTCAAGTAGGCAGCATGAGGGGGGGACTAGGGAAACTCCGATGAGGTAGGCACAGCTAGGACAATCACCTTGCTTTTAACATGCTAATATAGGAATGCAGGACCGGCAGGGTGGCTGCCCAGCGACGCCAGGGATGGGGGTCGCCTGTCTCTGAGGCTCCGGGGCACCGATGCCTCCCATTGTCCCCTCCAGAGCTGCACAGAACCACGCTCGGCACTCCCCCGCTTCCCCGGGGAGAGGGGCTGTGACATCAGTCTCAGGAGTTCTGGAGACATAACCCCACCACATCCCGGGCCACAGCAGCTGCACAGGGGCAGCCCTCGGAGCTTCCACACCCACTGAGAACTCGTCCACAACAGTCCTGATGGGGGCAGGTGGAAATTCAATCCCTGGTCCTTTTTAGCTGTGACGCTCTGGCTTGCTGCAGATACCCCAGGATTATGTCCTGTCACACAGGACTGTTGGCATGTTCTGCCAGGACATTTGAGGTTCAGTGGCCCGTTGGCTCCCTGGTTTGTGAAATGTGGAATGAGGCAGGATGAGCCTTGCTGTGTCCATGGGTCAGTAACCTCCCTGGCTTCAGTCTGAGGGGTCTGGGGGCTTTAACACCTCTCTGGAGCTGAGGAGCTGGGCCCTGTAGAGCATGGCAGAGCAGTGGGGAGCAGCGCTCTTCTTCCAGGCTGGTCCTCGTGGCAGCTGGCAGAGCACACACCAAGCTGGTTGAATGGCTGCTCTGGGGAATCGTTGCAACCAATTAGTCCGATTTTCAATTATCTGAGAGAAAGAACTTAGCTAATTAAAGTCTAATTACATTTTGACTGCTTCTTCATCTGTCTTGTCCTATTAAACCTGCATTTGGAGATGCAAGCAGGAGGGCAGTACTCGCAGCTGCCTGGAAACCTGTAAGATGGGAATGCTTGTGGGGCTTGCCAAAAAGGATGACTCTGGATTCAACTCTGCATGTGTGACAGCTTGAGCCACACCAGAGGAGAAAGCCAGCATCCAGCACCAGCCAGGCAGCTGCCATGGAAAAGGAACAGTGCCCTAGGCTTGCTTCATGCACACCTTGCTTTCCTGGAAGAGACACAAGTACCTGAGTCCACCTTCACACCCACATGTACTAGCCTCCAAAACCAACATGCACCAAGGCAACAGAACTGGCTCTTTCATGGAGAACCAGAGTTGTTTGACTCTCCAATTCCAGCCCCTTTTCCAGAAAGGCCACTCTAGGTGCTTGATGCCACAGGGGTAGATGTTTCTCCCTGTTTATTTTTCTTCTCCTTTTCTTGCTTATTGTCTTGCCCATCATTTCCGGTGTCCCATACACAGTTAGATGGAGATGGTAACTCATGTCCTCACAGTATTGATCCTTTCAAAAGAAGTGGAGCATCACAGGAAGGCTGATCTTGTCTCCCCTTTAGAGTCACTCCAAAAATCAGAAGTAAAGATGTTCTCTGAAAGCACATGTCAGCTGGCAAAGCTGGTGCTGCTGAAATGCATAAACAGACAGTGGGCCCACACAGAAGGAAAAGGCCAATCCAACTGGGAATTCTGGTTCTGAATCCTCTGGTCTCACAGCTTCCTGCTAGAAGAGTAAAGCCAGATGCAGAAGTGGTGTCTTCACTGGGGCAGGAGAGCCCCATTCCTCTGAGAAGACATGTTCAGGCAGATCTTATTAATTCAAAAAGAGGACATTAATTTGATTTAATAACTGGTCCCTGACTGCACCCCAGCAAAGAACACTCTGCCATGCTCATTCCCAGCTGAATGCCATGGGCTGACAAAGAGAGATAAAACTGCTGCCTTCACCTTGAAGGCACCTGTGACCTACAGCCAAAATTGCCATGCAGACTCATCTCTCAGAAATGCATTTTTGCTTTGTTGTTGATTAGCCTGCCTTCAATTATTACCATGAAAATGTCATCCCCACTGTTAAGCTTGTGGGAGGGAGGAGAGCTGCAAAAGCTTCTCTGAAGCAAGACTTGTGTTTCACTCACAACCTGAATTACATGTAGATGAGCAGCATCTTTCAGATCGGAGACAGTCACTTCACATGCGTGTTTATGTCTCTGAGTGTTGCCTGTGCCTCTACCACATTCCCAGCACACTGACAGTGACAATTTCAGGGATGTGCCAAACCATACTCATTGCCAGCAATGTTCTGATTTTCTCTTAACTCAAGTTTCCATAACCACGTGCTCATGGAACAAACAAGTCCAAGAAATTGTCTGTCCCTACAGCCAGAGGAGCACAAATTTGGCCAGGCTGATGGGAAAATGCTTGGCTAAATCATCATAATGGGAGAACTAGTGTGAAGCCAAAGGTGTATTCAACAGGCAATTGGATCAAGCAGTTTTCAAGGCTGTTGAGGTTTTGTTGTTCTCTGTGTTCACTGTTTTACAAAGACGTATTCTCTGGTCTAAAATTAAATGAGGTTTCCAGTCCCTCATTTGTTGCAATGGAGTCAGAGATGGGGATATGACATAAACACACTGAGGATCATGTGGCAACAGCCACATTTATTGTCCAGCAGTTCCCTTTATAGGGCTTTCAAATTTCCTGTGCTTACAGACATGATTGGTCAAGGGTCTCAACTCTGCCCAGCTCACTGGCCAGTGATACAGGTGCATCCATGCTTCGAACAGGTTGGCTGAGGTTCTCTGACTGGGTTTGAATTTGACCTACCCTTGTTGTGTCTGCTTGGAGCTAGGCTGGTTGAGCTGGTATCTGTTAAGCCAAAGCCTCTAGGCAGATATTGTCTAGCTATATCTGTTATACTCTTTCATACTTAAGAACACTAAGTTGGACTCAGGAATCCAAACAACTGCTTTAAAGGCATCTATGCTTGCCAAATCTAATAAGACACTCCCTGTGCACAGACAGTGAAGCCCACAGCAGTGTACCTGAGTCCTCTGTGGTCTTTCACCTCTGTCATTTTGCCACTGCCCAGGAACTGTTCAGGTTGTTGGCACAGGTCTGGACCACACCAGAACTGTTCTCACACATTAACAGTATCATCAGTCAAGTTCCCATGCGCAGAAGTGTTCCTGCTGTTCTCCATCTCCTTGGCACAGATGGAGCTGTAAGATCTCTTTTATTCCAAGGATGGTTTTTAATGCTCTCAAACCCCAAAACAGCTCAAGTTTGGCAAAATCACATTTATTTGGAAGTAGTCAGCTTTCTTTGACCCAGGTTTTTGTTAGGTACCAGGTGCTCTGCACACCTGAGGAGAGAGCAAGCCCAGTGTCAGGCTGGCAGCTCCAGTCAGGCTGAAGGATGGGACCAGGGCAGGGCAGCGAGTCTGAGGAATTCCAGGCCAAAATGCATTCAGCAGCCTGAGCGGCAAAGCAGCTGGAAGACACAGAGAGAGGGAAACATTCCCCTTTCAACAGAGAAACTGGCAGGCAAAGTCTCCAACAAGGCAAACTGGGTCTGAGCTCTGCCATTGTTTGGCCTCAGTCTCCCTTGAGTCCCTGACTCTCATGGCATCAACCTGTCCCTCTCTGGCAGAGATAATGGACTGCAGAGACTTTATCTGAAGGATAATTGCTCTTGCACAACTGATACAAGAGACCCACGCTGAGGGTAGTGGATTTATGGAGTGATGTTCCCAAGTAATGGCACTGCAGATTTCAGGCCATGTCTCTGCTAAGTGAACCAAACATGCACTGCCTCAGCTTCCTCTGGAGAAACACAGGGCTGCTTCTTAACCAGCACTGAATTAAAATTCCACATGAGGTTCAGCTGGACAGACCTCATACACTTGCTGCTAGAGGGGTTGGCTTGGGAGGGGAGGTGGAAATGCCTTTTTGCCCACAGCTGGGCGGGCAGGAGGGAGACACAAGAATAACAACAATTGATAGATGCCTATCACTGCGAGTTTAGCTAGATAAGGACACTCAGGAGACAGAGGTCTGGGTTCAACAGCAGCAGGGCAGGAGAGACTACCTTTAGTTTATTCTTCTTATTATATACTTCTGGCAAGATGACCATGGATTGGAGAGTTAACAGACCCACCTCTTAACTTATTGGTCAAGGAGACTGTCACACAGTCTTGTTTGTCTCAGCATGGAATGTGAAAACAAATTCTATGTTTATAGAACATAGCTGATGTTTACATGAAAAGAGCGTGAGAAGGTACAAACCTGCTTAATACGAAACACTCAACTAGCTAAGAAAACTCATAGCAACAGATGCCCCTTTGGGGAGCACAGCAGCCTGGAGATCTTGCCAGAGCCCAGGAAACATGTGTTCTCTTCTTAATTCTGTCATGAGGATTTAGAAAAGTGGTCTGTTACCCCTTTCCAGCCCAAATGTCTGTCTTGTCTTGGAGACCAGCTTTGGGACATGCATCACTTGGGATTTGGGCAGGCTGTTACCTGCGAACACAGCACCCTGCTGTGGGTCCAGCCAGGATCAGGGATTGTCCATCACTGCTCCTTGTGTGTGCACACCTGCAAAGACAACCTTTGGCCAGCTGGGGACACACCAGGACCTAGGCTGGAGTTGTAGCAAGGAACCAAGGTGGTGGCAGAGCAACATCCTAGACCCACCTGTGAGAGGAGTTCAGCACCCTCACCCCCTTCAGCACCCAGTTTAAACCTGCAGAGATCCACTCCAGCTATTCCTCAGCCTTTGCAGGGCAGCAAGTGTACAGAACAAACCCAGGACTGCCAGAAAAGAGACAGGAAAGTGCTACTTATCTAATTTGATTTCATTTTACATCTTTTTTATTTTCTTGGCTCCCAGAAATGTGTTCAGTCTGGATTGAGGTTACAACCTGAGTAATGCCTCCCTGCCTAAAAAACACCCAAACGGTTACCATAACAACCTGACTCAGTGCTTTATTACCATGGTAATTCTCAGGAATTATTAAATACTGTACATGTTTGGTGCAGATGCTCTAGTACATCTGGTGCCAAGCTCAGGTTGAGATCCTTCTTCCCCCCACAATCTGTCTGTCTGTCTCATCATGTTTAACTCTTCCATTCCCTCAGTCCAGACTGCCATGGCAAGGGAAGGAGGTGGGTATCATCTGGGACTTTGGTGTTTTCCCCACCACAGGGACATCTGTATGACCACTGTTTTCCAGCTGGGTCAAGCCACCTCTTTATTTCTGCAACTGTACAGCCAGTGATTCCATAAGTAGAGGATTTCTCCTTGCAGGCAGTTCAGCAGGGGCAAATGCTCTTACTTGCCTTTCTCTGCTGTCTCCTCGCTGCCTGTCTAGAAAGAAGAAATTCGAGCTGGAGCAGAATCACAGCAAATGGGGACCAGCCCAGAGACAGGGAGCTGTGCCTGGAGGAAGATGGTGAAGTCCAGGACAGGTTGCTCTTGGTGGGCAGGACAACTTGACTGACCACAGAGTCAGAGAGTCCAAGAATCATTAAGGTTGGGAAGAACCTCCAAGACCACGTACTGCCTAAAATCATGGATGTTTTCAGAGAACAGATACAGCCTAGATGGACCAGTGGCTCAGACTGGTGTGACCAGTCCCTTGGGCTTGTGTTCCAATGCTAGGAGGAGATCTCTACATGAGACTCAATGGCTGGTCCTCAGTTTGCCACTGCTGTGATGATCCATCTAAGCACATCCCTTCCTTCCCTGTCCGTGCAGCAGGCTCTCAGTCATGCTTGAACAGCTCCTGGCACCCCAGTGGCACTCTGGAAGTTACCATGTGACAGGCAACAATTACAAAAAAAAAAAAAATTAAAATATAGTAATAAATAGCAGTTTAAAAAAAAAACCTGTTTGAATTTTCTTGGGAGCTGGTACCCACTTGTGAGCTTATGCTAAATGAATAGGTGTTAGATGAAAAACCGCAGCTTGGGAGCAAAGGCAGCAGAAAGAGCCATTATGGTCTGCTTTCCTCAACAAGCCCTTCAGTAGCAACCTCATACTCTGGCTGCAGAACCTGTGTCTCTGGGGCAGAACAGCTGGGTTTTCAGAATCTGAGATCACAGCTCTTCCCCTCAGATCTGGGGAGCATCATGGTACCCTCAGTACCTTCCCTAAAGTAACCATGACCACCTCAAGATGGTCTTTAGACCCATAATCTCTGATCCAAGGGGTTCCTTCATGATGCCAGCCTTCTTTTCCACAAATAACTCCTCCTTAGTGGGATAATCAGCCTTTTATTTGGACTCTAATGGAATAAGGACATATGCAAGTGTTTTAAGTGACTTAACCCCTGCACAAGGAAGGCATATGGAGACACAAGCTGTGATATGGCAAATGTGGATGGTGCCACCAACTGCTTCCTCTGAGGATCCTCCTCATGGTCCATGCACTCTGGTGATACAGACATATCCTCGATGCCAGGAAAGAGCCATAGCCTGACCAGAGGATGGACAAGACATTGTAAAGTTGGGCTCTTGCCCCAAGGACCCATGTGGAAAATGTTCCCTCTCCCAGCTGAGTCCTGAGCAAGCTGCACCTGCCTCAGCAGGTACCCAGCTCTGCGTTCTGGGGTGTTTCATTGCTCCTTCAGCTCATGTGTACATGAGCCCTCTGGGGATGATGTTTCTCCTTACTTCTGGAACACTCTACAGCACAAAAGGGCTGAAGACCCCATGCCCCTTTCGTGGATGTGGCCTCTAAGGACACGTGGCAGGACCCTCGCCACACACACCAGCTGTCACAGCCCTGGCAGAGGAGGGAACAGCTGAGATGTGTGACCAGCTGCTTCTCTCATAGTACTGCTGCAGGGCAAAAGTAAATTTGATCCTTTCATTGCATTAGCAGATTTCCCTGTGCCTTGCTCTCCTTGCTAGCATTGGAAGGTTCCATCATCTGTGAGTTGTCCTTTGCATTGAGGCCACAGCTGGTGGGTGGACTGGCAAGAGGGACCAAATGCCAGCTGTAAGCAGGATGGGATGGGAGTTCAGTGAGTGATCTGGCTTATCCTGTGACAACACAACAGCCTGGAGATGCAGCTGCACCTTTAGGTTACAAACACAAGTATAGCCCAAGTGTTTGCAGGGCTTGGGTCATTGCCTGCTTTGGGGTTTTTCATGTCTCACCCTCACCTCTGACCAGACTGTGTCCTGCCATGGGGGTGGTTTGTACTCATATACAAAGAGATCATGGAATCATGGAATCCCAGAATGGTTTGGGCTGGGAGGGATCTTAAAGCCCATTCCACTATCCCAGGTTGCTCCAAGCTCTGTCCAGTCTGGCCCTGAACACTTACAGGGATGGGACAACCACAGCCTCTCTGGGAACCTGTGCCAGTTTGCATCCAAGGCATCACTCTGAGCAGTCTTTCCCAGGAGATCAATGGCCACAACACCCCTCGCAGCAGCAGGGACCAAAATCTCCTGTCAGGCTGCTGTGTGAGGCCATTTTATACGTGGCAGTAGGGCAGCAGACCCTCTGCACTGAGAAAGGGGCTCAGGTCTGCAGATCTGCAACTGCTCATTAAAACCAGAGCTGCCTGTTCAGCCATTCCAGTGCCACCAACAGGACATTTCAGAGTCTTGAATTGCAAATTCTGCCCCTTCTGCCACATTGTCTGTGTGGTCCTAAGGCTGACACAGGCAACAGGTACATGGGAGCAACCAGAGACAGCGCTGCACTGGTCCTCCTCTGCATCGTGTGGGAACCTTGAAAAGGCACTCAGCAAATAACAATTAATTACAAAGCATTCTCTAATCATGTTTTTCCCTCTGGGAATGGCAGAGGTCTGTTCCGCTAGATTTACATCCAAGTAGCTCAGCTCATCAGCTCCTCCAGTATCCAGGATTACCTTCCCACTACAGAAGTGAACCCAGCAGGAATATTGTTGGTGCAACAAAACACAAATAATTTCTACCTCACACCCACAGCCAGAGCTGTAATTCCATCACAGAACAAAGATCAGGAGTCTCCTTCCTCTCACAAAATTCAGCTTTGACAGCTCATCAGGATTAGAGGAGCTAGAGGTTTTAACTCAAAGGCTGAAATCTTGCTCTGCAAGAGGCACTCAGAGCATCTTTATGAGTCTCTGTTTCAGCACTGTGCAGGTATTCAACACCAGCCTGGAATACACAGTTCTTGATGAATTTATTTGCTAGTGGAAAGTGATACTTGCCTGTGAAAAATGATAGTGGTTTCTGCTTTAAAGAAATACCTCGCTTCAAGGTGAGATGATTACACCTGGAATTGAAAATCCTGAACTACACACACACACAGAAATAATAAAGACAACACAAAATTCTGTTGAAACAGGTTGGTTTTTTTTCCTGAATGTTCACCAGTTTTCAAAAATTACAAAACCTCAAGAACTGTAACAATGTAGCACTTGAAAAAAGAGGCTGCTGTGTACAAAAACAATCATGCTTTTGTTTTAGAGGTGGGGAGGGGTTTACATTTATCGGGGTCCTTTTCTTCCTCCACCATAGTGAAAGAAGAAAGTACCAGTTTATTTAAAAGGATAGCTCAGGAAAATAAGGAAGAACATGCTTTCCCTGTTACAAAACTACCAGAAGATGCATGCTCGAGGTCCAAAACACAACAGACTGACATTTTTTAGCATGCAGGCTTTGTTTTATGACCCACACAGCTTTGCCTTCCCCTGCCCCTCTCAAAGACGAGATCTGTACCCTGTATTTTGCTCTCCCATTAGTTTGTTCTTTTGTTTTCTTTCTATAACGACGTATTTGCCTTTTTTTTAGCCCTAAATCCCAGGTAGTGGTATCCAAGGTAACAGCAGTAAAGAGTCCAGATCTCCATATTATCACTGTTCCTGCAAGTTTCATGCAAAACTTAAGCCATTTCTGCATGTAACACAAGGCTGGTCATTTATTGTGCTTCTCACAGCCCTGGGTTGCTTTACCCATTCACCACCACATTCTGTTGATTGGGAAGAGCAGGTTTGCTTTCCCATGGACACAGACAGACAAAAAGACCCCCCCCATTCCCACTCCCCCCAGCTGCCCCAAACACATGGCAATGAGCATCTCAACACCAGGTCCAGACAGTTCACTTGCCTACAAAGAGCCTGGTGGCTTCAGTAAAGTCCCATGATTGCAGCACCCACATCCTTGGAAGGTCTTCGGTCCTTCACCAGAAAGTTAATCATGCTCTCAGACTTGATGAGCAAGTTGCAGCCCAAAAAGAAGATGCCAAACATCACAGTCAAGGAGAGGACGCAGAGGACAGCAATCTGCACCACCCTCGTGATGAAAAGACTCCTCTCGTCGGGTGCCAGGACCAAGGAGCTGCCCTCAGTCGCCAGCACCGTGCTGGTCCCATTGCAGCAGGCCATGAGCATCCCCAAGCCCCGAGTCCTGTTGGGGTCAGCTGCCTGCTCCAGGAGAGTCTGGTTAAAAGAGGATCCATTCATGGTCTGTGTGTGACCCCAAATCTTCGGCAAAGGTAAAAGGAAAGCTTTTTGTCCCCCTGTCTGCCCTTCACAGGCCAGGGCTCGTCAGCTCCAAGCCACCTCCTGCCTTTCCTCTCTCAGTGCCCGGGAGAGAGAACTTCCTCAGGGCTGTGAGCAGGGGGAAAGCCAGTCCATGCAGTCGAGGGATGGCAGGGTCCCAGATCCCTCCTAGCAGAGCGTTAGCACAAGCCCCCAGACAAGCAAAAGGAGAGAGAAAGAAAAGGAGAAAGGGACTTGGGGGAGAGGACGGAAGCTGGGGGTCACCCCATGCCCCCTGCCCTCCCAAGCTGCCCCCGGAACAGCGGAGCGGCGCTGCCGGATCCCGGGGTTTCCCCCGCAGGAGGGAGAGCTGGTGTCTGCCGGCTGGGAGCTCCACAAATGCAAGTTACAAGCTAAAAGTCTTTACCGTGCTCAAAGGAAAAACAGCAACTCCACCCCCTTCCAGCCTCCCCCCAGGCCCGCCTTCCTCCCCCTCCACGTTCACCCTGCTGCCCACTCCTTCCCCATGCTGCACACCCCATCTCTGCCCTGCCATGGGTACCCACACCCACCCCTGTGCCACCCCCATGTGGGGGCTGACCCCTAAGGCCCTGCAGAGTGGTACCTAAGTCATTCCTCCCTCCAGCCCTCCCACCTGCTCCCAAAAGCATCCTACATGGATGTTCAGTGTTCATTCCAGACTGCTGGCAGGTCCCTGTTCCCCCGAAGGCTCCTGTAAGCCTCAGGTCAGCACTGCTGTCACCAATCTCCCCTTGCTGCTCTGTGCCACCCACTCCTTCTCGAAGCAGCGTGGCCCAATCCAGCCAGTCCACCCCCAGCTCTGTTTGGTGATGCCTGTCCTGTGCCTCCAGAGAAGAGCTGGATCCAGCCCCTCTCTGCATCCTGCTCCTCTAGCTGGGGGCTTTTTCCTCAGGGCACATGGTCTCCCTTTCCTCCCCTTCCCAATTTAGCCCCTCCAGAGGGGAGCTCTGCAGTGCTGCACCCTTGTTTCTGCCCCGTCTCCAGCTCTGGGTCCCACAATAGAGTCACTGCAGCATCCAGGGCCAGAGCATCACAGGCCCCTCAGCCCCACCAAGGCAATCCCAGGGGAAATTTCACATCACTCCCCTCTCTGTGTCTGCATAAGCTCCCAAAGTGACACCATGAATCAGGGTGCCCAGCTTGTCAGGCTTACTCCTCCTCCTGCTCATCCCAGGGCTGTGCCCCCAGGACTGCCGTGTCCCAGCTTCCTGCATTTGCTCATTGGCATTTGCCTGGAAATGTGTCTGGGTAGCTCAGAGCAGCAGATCACCCCCAAAGCACAGTGTGAGGACCTTGCCCTGCTTTATCCATGTACATATTGGCTTGTTTCCTTTGCCAAGCCCCCAGGGGATTTTATTAAAACAAAAAATGAGGATTGATGAGTTGTAGCCAAAGTCAGGAGCATGTGGCAGGCAGCTTGGTAGAGACAGTGACAAGTGATCTTCCTTTTGGGCAGCTGGGACTCCCTGCTCTGCTGCTGTGACTTTAGGGGCTCAGAACTGTCCAGTTCAAGGTTTACTTGTTGCATTTTCCTCCTTTTCTGCATTTGGCATTTCTCTCCAGGTTGCTGCCCCCTCTGCTAGGGCCGTTGCAGCAGAAGTTATGCAGGAAGGAGAAGAAAACCCTGATCCAACAAACCATCTGCTTGTGTTTAACCTGAGGGCCGGGAAAAATCCCGTGGGAAATCAGAGCATCCCCAGTGCCCCAGCCTGGGTGGGAGATCCTCTCCCTGCATGCTCCCAGACTGAAGGAGTTTCTGCTCCCTCTGGTGGCTCCAGCTCCAGCATTTCCTCTCCCAGCACACCCCAGCATGGATTTGGGCTGCACCCACTGCTCCTGGTCACAGCCCTCGGTGATGGGTCAGCCAGGGCTCCCAAACACTCCCCTGTTGCCTCCTGTCCCTATCCCACCAGCGACCCCAAAATCTGGAGCATCCCAGTGCCTGTTACACAGTGCCTGGAGGTAACGTGGAATCTTGGAATGGTTTTGGTTGGAAGGGACCTCAAGTCTAAACCCTTGTCATAGGCAAGGACATCTAGACCTGTCCAAACTGGCCTTGAACACTTCCCGGGATGGGCCATTCACATCTCAGTGATGTTTCAGGACAAGCAGCACCTTCTTGCAGTTGGCAGGGAAATTCCACCCAAACACATTGGACTGAGGTAATTCCATCCTTGTCCTCAGGCAGGACCAGCCCAGGAAGGTGAAGACAGGTGAAATACCCAATTTTGTGACTTTTCCTTTTCCTTTAGCTCCATGCTGAGGGTATCACAGCCCGCACTGGCCAGGGGATTCCAGGATGCACAGAGCTGTGTGTCCTTTGGGAGCAGCAGCACTTGGCAGTTTGGGCAGCCAGGAGCTGGGTGGGATGAGACCCTAGTGAAGAGGGCCTGGGAGATGGAAGGCAGGTTTGGCCTGGGGGCTGTGGAGAGCCAAACAGGATGCCATGGTCCTCTCTAGACAGTTAAGACTAATCCTTCTTTCCATGAAACACTCAGACACTGTCACAGGATGACACAGCGCAGCCTTGTGGGCAGTAAGCCCCACATGATGGGAAAGGAAATATAGAGAGCATGTCCAGGCAGGAAAATAAGGAATTTGGGTGCCCTAAAACTGGCTACTGGGGTCTGCAGTGAGACATGGCTCCAGGATCTGAAGCAGGGCAAGACTGGAGCTGCCCAAAAACAAGTGTGGGGTTTGTATTGATGTCTCAGCTGAGGTACAGCCCTTTTTGATACTGCATGAAGGTCTCTCCTAGTCCTCTTTGCTAAATCCTCATTAAAAAGCCCTGGGGGGAGAATTAGATCCAGGCGGACACTGACCCCCACTGAGGAGGAAAGCAGCATCCTCGAGGTTGGTGGGGCTGTGTGGAGAAGCAAAGAGGTGCCAAAACTTTTTTTAAATCCAAGGAAAGTCCCCAGGTCCTGAGGCAGAACCTGTATCTCTACCTCACCCCCACAAAAACTGTCCTCTTGCAGACAGCTGGCAGCTCTGGGAAGTGCTGTTGTCCCCATCTCCCAGCGTGGGGCTGTGGCTCTTGTACAGCTCTGTGCACATTGCCTGCAGCGTCCAGGACCTCCAGGATGTGGCTGCAGCTCTTGGCACTCACACAAACTTGTATTCCACAGCTTAGTATTTCTGCGTGCTGGGTTGTCTTGACCCAGGGTTGTGTCATTACTGTCCCCAAGCCCTGTCATCCAGCGGGAGAGAGTATCCCAGGGAAATGACTCCAGCCCTTCTCTCCCTTTTGCTCCTAAGGTGTATTCCAAGTGCCTCCGTTTCTCCAGCTCCGACTAGGACCATGGTATTGCAGGGGAACAAGAGGTTTTATAAACCCCTTTGAGACACTCACAGGCAATTCTGATGTTTCAGTGGGCACAGTCCCTATGCAGATCCCTGGATTTGCTCAGCACAAGATCAGTTCCTGAGGACACAGAGGAGAAAAAACAATACAAGCGAGAAGAAAATCAGGTCCCAGTTATATGACCCCAAGATGAACCTTCCTCCCTTTGAGATGTCCAGTTTATATCCCAACTGCTGGTTCCACCAGGTCTGGTTCCTGGCTAGGTCTGCCTCAGCTTCTAGCTCTGCTTCGGCAGGGATATTCCCTCTCTGGCGAGGGAGTGGATAAACCACACTTTCATATTAGTGTGCATTTGATCTATTTCTTCTTAAATCCTTGAACTCCAGCAGCTCATACGGAGTTTAGAACCAAATACCTTTCAAGAGTTAATAAAAGGAAGGAGTGAGCAAGATTTCGTAAGGAATTAAAGCCATGTGAAAGAGCCTATGGGAGAGCGCCCCTGTTCCGAGCCCCGGGGCTGCAGGTCACCAGGGCGAGGGAGGACTCGCTGCCAGGGTTTATAAGGTCCTGGTTTAAGCCCGGAGAGTGAAAACCTCCCCGGGAGCTGGCGGCAGAGCGGGCGGGGACACTTCAGACTCCGAAGTGACGCGGCAGCAGCTTCCTCCGGCCGCCCCCCTCGCCATGTGTCATTTACCCAGCCCCGTGATTCACCTCCCCGGCCGCTAAAATCCTCCAGCTACTCCAGAGCCGCTACCCATCACTCGTGGTGGGGCTGGTCCAAGCAGTCCCCCCAGCTCACGGCTCGGAGAAGATGGGACAACTCTCCGTAACACTTGGGATCCTCCTCCTCTGCGCTACTGCCAGCTGGGGTAGGTTTACTCTGTCGCTTCTGTCGCTGCTTAAAGACATCTAATGAAGATGTTGCCTGTTCCTTCTACAAATTCAGGACTTTCTGAATTCCCAAGGTCCGTGATTTAATGGGAAAATCACTTGGAGGGGGAGCTGGCAGCCTGAGCTGCAGCACGTTCCCACATCTGAAGTGCAGCTCAGGACGGTTTGGCTTCGGCTGGGTCGGGGCTAGGAAGTTCTCAAGGATGTTATAGGATGTTAAGAAATACTTGGGTAGGTTATTCTTACTGGATGTAGTAAGTTTATATTCTCTGCCTACCCTGTGTTTGGGTCTGGTTACTGGTTTGTAATGGAAGGACTGGGGTGTGACTTGGGCTTCATCCTTTATAAGCAGAAAATTCACTGGGGGAAATCACATGTCAGGTAATCCCTGCCTGTGTCCGGACATTTTAAGGGCGGGGGGGAGGGGTGCATTTCTGTCAGCATTGCTGTCCTCTGTTACTTTTTCTCATGTTATTTTGATGCTTTTCTTTAAGAAATCCGATTTCTGGTATGAGATGATCTCGGGACAAATGTAGTTTGCATCTTTAAAAAGTTTTCCAATGTCAGAAGCACAGAAAAGCCTGGAAAAGCATTATCCTCCCCAGGTGTATTCGTAGGGCTCAAAGGAAATCTTGAAACTGCAATGTGATGATTTATAAATAAATATTGTTTTCAAGGCTAGACTTGGGGTTTTGGGCAACATTGTTCTGTCTAAAGAATTCCAGACTTTGGTGAATTCCCAGGAACAACCTGAGTCTCTGATCTGCTGCTGGATGGAGCTGTCATCAGTACAGGACAGGGGATAATCCCTGCAAGAGTTTGAGTTCATAGATGTCACATGGGGCTGTGCATGTCATATCTCTGGTGCCTGTGCTCAGTTTGGGGCATCCCATTCCTGGGAAGATGCTGGCAAGAAGGGAGAGGTTCGAGAGAAGAAACGCCCCTAGAATGGTAGGGTGGGGATCAGCCAAAAAAGCCCAGATCCTTATCATTTAGTCAAACAGAAAGGTTGGAGAGGATGTGGTTTGCACCTTTATCAAGTTTTGTGGTTTGTACCTTTATCAAATGTCTTTATCAGGTTTTCTCTGTGTTCATTCTTGCTCAGTTTGGCTGAGGGGGAAAACAATTGTGGCTGCTCCTGCATCACACAGAGGTTACTCCGAGTGCAGACTGGGACTGAGTAATTTTCTCCCGTCAGGACAGAGCAATGCTGAGCCACAGATGTCTGGAGTGTTTCAAGTGCATCACTTCCCTAAGTTCAATCCCAGGCTGGACGGGGCTCGGAGCAACCTGATCTAATGGAAGGTGTTCCTGCCCATGGCAGGGGGTGGAATTGGGCTTTAAGTTCACTTTCAACCCAAACCAGTCTGGGACTCCCTGCTTTCACCTCTCTCAGGGCCACAGCTCTGCCCAACACCAGGTTGGTGGTTCCCATCATTCTGCACAATTTATCTCCCATTTCTCTGTATTTCAGGATTGCTTTTTTCCAAAAACTGGAGTCTTTAGGATCAGCTCATTGTGTGAGACCAGCTGCTATCGTAGTTTAAAAATGCAGGTTTTGTACTTTGCTTTATTATTCTTTATGGCTAGAAAAAAAAAAGGCTCTAAAGAAGGGAAGAAAAGAAAAAAAAAAAAGGAAGTCACTAAAAACACAGAATTTGTTAGTATAGGCTGTACTGAAATGGTGTTGACCTGCTCACAGCCAGGCAGTGTCCAAGTTTGGGAAGGACTGCCAGGCACTCACAGGGCCAAAACCTGAGGGGACTCCAGCTGCAGCATCCTCCCCATCTTTCACATCCTCCCCATCTTTCACATCCTCCACCTCCTCCACCTCCTCCACTTTCACCCATCTGTGCTTTTGTTCCAACATCCTCGCAAGGTCCCTGCTCCCACAAAACCCTCCCAACACTGCATCCCTGCATCCAACCATGCGACCAGTGCTGGGAATGCCAAAAAAGGAGCATTTTCCCATGTGCAGTTGCCTGCTCACAGCAGGACCAGCCTCATGTTTGGATGGTCATAGCTACCCGGGCCCTGCTCCATCCAGCTCCATGGAAGTGCAGCCAAGAATGGCCCTGCACAGGGCTGGAGATTGGTTCCAGGGAAGGGAAGGGTCCTCCGTCCCCAAGAAAGTGTCTTGGTCATGGAGTAATGGACACCACAGGGACCACAGGGCTGTGTGACTCTGGGGGCACATACAGACCTCCAGGGACCCCCAAGGCAAAGCAAGCAGCAATGGCACAGTGGCACGATGTGACATCAGACCCCCGGGCAGCCGTGGGAATGGCAGTGTCCCTGCCACAGGGACTTCCCAGCTGTAGCCCCACCTGAACCATGCCATGACACTGCTCTGCCTGGGTCTGTGACCTTCATCCCAAAATCCACCAAAAGACTAGATTTACACCCCCAGCAATGAGAGGGGACACCAGGTAAAGGACCCCTGGGCTTTGAGGTGGCAGCAGAAGGAGAGGAAAGGAAACCACCAGGGTACAGGGGCTGCACACAGGCAGGAGGTAATTTGTACCAAATGGTGAGGAGCCAATAAGCTCAGAGGATCCTGGGGTTCCTTAGCCCCCAGGATCAGATTTCATGGCATGAGGAGGCACCCTGGGGAGTGAGACCAGAGTTAACACTCCACATGGGAAACTGAGGCAGAAAGTGGCTGAGGGACTCAGTAAAGTCACAGGGAAACCTGTCTGAGACAGGATTTGGGCTGGTGAGTATCACGTTCCAGAGCCCTCATGGAGACCTTGTCAGCTCTGCCCTTCCCCAACAAGGTGGGTGCTGGGGCAGAGCGAGGTGACTAAACCAGATAAAACCCAGCAGGAGGGGACAATGCCCACACTGACATTAAACTGGAGCCTGGACCAGGGGTGTTGCTGGTGGCACTTGGTGCTGTAATTCTGCCTGAGCAGAGATGAACAACCACAGTCCTGAGCCAGCAGCTGGACACAGCCAGTACATGAGGGATGTGAGAGTGGAAGGCAGGGATACTCCTGACATGTGGCAGACGAGTCCTTGGCACCTCTTCCCTTCCCTGAGCAAAAGGCTGTCAGCCTGCTCCAGGTATCAAAACAGCAGAGCTCCCCAGGAACCTGCGGATTTGGAATCTTTCCATGTTTAGGCAAGTGGTTCCAGCATTGGCAGCTCTGAGCATTTAATTCAGAGTCCCTGGAGCTGCCAGGGCTGTCCCTGTCCCTGAAGGGTGTCTGGGCAGTGCCTCCCTGCCTCCTGGAGGGCTGAACTGCTCCCAGCCTCACGGCACAACACAAATCCATGATGCTCCGGCTGCAGCCACCGGCACTGGCAGGGCAGGAGAGATTTCCCATGGATGCAGCAGGAGGCAGCCAGAGACATGGGAGGTGTTGTTGTCAGTGGTGTTTTCAAAGTGCCCGTTGCCTTCCCTCTTCCTCGCCCTGTCTAACACAAGGATCAGTATTGCTGCTGGCATACTGCTGAGGTGCAGGAAGCACTGGAGACCAACCAGTCACTCTTTTGGGCAATGTTACATTTAAAATTTAAATGTTACATTTAAAATCTGTCCCATCCTCACATGGAGACACAATGGGTATTTCAAGGTATGACGAGAGTTCTGGGTGTCGGTGCCACCCCAAAACTGGTGCTAAGCAAGGCACTTGGGCTCAGCCTTTAGTTTAGTCTGGAACAAGAGGGAACTGCAGGTGTCACATGTGATGGGAGCACTCTGGGGCACATCCCCAAGCAGCTGCTGGCCCCTGGGACAGCCACAGCCTGTGACACCTCCCTTGAATGGACACACATACAAACACACAGGTGTGAACACGTGTGTAGCTCCCTGGCTGCACGCCAGCAGACAGGAGTGCACGGTGCAGTGGTTCTGATTCTGTTCAGAGATATGAGGGTGTTATTTCACCATTTCCTCTTTCTGCTTTGTGTTGCATTTCCTGCAGTTGTAGGACATTGCTGGGACAGCCCTGGGCAACCATGGGGGCACACAGGGCAGAGGGGAGGCCCTGGTGCCCACTGCTCCCTGCCAGCATCCCCCAGGCTCCCCAGGCTGCAGTGTGTCCCAGTCAAGTGAGCGCTTGGCTGCATTTTCTCTGCCTGGGAAATCCTAAAATTGCTGAGATGTTTGTGCCCAGGAGGGAAGAAGAGCCAAGGGTGACATCATGGCAGCAATGTCCCAGCCACTTGTCACATCAGCCACTGGCAGTGGGAACCACAGGGCCACCCACCCTGGCTTGTGTCAGAGGAGCTCCTCCTGCCCTGGGCTCCATGGGCATTTTGTGGCCCTTTAATTCCTCCCACACAGGCTCAGCAGCCTTTGACTTTCAGGACTGGTAGCAGCACGAGTCTCCCAGAGTCCCCACGGCCACTGACTTAACCCAGCCTTTGCTGGGACATTGGTGCCCTCCACTGCCAGCGTATTTCTGGACTTGTGCCCTTTCACTCCCCTCCCTGCCCTGGATTTGAAGTTGAGCCAAGACCAGACACTGAGTTTAGTGTCTTCTCAAGGTGGCACCAACCACCCCTTGTCGAGGTGGTGGGAAGAGGGAGCTGATCCCTCTCTGGGCTGTGGGTACCACCCTGCACCCCTGGGAATTCACCCTTTCCACTCCTGCTGCCCCAAAGTGTTGCAGGGAGGCGCAAGGATAGATGAACCTCTTGCCAGGGGGCTTCACTCCAACACCCATGAGATGCTGCAGGGGTGAGAGGACCATTTGAAGAGCTGGCAGTTAGGGAATGATGCTCAGCCTTGGGCAAGATGAAGCCCAGCTCATACCAGGCTGAGGAGAGTAAGGAAGCAACATCCAGGGTTTGCAGGCGGGGAAAGGGATGTAGAAGGGCCCTGGTGGGGCTCTGGCTGCTCAGAAGCTGGTAGCTGAGCACACATGTGAGTTTGGGTTCTGTGGGCTGTAATTGCTCTGTTTTGCTGTTTCAGGGGGCAACATCTGCACCACCCGTGGGATGAACTCCTGCAAGCAGTGCCTGGCTGCCAGTCCCCTCTGTGCCTGGTGCTCTGCTGAGGTAAGAGGCAGGGGCTGAGCAGGGCTGAAGCACATTCCTGAGAAGGGCAGGGGATGTAAAGGAAGGGAAGAACCTTTGGTTTGAGTCTAGGTTACAGCCACTAACTCAGTCTCCATCTGTTCCCACCGTATCTAAACAGATTCCTTGGTGGCATCTGGCTCAGACCTCAGCTTAAGGCACTTGGTCAAGTAGCACTGCTTCTGCCCCACTCCAAAAATATGCCCCTTATCTGGGTGTGTTGGTGGGAGCTACATTGAGCTGGCTGGGAAATTGTGGTGTTTCCACTAGGATTTCACTTTATCTTTCAAATAATGTACATTTGAAAACTTAGTTTACTTTTGGTTTGTTTCTTGGAAATATGTTGCAAAGCTCTGGCTGAAGAAAGCCTGAAAAGAGGAATTGCAAATAATTACTAGAAGTTAAGGACTGGGGTTTAAAGCCTTTTTTCATTAGAAATAAGGGGAGAAGAAGATATGGTGCCTCATTTTGGTTACTGAGCTAAAGTGGATGTGAGTGCTGAGCTGTGGCTCTCAAATGATCCTGTTCGGGTAGGTAAGAGCCAAGCAGATTTGCCACATTCCCCTGCAAAAATGCTGCCCTGGGGGTTGATCCATTGGGTAAGAGGAAGGAGTTTCCCAAGGGGTTGGGAGAGGAGCCCCAGGGCAGAGCCAAGGGAGGTGATGGAGGTGGGGAGAGGTGATGAAATCTTTAAGGTTTTCCTTGTCTCCTCCTTCTCTGTCCTTGAAGATACACTTCTATCAGCTGCAACTGTTCCCATAGTGCCCATTGGGACTTGGAAAAGACCTGGGAAAAGTGATCCAAGCTGGAAGAGCTGCTGGATCATGCCAGCATTGGTCTAATGCCTTGGGATCAGTGCATATCCGGAGGGGAGGCCTCTGGCTTGCTGTGCCTGTCAGATATGACTCTTGGCATGGGGTGTGAATAAAGATGTTTGTGCCCATCTTATCTCCGGCAAGGAGTGGCTGAAACATGCAGCTTGATCAGGGGCCTGGCTTTCCTTTCCATCCCCCCTCCGAGGGGGAATGGTGCCTGGGCTGGGCTCCTCCTTCCCGGCCGCTGATCCTGGGCTGCACTGGTGGCTTGACGTGCAGTGGGAGCCGTGATCGGGGTTTTTTCCTTCAGATCAGCAAAGGTTTCCAAAAAAGGAAATATTTCCAGTGCTGCTCAAGCTGAGCTCCTGGCAGACACGACAAGAGTGAGGGAGGTGTCCTGCTGCCAGGCTCGGCCCCTGGAGAGCTGGGCTGTGTGCTCTGCTCAGCAACTCTGCCTCCAACATCTGGACCACATTGTCTTAATTTAGCAAATGAGGGTTTTTTTCTGTGGGTTTGTTTTATTTCCCTGGGGTGGGGGAGGTCTCTGATACTGCATCCCTCCTGTTTTTAAAGGGACAGTGCCCATATTTGTGCTCCTGCTCCCACTACAGCCCTTTTCCACTCACGCTGCCTTCCCAAGGAGCCTGGGGTGATGAGTTATTCCTGCTCCATCCTGGTTTTGGATTGGAGAAGGATTTCATTGTGGTTTCTTGNGGGATAGCCCCCCCCAGGCATTGATGTAAAGCAGAGTTGAGTTTTATTTATTTTTCAGAAACCTTGACCACTCTTACCAACAAATAGATGTTCTCATCTGCTTTTTTGGAAAAAGCCAGCCAAGCTGTAACACTGAGATGTATCTCTAAAATCCATTTGGAGATTATTGTGACAGATCCTTGAGGGCTCACCCACCCAAAATGTCACCCACTCTGGGTCTCTTGGAGGCCAGACTGGACTGGATTTGGATTTTAGAGAAGCTGTTGGAAGGTTTTAGCTTAATTTGTGGAGGTGCTCTGGGCACACCCAAGAGCTCTCCTGCAGAGAAGCTGATGCTGCATGTGGTTGTGTCCAAGATGAAAACAGAGATGCCCTGGGGAATACACAAGTTCCCAAAGGCTCCCATCCTGGGAGCTCAGGGATGGAACTGGCTCTGCCCTCCACTAATCAGCTCTGGAGGCAGCAACTGGGATAAAATAATCAGGTTTCCCATTCTGAGGGGAGTGTGAGCAGATGTCCACTTTGCAGTGGGACACGGAGAGCTGGTGAGCATCTCTGGGAAGGGCTGTGGGATGTCTGGGACAGAGAGGAGACACACATCTCCCCACATCTCTGTGTAGGGAGCTGATGCCTTCAGAGCTGTGCTGACAGGGAATGGGTTTCTCATGGATGAAATCCCTGTGCTGTGAGTTTGTCACCAGCAAGCTTGGGCTGCCTCTGGGTCACTCCTAACTAGAGCTGTGCCCTGGGTGTTGAGTCAGCAAAGTGGCAGAGCCTGGGGTCAGAAACAGACTGGGGACTTGTAGCCAAATGTCCCACTGCTGCAGTAGGTTTTGTTGCTGAGGAGGCTCCTATAAGTCTTGAGTCAGTCATTATATTTAGGGCTCCAAAGAAAGGGGAGGGATGCAGCCCTGGAGTTAAACAGTTTCTCCATGGAAATCTCACAGAGGGAATGATGCTGCTAATCCCATAAGGTGCCATGAGGTCTCTGAGGTCCTGGGAGCTCCCGAGGATCTCCAGGTATCACCAAGCACCGAGGTTAAAATTCACCTGCCCAGCAGGCTTTTCACCCACCTGTTTTTCCAGTGATTTCCCTGGCTGGGACAGGAATGTACATGATGATTGATGGGATCTGGAGTGAACCAGCCACCCCTTCTCACAGCAGGGAGACCTGTGGAGTGAGCTTGTGGGTGGGTGGGTGTGAGTGAGCTAATCTGAAGGGATGACGTGTCCTCCTCTCTGTCAGCACTGTCTAGGCAGGGCCAGGGTAGAAACACACCTGCTGATGTATTTTTTGGCTATCGCTTGGCCACTGTTTCCAGAGGGCCAAGGGTCAGCCAGGGCCTCCTGACACCATTTGTGGTTTTCACAATTTCATTTGCATAAAACAAATTCATCCCTGGGTTCAATCAGCCTGAACCCAGGGCAGTCAATATCCTGCATGGGGACCTCTCCAGCACGGGAAGGCTCAGCTCTGAATTCCAGCATCTCAGCAGCAGGGAGGGCACTGAAACAGCCCCACCAGGACTTGTGTCACCTCCCTTTGCTGCAGGAAGAGGCTGTGGTGGTCCTCTGCTGGAGGACTCCAACGCAGAAAGATCTGGGCTGTGGAAGGGAGATAAAGAATCGTTTTGGAGGGGAGGGTGGGTGCTGCCTGAGCAGGAACATGAGGCAGACCATGGCAGTGTTGGGCTGGGAGAGAAATTCTTACCATATTTGTCTTCATAAGCAAACCAAAGGAATAGGAACTCTCCTGAATGTTCTGTGATAAGGATGAGGAGCCAGGAGCTTTTTAAGAAAGGACTGGAGCTAACTATGACTCCACACTTTATGCTTCCTACCCCTGACAGGCTCTTAAAGGCTTCTCCCACAGCCCCAGTGCCTTTGCACTCTTTCACTCCTTTTTTGGTGCTCCTTTCCCGGGTCAGCTGCATCCGTTAGGAAGCTGAAGACCTGGAGATAGGCCTGATCCACTTCCAGACAGGAACTGACCACTGCTCTGTGATATGAGCTCATGCACAGTGGACATGCTCCTTGCTCATGGCAGGATTTCTAAGGGCCCATGTTGGAAAAATGGAGGGGAAAGGTGATTTGTCTTTTGTCAAAGTAATAAATAATTTTGAAAGTCCCACACTGCCTCTACCCAGCTTGCTATGTTCACATCCTGCCGCACCCTCCTCTAGCTGTTCCAGAGAGACAGGATTTCCTTTTAGCTCTGCCAAAACCCAAACCTAAAGCTCCAGCTGCCAGGAGTCAGGAGGAGGTTGGCAGGGATGTGTTATCCAGGATTCCTCGGGAAGGGCTGATGGGCTCCTGGTCTGAACCCCAGCAGGACTTGCTGATTCCAAATCCCCTCTATCTGCTGCCTTCCTCAGGCAGAGACTGTGTGCCCCAAGAAGTCTTTGATCCTGGTCTGGAGTCAGGTGTGATAAAGCAAGAGCTCTCCAGGGAAAATGTGGGGCCTTTCACCCGCTCCCAGCATCGTCCTGGGAGGCTCCTGACCATGTCCCTTCCCTGCAGGTCTGGGCACAGTCGACCCCTCGCTGTGACCTCCATGCCAACCTCCTGCACAGCGGCTGCGGGCAGGACCACATCGAGTTCCCCCGCAGCAGCGTCACCATCCTGGAGGACAGGCCCCTCAGCAACAAGGGCTCGGGGGGCTCCACCACCACCCAGATGAGCCCCCAGAGAATACAGCTGAACCTGCGGCCAGGTAAGAGCCCCAGACTGCCCTAGGAAGGGGGGATGCAGTGGGAATAAACCAAAGGGCTCAGGTGCTGAGGGAGCCATCCCTCTGCCTCACTGGCCAAGGTGGTCTTGTGTCCTTCAGGGTCAAGGCCAGGCTGGCAGCAGCACATAATCCTCCAGAATGTCTCTGGTGGGCAGCAGAGTTGTCTGATTGCTGTGTTTGTTCTCTTGCCTCAGTTCCTGAGGTGTTTGAGGGGCAGGATAGGATGTGACTTCAGCAACATATGAGGTTTTATAAATTTATATATAAAGCCATTCAGACCTGAGGCACTGCTGCTGTGCTCAGACTGCCTGGCTGGAAGTCAGCTCATATCTAACAAGCCACGGAGCAGCTGGCAGGGTTGGGCTGCCACCAGATCCCTGTAATTTCCCAGGCTCTGCTCAGTCGGGCGGACTGGAGCCAATTAATGGCTCTGGTCCTTTGCCAGCATCCAGGAGTTTCAAGGATGCCAGGAAGGAGGCAAAACTATCGGGCACGTGGCCTCTGTGCACATCCCTGGGCATGGCCAGGAGTCCTGCCCCATTGGAAGGACAGCAGGCACAGGAATCCCCACACAATGGGGACATGGTGCTGCTAAGTAGCCCTTGTTCTCTTCAGGTCTAAATGTCGTTGTCAGGAGGCAAGTGAGTGTGCTGCTCTGAGTGCTGTAAATCCCTGTTCCTTGGAATAAAGAGGAGAGACCTGCAGCTTGGTACCATCTCTGCCAAACCAAGAAGGTTTGGCATAAGTCACCTGCCTTGACTCGTGAACCAAGACCAAATGATGAAGGATACAAGCAGGACAGGTCACAGCTCGTGTCCCATAAGATCAGAATCCTCATGGTTCCAACTCAATGAGGAAAAACAGCTGCTCTCTAAGCACAAAAATGGGACACCTGGATCCATGGTGGGATTCCAGCACAGCTGGAGAGGGGATGGAGCTTTTTGGGCTGTCATATATTTTGAAACTCTATTCATCCTGAAAGAACGTGGTGTGCTGATTTAGATGTGAATGTGAAAACAATAAAAATTTAAACTCAGCTAAGCCCTTTTTTTCTCAACATTTGAGGTGTTCTGATAAGGCTTCAGCTGTGCCCTGGCTTATGTTTCAAAGAAACCATTTCAAAGATCAGAAGAAAGGACCTGTATCTCTTAAAAAGGCAGAAAGAATAGGTCAACCCCAAGTGTTTTCAGCTTTTTTTTCTTTTTTTCTAAGTGCAAAAGTCATCAAAACCGGGATGTTTCCCAGAAGATTCTTTCTAAGGAGATTTTTGTTTCAATGGAAAACATTTCACCAAAATTTTCTCAGAAGGGGCTGGGAGAACCAAGAGGAAAGGAAAGGAATGGGGATGGAGGAGGGCACAGGACATGGTCAGAGTCCTTGGAAACTCAGAGATGTCAGAAGCAGCCTTGCCTGCCTTCTGACACCTTTAAGACCTGAGCCCACACACTGAAGTCCCTCACTCCTTACAGCTGTTCCTGTAGGATATCTTGGGAGGTCAGCCCTGGAGGGGAAGATCTGCTCATGTCCTGGCACTGAGAGGGTAGGAGCACAGGAGCCATAACCCCCATCTACCACAGAATTCCAGAATGGGTTTGGGATTGGAAGGGACCTTGAAGATGATGCTGTTCCACTCCCTCCCATGGACAGGCACACTTTCCTTAGACCAGGTTGCTCCTAGTTCAATCCAGCCTGGCCTTGGATACTTGCAAGGGGTGCACAGCACATCTCCTGTGCAAGCACCTGACTAAGAGCTTTGCCGTTCTGTCTAAGGGTGATGTTTTCCTCCTAGACACTTGAACCACCCCCTTGGGTTCCTGCTGACCCCTTCTCCCTAATCCTGTGGCGAGCCTGCCTTCCCCTTCCAGGACACGAGCTCTCACTCTCCTGCCCTTTCACTTTGCAGATGACTCCCAGGTTTTTCATGTCCAAGTGCGTCAAGTGGAAGATTACCCCGTGGACATCTATTACCTGATGGACCTGTCCAACTCCATGAAGGACGATCTGAGGAACATCCAGAACCTGGGCACAAAACTGGCCAGTGAGATGCGTAAGCTCACCAGCAACCTACGCATCGGCTTCGGGGCCTTTGTGGACAAACCCATTTCCCCCTACATGTACATATCTCCTCCAGAAGCCATCAAGAACCCTTGTTATGAGTAAGTCCAGGTTGAGGGAGTTCTGTAAGGGCCAGAAGTTGATGGGACACTACCAAAATGTGGCTGGAAACCCACATCAGTTGGTCAAGAACTGCAGCGCATAGAAAGGACCTGTGTCTGAGAGGTTCTTGACAGGTTGTCTCCCATGGGAAGGACAGCAGGCTCGAGCACGGAAAGAGTGTGAGAAGGAAAGAATGGTAGAGGTGTTAGGAACTGAATTCATCCCCCATTCCCTGTTGCCCTGTGCTACTAGGAGAGGGGTAGGCAGAAGTGAAGTTGAGCCTGGGAGGAAAGGAGGGGAGTGGAGAAACGGGGTGCCTGATTCTGGACAGGGTTTAAACCTTGGTGCAATCTGTGTTCTGCTGGCACAGAGAGGAGGAGCAGGTCTAAACTAGAAATATTATCACCGGAAAGCACTTGAGAGAAAAAAATTGCATCATTTTTTCAAAAGAAATGTTGAGGCTGGAAGAAAATAACTCCTAAAAATCCTAACAGGACTGAGGCTGGGAGGTGACCTGAGCCCAGCATCCCTAGAAAATTAATTTTATTTAAAAGTTCCTTCACCAGCCTCAGGCTCTTAGAGGGGTTGGGTCCCTCCACATCCTGGGCAGAACCACGGGATGTGGGATGGCTGTGGGGGCAGGGATGGCAGCTGGAATAGCCCAGTGAGCCCTGTGCCCTGAGTATTGTCTTCCCACAGGATCGGGGAAACCTGCCTGCCCATGTTTGGGTACAAGCACGTCCTGTCGCTCACGGATGAGGTGACTCGCTTCAACGAGGAGGTGCGGAAGCAGAGCGTCTCCCGGAACCGCGACGCGCCGGAGGGCGGCTTCGATGCCATCATCCAGGCCACTGTGTGCGATGTAAGGGGCAGGAAGGCCTGGCTGGGGTCAGGACAGGGTCACCAGGCTGGGCCAGGTGGGTTGGCAGGGACCAACCAATCCCTCCAGGACATGATCATAAGCCTTGTTGAGTTGTTTTGTGACTGATTTCTGGAGAGGGTGAACATTCAAGTTAGACATTTCTGTCTCACTTAGCCAGGGGAAGAACAGGACTCTCATGGGATCACGGTAGGGGAGAGGGGTGGAGGAGGTGCTTGGGAACAATCTCACATCAGCCCTGCACTGACCAGTCCAAAAGGGACAACACCTCCTGTGCCTTCACCTTGCTTTTGCTTGGAGGTGTTGCATCCCTGAGTCATTAGCCACCTTGATTAACACTCTAACCAATTAAAACTAATCTTTCACATACAAGCAGCCCATGCCCACCTTCCAGACCCCAGGCTCCCACACCACTTCCCTGGGAGAGCAATTGCCTTGATTCCCTGTGCAGAGGTTGGTCTCTAAGGCCAAGCCATGACCCCCTGGCACAGAGGCAGCAGTGGGGTCCTATCACGTGGGACTGCCCCCAGCACGTGCTGACACATGACTGGGAGCTGCCTTTCACTGCAGGAAAAAATTGGCTGGAGGAATGATGCTTCCCACCTGCTCGTCTTCACCACGGACGCGAAGACCCACATGGCGCTGGATGGGCGGCTAGCTGGCATCGTGCAGCCCAACGATGCCCAGTGCCACATTGACAAGGATAATTTCTACTCTGCCACCACCACTCTGGTAAAGCCCAACCCAGGCATGGGGTTGTGGAGCCCTGAGCTCCTGCTGGGTCCCCATGGGATGGGAAAGGTGTTTCATGGTCGGAGAGTATGATGGGGACCAAGGTGGAGGGGTGTACATGTTCCTAGTCTGTATTTTTCCTCCAGGATTATCCCTCTCTGGGCCTGATGACTGAGAAACTCTCACAGAAGAACATCAACTTGATCTTTGCTGTGACAGATACAGTTGTTGGCCTCTACCAGGTACCAGCTGCTGTGCAAAGACACCTTCCGGGGTGGCTGGTGGGCCATGGGTGGCTGGACATGGCTTGGTGGTCTCCTGTCCTATCAAAGCTCCCGTGTGCTGGGACAGGGTTTGGCCCAGCCATGGCACATTTACCCATCACAAACAGACTTGGTTTATGATATTCCTCCAGAACTACAGTGAGCTGATCCCAGGCACAACCGTGGGCACCTTGTCTAGAGACTCCAGCAACGTCCTGCAGCTTATAGTGGACTCCTACGGGGTGAGTGTGCAGTGTGATGGCCCCACAACAGCACTCCCCCTAATCAAACAGCCACTGCTTCCGACTGCCAACAACCCACACAGATTTGTCAGCTCCCCCAACCCCAAGCATCCTCCTTGGACCAGCTGTGAGCATCTGCCTCCACCCACGTGTGCAGGCACTCCGGGTGGGGGAGATCACTGCTCACTGCCTGTCCCTTCCTGTCTTGAAGACTTTTCTCTGTAGAGAATGACACAGCTGAGTCTTGAGAAAGACTTGAGGCACTTGGCTCCTTTCCCATGTGTGTGGGAGCATCACTGTGGTGCTGGGGCGGGGGGAGGACCCTCCCAGGGCTGAGCTTTGCCCAGCCTCTGCTGTGTCTTCATCAGTCCTCTCTCCTCCTGTAGAAAATCCGCTCCAAAGTGGAACTGGAGGTGCGTGACCTCCCTGAGGAGCTGTCCCTGGCCTTCAATGCCACCTGTCTTAACGATGAGGTCATCCCTGGGCTCAAGTCTTGCATGGGGCTCAAGATCGGGGACACGGTGAGGATCCTGCTCATGGGCTTGGCTTTTCTCCCCTCTACACAGCAGCACTGCCAGGTTATCTGTTGCTCTGCATCAGCTCCATATGCTTGTCCCACAACCTCCCAGGTGACACGGACCCTGGAGTATCAGCACTAGAGAGAGAGGTCCAGCAGGGTGGGTGCAAGGAGGAAAATGCTTTTTTGAATCTGCTGGATGCAAACTCTGTGATCCCTCCAGCTCAGCCTGGGCTGCTGCCCACAGGGCGTGGGAACCTGGAATCATTTGGGTTGGAAAAGCCCTCTAAGACCATCAAGTCCAACCACTAACTGATCTCTATTTCCACCACTTAACCATGTCCCTAAGCACCATATCTACAGATTCTTTGAACACTTCCAGGGACAGTGATTCTACTTCTTCCCTGGGCAGCCTGTGCCAGTGCTTGACAAACCTCTCAGTGAAGAAATTTTTCTTGATATTGAATCTAAAATTTGCCTGGTTACTGTGGCAGGGACATTCTCTGGCCCACACTGTGCCAGGACAGCTTTGATAAGTTTTGATGAGCCCAAAGAAGCCTGGTGGGTCCCATTTCTGAGCTCCTTAAGCTGGAGCATGGACTGCAGCAGGTACTTACATCCAGACACACACTTTGCCCTCTAGGTGAGCTTCAGCATCGAGGTCAAAGTGCGGGGCTGCCCCCAGGAGCAGCAGAAATCCTTCACCATCAAACCTGTGGGCTTCAAGGACAGCCTGACAGTGGTGGTGAACTTCGACTGCGAGTGCTCCTGTGAGAGCCACGCCGAGGCCAACAGCGTGTCCTGCAGCCACGGCAATGGCACGCTGGAGTGCGGCGTGTGCCGCTGCAACCCCGGGCGCCTGGGCTCCCACTGCGAGTGCTCGGAGGAGGAGTACAGCCCCTCGCAGCAGGACAACTGCAGCCCCCGGCCGGGCCAGCCCCTGTGCAGCCAGCGTGGCGAGTGCATCTGCGGGCAGTGCGTGTGCCACAGCAGCGACTTCGGCAAGGTGACGGGCAAGTACTGCGAGTGCGATGACTTTTCCTGCGTTCGCTTCAAGGGCCAGATGTGCTCAGGTGAGTGCTGGGCTTGGCAGGGAGGCGGCTTGGGGCTGTTTAGGCTGCCTGAGATCCTGGGCAAGACAGACACCAGTCATTTTGGGGCTTGTCCCGTGAGTTGTCCCCACCTCTGGCTTGTTGAGCTGTGGATCCCCTTGAACTAGCCCGGGTCTGAAGGGATGCCAGGGGAGATACTCCCTTTTTGGCCACTGATAATGGCCTCCTGTGCCTGAGAGCTGGGAACAGGGATGGGCTAGAAGATTAAAAAGGAGGCCTGATGGGGCTGCTGGAGACTAAGGAAAGCAGCTCTGGGGTGCACAGGGCAGGGACTTTGCTTGAACCACAGCTCAAACACCTCAGAAGTACTGCTCTGCAGGAGGAAACCACAGGGTGGAGGGGTAGGGGTGGGGAGAGGTGGGTTTTATCCTCCACCCAGTTCTGCAAGACTTCATAGTGGCAAAAGTATTGGGGAAGTAAATCCTCCCTCCTCACTGGCCTTGCAGCATTTCCCCTCCTGAATTATTCATCTCTTCCTCATGCTCCCACACTCCCTCACTCCAGTCCAGCTGCTCTCAGTACTGGGAAGAGTACTGAGAGCAGCTGAGGGAAGAGAGGACCAAGTCCTTGGGTTCTCTGTTCTCCACCCAGTGAAGAAGTCCCACACCAACAGCATTTCCAAATGTCCTGATATGCCAGGGCCTCTTACCCACCAGGAACCTTCATTTAAGGTTCCTTCCACCCACATCTCCAGTAAAACACTGAAGGTCTGAGTGAATTGCAGTGCTCTGCTCATCTCCTCTATTTAAGGGATGTGTGAGAGGTGACAGTGCCTAGGAATGGGGCATGAAACTGTGGCACATCCCCTCCAGGAGCAGAGCACCCCAAAACTGATTCATGGAGAGAATGGTAGAAGGGTAGCCACCCCCATTCCTAATCCCAGCCTCCCTCTGTAAACCCAGGATAGGTAGCTTCGTGCCAAAAAAAGCCACCACTTTCACGCTGTAATCCCAAAAATCCCCAGGAAAACATCAGTGGCCAAAGCTGATTCCACTCCCCTGGAGCCCAGCCTGGGTGAAGTGAAACCTGGGGCCAGACAACAATACTCGTTTCTCGCTCTCTGATGTCTCCAGATTGATTTTTTGGAATCCCACCTGCCCCTCAGGCCAACTTTGTGGCTTGAACTGCCTCTGTGCTGCTCAGATTGATCCTTTATCTTAACAGCCTGCTGATAATGGAGGTGGAAATGCAGGGTTTACCCCACCCTGAATAGTCAGTGTCCTCAAGGAGCCTGTTCCTGTTTGAACAAGGACTGCAGGTCCTCGGGATGATGAAGAGCTGCCCCTGGCCAGGGTTGGCTTTTAATTAACCTGGACTCTCTGACCCCATTGAGCCACTTCTCCCCAGCCTACCCGTCTGTTTCCATTCCTTGTCACCCAGCATGGCATTATTTTCCTGTGACTCAGCTCTACTTCCTCCTTAATGGGATTACACATTTATTTCACATGCTGGTGCCTCCAAGGGCATGGCCAGGACAGTGCCCAGCTGACCCCCCACAGGGAGCAGCATTCCCAATGTGCTCCACTGTGCTGAGGGCTTAGGACAGCGCATGCAGCTCCACAGTGTTTCCACCACTTACTGTGTCTGGTCTTTGAGCTGGAATCAAACCACAATCCAAATAGCCCCAGGGTTTGGCAGGATTTGAGCATGCCTGTCTGTCTGATTAAACCAGTCTCCCTGAGCATGTGTTGGGCTTTTCCCAGCAGTCAGCTTCCCTTTGCTGGTCAAATTCTCTCAAGCAGTGAGACTTGGGGGCTTTGACCAGGTGTCCTGACTCAATCCGAAATTCAAAGCCACAGCCAGAACCTGACTTGCTCAGAGACAGGTCTGATGGAGCATCTCCAATTGCTGCTGCTGGAGCTGGGGCAGCTCAGCCTGAAATGTGGGAGTTTGTTCTTGCTTGGGTGAGATTAAGAGGAGCGTTGGGGTCATGGTGAAGGTATGGGTTTGCTGTAAGCTGCTCTGTGTCCCACCCCAAGGTGTTGCCCTAGGTGGTTAGTCTGCCCTGCCATGCCCACAGAGGGTGAGCTGCCATTCTGGGTCATAGGCATCCCTATGGGGAATTGCAAACAGGCTCTGTGGAGACACTCAAGAGTTCTGATGCTTTTTGGTTGTCCCTAGGCCACGGGCAGTGCAGCTGTGGGGACTGTCTGTGCAATTCAGACTGGACAGGCGACTACTGCAACTGCACCATGCGCACGGACACCTGCATGTCCAGCAATGGGCTGGTGTGCAGCGGCCACGGCTCCTGCGTGTGCGGCCGCTGCGAGTGCACCCAGCCCGGCTCCTACGGAGACACCTGCGAGAAGTGCCCCACCTGCCCCGATGCCTGCACCATCAAAAAGTGAGAGAGAGCAGAGGGCTGGGACAGCTCATACCACATCGTAGGCTGGCAGAGAGCAGGGACAGGTCATACTGCACTGGGGAGCTTGCAGAGAGCTGGGAAGGGTCATATCCCATTGTGGAGCTGGCAGCACTGGTGGCAGGAGTGCCTCACTAGTTGCAGCCTGGTAGGGCTGGGACTGCTGTAATTTCACAGCCTGAGACTGAAAGGTGTGTCAGTTCCCTGAGGAGAGCATGGAGAAGCTCACGGTACCTCCCTCCTCTTCCACAGGGATTGCGTGGAATGCAAGAAGTTTGAGCGGGGAAAACTAGTGGAGCAGCAATCCTGCAGCCGCATGTGCCGTGACGAGATTGAGACGGTGCAGGAACTGAGTAAGAGGAGACTCAACCCCTGCCCTAATACATGGAAATCCGGGGGGCTGTGTATGCTACACACTTCCCCTCTGTCCGTGCACCCCTTGGCATGGGGGCTCTGAGCCTCCCCTTCTGGCAGGTGACAGGGGCGAGAATGCTGTGAACTGCACCTATAAGGATGAGAATGACTGCGTGATGAGGTTCCAGTACTATGAGGACTCCAGTGGCAAGTCCATCCTCTACGTCATTGAGGAGCCTGGTAAGACCCAGCTGCCACGCTTAGGCTGGGGGCTGCAGTGTGCTGTGCTGGGTTTCTGTGCGGAACAGGGGCAGGGGCAAGGGGGTGAGGGGATGTTGTGTGTCCTTTGTACCTCCCACTCCAGCCAGGCACACGGGGCACCACAGCTGGAGGCTGAGAGGGATCAAAGAACTTCTTTGTTCCCTGCTCAGTGCCACCGGGGCCGTGAATTCCTGCCTCTCAGGTATCACATTTCCTAAGTTATTTCATCTCCTCGTTGAGGCCAAGGATGGGGTGTTCAACCTTCCCACTGCCCTGATCCTGTGTCTGACTTTGTGGGGGTGATTTTTCTTGGGAAGCAGATAAGAGGAAGCTCCCATCAGCAGCCCTGGGGTCTCCACTGACCTCGTCTGAGCCTGGGGCTGTGTGGCTGCAGATCTTTAAAAAGCAGGGCTGTGAGGGCAGCCATCAGCTCTCACTGCAGCTGTCTGCCATGGGCAGAGTACAGCCCACACTCTCCAGTCCCACCACTGGGAGAGGAGAGGCAGGCAAGGGCTAGGGTGGTCCCACAGCCCTGGGTGTGCAGGGGGAGCAGGAGCTGCGGAGGCTCACACTGGATCTCGTTGCCCCCATTTGCCAACTCAGGGTTGATACACGGACACAGGCTGGGGTGGGCTGTCGGGCTGGTGGTTTGGGGCAAACTTCCACAAGCACAAGGATCTGGTCTCTGGTGTCATTCCCCACTGTGGTTGGGACCTTGGATGCCCCTCATCTTCAAGCTTGGGTGCAGACCCCCACCCTACAGACAGGTGCTCAAGTATTTTGGCACATGTGCCCCATAGACAGAATCCTCCTTCACAGAGCCTGCTGTGCTAAGGGTGGAGGCTCCTGCTTGCTGGCAGAGGAGGATGATGCCCTCCTGAGACCAAAGGAGCTCCATGTACCCATGGCCAGGTAGCCCTAGAACTGCTTTAAGTTGCCCTAGGGGTGCTGAATCCCCCTCAGCCCTGCCCTCTTCTCTGCTCCAGACTGTCCAAAGGGGCCAGATGTCCTGGTGGTCCTGCTCTCAGTGACAGGTGCCATCCTGCTCATTGGCCTCGCTGCCCTGCTCATCTGGAAGCTCCTCATCACCATCCATGATCGCCGCGAGTTCGCCCGTTTCGAGGAGGAGAAGGCCAGGGCCAAGTGGGACACGGTGAGGGGCAGTGAACTGGGTGTGCTGAGCAGGAGCCCCAAAACCCCACAGCTCCTGGTTTGAGGGACCCAGATCCCAGTGTTCCTGGCATGAGAGCCCAGCTGCTGTCTGTGGTCCCATGACATGGTCCCTAAGGACCAGCTTGTCCCATTCCTCTCTAAAGCCTGGACGCTTTAGAGCGTGTCCCAGCCAGGACGCAAGGTGACACGGCCAGCCAGGACACCCCTTCCCTGAGCTCACTGTGGTCCCAGGGGCTGTGCACTGGTGATAGAAGATGTCCTAGATGATTTTCCCACCTCCAGCATATCCGAAGCACTTGTCAGCAGCATGACCCCCTTACTCACTGCTCACATCAGTGTTTCCATCCCATGAGTGAGGCAGAAGGTCCCTCCTGCCATGGGATGCTGGAAAGCACTGAGAAACCCAGAGCACGAGGGAGGGGACTGGGATAGCACTGGTACCTCTCCCCCACCTCTCCTCCATCTCCTAACCCCTCACAAAGTGAAGAGATGGTGTGGGATGGGATGGGATGGGATGGGAGGCTCTTTCAAGAGATTTCTCTCCTTCTGAGCTCCTGCTGCTTTTCCTTTCCTCCACAGCAGCTTTCTGCTATTCTCCCCCATGAGACCTCATGGGGAGCCATTAAATAGCTCATCCAAAGCCTTGGGTGGAGACAGGGATTCACCACTCCTTGCTGAGACAGTGCCTCAGTTACTCCAGGTGTTAAGTAGAACAAATGCTGATGCCAAGCACAAAGTGATGATGCTCTTTTTCATCCTCCTTCTTCCTCCAGACCCATAACCCGTTATATAAAGAGGCCACATCTACCTTCACCAATATCACATACCGTGGGAACATGTAAGGATGCTGCACCCAGCACTGGCCATGGGATCTCCTGGAACCCAGTTTACAGAAGAGCTTGTTTGTGTCTGCCTATGTGAATGACTGCATGTAATTTAACAAGTCCCTGACTGCCTCCAACCCCAGTTGTCTGTCACCCCACTGTAACTGCAGGGATGTGCTTTCCATGGCAAACCTCAGTCCTTACCTCAGCGGGTTGCTTGCATAGCCAGCGGCCCCTCCATACACTGAACACAGAGAAATGGGATGATCTCTGCCAGTCTGTGAACTCTTCAGTGCTCATTAGGCCAAGGGCATTTCAGGAGCAGCTGCTTGAACCACATGCTGAATTGTGCTCTCCTCCACAACCTGTGCTGGTGAAGCTCTCCCTGCTTGGAGTCCCCTCTTCTGCACTGGCCTCAGTCCCTGTGGGCACAGGGACCTTCTCCTTTGGGACTGAGCAGGTGCCAGCAGGCAGGAGCCATCACTGGCTTTGGGGCTTCAGGACACTGCTGGAGCAGCCCAGCAACTCCTTTCTTCTTGCAGCCATATGTCACTGGTGCTGCTGTGCCCCAGGGTGGTATAAAGCTGTGCCCCACATAACAGTGCCCTCCCTCACTCCCTCCAGTGCATCCAGACTGTACCACCTGCCAGCTCTGTGTAACATCAGCTGTGCTGGTACCAGCTGCAGCCTGGCTCGGCCCCTGGGATGGTGCTGAGCTCCTTCTGTCCACCTCCACTGTCCCCATGCCACAGTACACATGGATGTGCAAGCACCTGTATCAGGAGGGTCACAACACTTGATATCCCTTGAGCCTGGCCACCTCTCTGCCCTTTCTGTGTTTTTTTGACTGTGTAACTGCACCATCTATGGACTTCTGTGTGGCTCAGGTTTCCAGAAGAGCAGGCAGAGCTGCTCTTCTGGAAACCTGCTGCCTGGAGCTGTGTCACCTGTGGAGGAAAAGAAAGAGCTGTCCCAGGGGCAGTGCTGGGCTGTAACAGTACTGTTGCCTGGTCCCTGCCCTGCCAGAGCACAATGGCTGAATTCCCCTCAACTGCCCCAAAAAGCAACAGTGACCTTGTTCCTGGTGTGGGGTTGGCCCCAAGGGTCCCAGCAGCTTGTTGACTGAGCTGGTGGTGGCCTTGTGTCCCTGTTCCCTGGCTGGCCTGTCCCAGCACTGTGGGAACAGGGACAGGGGTTGGTGCTGGGTGGGATCTGGTGCTGAGCCCTGGAGGGGGGCTGGGTATAGATGGGCAGCACCAGAGTATCAGTGATTCACATCACAAAAAGAAATAATAATAATAATATTAAAAAAATCCAAAACAAAAACAACAGTCATAGTAGTGTAAATGTTGTCCCCAGCCTGTGCCCAGATTTCTGCCCTGGGGGCAGCCCCTAACACCGCAGCACAACTAGGGGAGCTGGTTTGAGATGCAATGGGTTAAGGAATGGCAGAACCAGGGCAAGCAGGGCTGTGGGCCCCTGATGCGGGTCTCTGCCCTGTTACTGGTTCCCTCCTCAGGATCAAGAACAAGTTCAGGGGGCACAGGATGGGCTGAAGCCCACTGAAGACTGGTGCTGGTAGCACCTCACTCATGCAAGTGGAGTGAACCCCAGCACGGCACATCCTGTTTGCTTGGGTCTCTGACACTCCGAACACAGCCCGGGGTACCGGGTGCTCCCAGCCCACACTGAATGCACCTGCACAAGGTGCATTCAGGCACCTGCACAGGGGCATTCAGGCACCTGCACAGGGGCATTTAGGCACCTTCACAAGGTGCATTCAGGCACCTACACAGGTACATTCAGGCACCTGCACAGGTGCATTCAGGCACCTACACAAGGTGCATTCAGGCACCTACACACGGGCATTCAGGCACCTTCACAAGCTGCATTCAGGCTCCTTGGGCAGTGTTCATTGCTCACAGCTGTGCCAGACAGGGGCTCAGTGGGTCCAGTACCTGGGTGGGATCTGGGCTTGGGCTGTGGTGGGCCCAGCTGGGTTCAGCCACAGGAGGAGCATTTTGCTGAGGCTGAGGGAATGGTGAAGGCAGAGCCAGACTGCCATTTAAGAAGCAGGATGAGCCCCGCCCCCACCAGGCCACCTGGGGCTGCTTCCACTGGAGAAACCCCAACGATTCCACATATGCCATTCAGGCAGGAGACTTTCATTTCCCATGGAGCTATGGGATGAAGCGAGACCCTAGTTTATCCCAGTTCACTGCCCCTTGATGCCAGGGGGCATGGCTACTTGCAGGATCAAGCCCATGACCACAAGGAGCAGCTGTTGGGAGTCTGGAGTGGCCTTTTGCCCCCAAACTCAAGGCAGTGTCGCTGTGCCAGCCGGTGTAGAGGAGAGGGAGCAGCCAGAGGTCCCTCCTGCAGCAGGGCGTGGACGCCGTGGTTGCTCTCAGCTCCCTGGGAGAAGCCATTTGGGAGTGGCAGCAGCTTCGAGCGTGCGGGACGTGCGAATTACGGTCTGCATGGAGGCTGTTGGAGCCCGGCACCACCAGATGGTGCTGTCTCGACGGGCTCGGCCCAAGCTTTCCACCTTCTGGGCTGCTGCGTGGTCATCTCCCAAGTTAGACAGGGATATTTGCTCCACGGAGGTTTCCAGGGAGTGGGGACACCCTGAAACCCATCCCACTTACACAGCTCCTACAGTGCAACATTTAAGGCCGGGATTCTTTTTACTGCCACTTTAATTCTTGGAAGTGCTGAAGTGCTGTCTTTTCTTGGACCCCATCAACTCCTGTTGTAAATCGTTTTCTGTTAATAAATCCCAAAAATAAGCAAAGCACTTCTAATGCAGCCAGACAGATGATGACAAAAGGTGTGTTTTGTCTGATTCACAACCCAGAATGAGGTTTTCTAAGTCTCTAGTGAATTTTCAAAAATGAAACACATCTCCCCATTCACTCCAGGGAAGCAGGTCAGTCAGTGCTGGAGTGGTGAAGTCCCAACACTCAGTGGAAATCCACTTTCCAGAACAGAATCTCCAGGAGGTACTGAAGAACATGTCTGTGGATGGTGAGTACATCAGCACTCTCAGATAGTTCAGGATTTGGAGCATCTGTTGGGCAGAAAACCTAAGATTTGGAGAAGAAGAGAAGACAGAGCTGAAATTAAAAACAAAAAGTCAAAATGCTGCATTTCCCTCAGCACAAAATCTAAGAATAATTTAGGTTGTTGTATTTTAGGCTTCCCTTCCTCAAACATATTTTCTGAGAGAATTGGGATTGTTCAGCTTGTAGAAAGAAAGCCTCAGAGTGACCTAACTGGCCTTGCAGTACCTGAAGGAGCTAACAGGAAAGACGCAGAGAGACTCTTTTACAAGGACCTGGAGTCACAAGACAAGGGGGAATGGCTTCACACTGTCAGAAGGCAGGGTTAGATGGGATATTGGGAAGAAATTGTTCCCTGTGAGGGTGGGGTGGCCCTGGCACAGGGTGCCCAAAGGAGCTGTGGCTGCCCCTGGATCCCTGGAAGATTCTAAGTCCAGGTTCGGCAGGGTTTGGAGCAACCTGGTCTAGTGGAAGATGTCCCTGCCCATGGCAAGGGATGGAATGAGATGGTCTTTAAGATCCCTTCCAACCCCAACCATTCCACGACTTTATGATATCTCCCCACTGACTAACTCCACCTGTCCCCACAGCCCTGGGGACATGGTTGACATCCACAATGCAGATTCCATCTATCCCCTTAGCCAGCGAGGAGCTGCAGGAAGCTCAGGACACACCACAGGAGAGGACTGGCCTTCCCCTCCTTTCTCTCTGTTCCTGCCTGTCCTCTCCTTCAGCAGCCCAGCGACAGCAGCAAAAGGAGGCTGCTGGGTCTCTGCAACTCTCTTTGGGTCACTCTGGCATGGGACACGGCATGCACTCAGTGTACCTTAAATTCTATTTCTGCACTCCCCTTAATCTTGGGTTGAATCTCTGCTTTGCATTCAGTGGCAGAAAGAGGCACAGTGTGAACTCGGTGTGTCTCAGTAGTGCCACCCCTCAGCACAGGAGGCACAGGAGAAGGGGCTGTGTCTGTACACTTGGTGGAGCATTGAAGGAGGTGATGAGTGGCCATGGAAAGGTAATTTAATCCTCCTCCTTGGCCTCAGCATCCAACCCTGCTGGGAGAGATGGGAGTTTCATTTCATTTATGGCTACATTTCTTCACATCCTGAGATGGAAGGAGTGGGTGAAAGGCAAAGGAGTCACTATTATTATTGTTAATAACCTCTTTTTGGCAAGTTTTTCTGTGCTTACTGCCAGCAGGCACAGGAGTTTTCCAACACTTTCTTGTTATAGAGGGAACAACCATTGTGGATAATCTGGGCTTTGACCTGATCACAGAGGAGATTCACTTGACCCCAGAGCCACAGGAGGTGTCAAGTCTGGATTCTGTGGATGGAGTCTCTCCAACTGCCCTTTTGCCGTCACTCCCAAAACCTGAAATCTCCCTGGAGAGCTTGTCCTGGCTGCTGGCAACACTTCCTGCTCCACTCAAACATTGCCTGGGTGCTTCCCTAGGGCACAAAGGTGACACTAACCAGGACCTCAACTCCATCCTGGGCTCCACAGCCACCAGGGCTCACCTGGCCAGCAAGGAAAGCTGGAAGCCTTAGGACAAAGGAAGGTAAGGCTAGATATCTAAGGTCCTTTTCCCTGGAGGAAACCTAGAAATCTTTGGAAATCAACAGATTAGTTAAAAACTCCTGCATGCCTGTACTGTGTTTGTCAGATGACAAGAATGTGATGTTAACATGAGGCAACTGATTCCCTTAAAATACTGCAGTGGTTCCCACCCACATGGGATAAACATGGAAGTAATTCTGTTGTGGTCAGGGACTGATGTCTCCTCCAGCAGTAGAATCACCCTCCTCTGTCTCAGCAGAGCCTAATACCTTATTTTTGTACCTCCAGGCACCACAGAGTCATCATGCTATGATGGGGATTTCTGCCCCTGCATTTAGTCCAGATTCTCAGTTTTTCCCTTCTTCCAGTTTGTTTCAGATGTTCCTGGCTACAAGAGCAGAGGCCAAGCTCTTCTCTTACCAGATGGGACACAGAAAGAGCCAGCCTTACCTTTTCTGGCTAATGATAAATGGCAGGGAATTGTCCTTCCTGCCAGATACCTAACCAGCACTGCGAAAAATGAGGATGGATCCCCATGGTTTACCTTGTCCAGATCTTCACAAGGCTGCTGGGATCTCTGCTCCCTTCGAGCTCTGTGAAAGAAGGACAAAGCTCTGACCACTCTCCTCCTCTTCAGCCCAGAGGAAAAATTACTCGGGCAGTTTTGATTACCAGAGGAAGCCTCTACCTCAAAGCATTAGGGAAATGGGTGAAATTGGCAACTCTGTCCACGGAGAATTGTTTCAGATTATCAGGCGAGTTGCCTCTGTGGGATAGAGAGGGATTACTTGTGCCTTATGTAACAAAACACAAAACACATGGGCCCCAAGATGAGATTTCCAGGAGAACTTTATATCTGGTTGCACATCCAGAAGCATCTGCACGGCTGCCATCTGTTCTGCAAAGGCACTGCTGGAAGTGCCACCATGGGCATGTCACACCCTGTGCAGCTCACACCCTGCAGGCAGCAGGTGCCTCCAAAGCCGTGGGTGCAGTGGCTGGTGCTGAGTGGGGCTGGGCTGTTTCACAGGCCAATGTCGCCCTCTGTCGTCCTCTGGTTGCCACCCGCAGGAGCTCAGAGACCACACCAGCAAGTGTGAATGGATGGGTGGAGACTCCCTCAAGTGTCGCAGAAAGAAGCCCGACAAACTTTGGAAAGAGGTGCATCACCCTGTGCCTGCATTTGCAGGCAAAACTGCAGAATCCCAGAATGGTTTGTAAGGGACATTAAAGACCATAAGTTCCCACCCCTACCATGGGCAGGGGCATCTTCACTGTTCCAGGCTGCTCCAAGCCCTGTCCAGCCTGGCCTGGGACACTGCCAGGGATCCAGGGGCAGCTACAGCTGCTCTGGGCCCCCTGTGCCAGGGCCTGCCCACCCTCACGGGGGAGAATTTCTTACATTAGCCCATCTAGCCCTGCCCCCTGTCAGTGTAAGCCATTCCCTCTTGTCCTGTCCCTCCAGGCCCTTGTAAAGTCTCTCTCCCTCGGGTTCTCTCAGGTACTGGAAAGGGCCACAATTAGGTCACCTCAGAGCTTCTCATCTCCAGGCTGAACAATCCCAATTCTCTCAGCCTTTCCTTGTACAAGAGGTGTTTTATCCTTTGGATCATCCTGGTGGCCTCCTCAACTTCCCTCTTTCCTCCTTCATCTTCCCTCCCTCTTCCCAGAAGACCAAATAAATAAATGTGTAAAGGGGTGCCGAGCAGATGGAGCTGGACTCTGCTCGATGGTGCTGAGCAATAGGACGAGAGACAAGAGGCAGAAATGGATGCCCAGGAAGTTCCACCTGAACATGAGCAAGAATTTCTTCACTGTGCAGTGACCAAGCACTGGAACAGATTGCCCAGAGGTGTCAACTTTCATTGCTGGAGATACTCCAGAACTGTCTAGAGGCAGTCCTGGACAATCCGTTCAAATCTTTTGAATTTGAACCCATTAAGCCTCATTGTAGGAGAACAAGGGGGAATGGATTCAATTTGAAAGAGTAGGGTTAAATGAGATATTGGGAAGAAATTCCTCCCCGGGAGGGTGGGCAGGTGCCAGCACAAGTTGCTCAAAGCAGCTGTGGCTGCCCCTGCATCCCTGAAGTGTCCAAGGCTGAGCTAGACAGGGCTTGGAGCCATCTGGGCTGACACAAGTTGTCCCTGCTCATGGCAAGGGGTGGAAGAGGATGGGCTTTAATGTCCGGTCCCTTCCAACCCACACCGTTCTGGAATTCTATGCCACGTACTCTGGAATGACCCTACTGGAGCAGGAAGGCTGAACCAGACAAACCCCTGTGTTCCCTTCCAGCCTGTCCCACTCCGGGACTCCCTGAAATGCGGGATAAACTCCAGGAAAGGCCTTTTCGGGGCCCTTTCCCGACATTTCCCTGCGGCGCCGCCTCACCTGAGCGCCCTCCCCGTCACCGCCGCCTCCAGGCCTCCTTCGGGCCGGACCGCGCAGCGCCGCTTCCGCTTCCGGCGCCGCTTCCGCTTCCGGCCGGGCCGTGATGGCGGCGCCCAGCGAGGCGCGGGAGCGGCGGCCTTTCGGGAGGCGGCTCCTCACCGACCCCGCCNCCCAGTGACCGCCCTCGCCTCCGGACGCGCCTCGAGAGACGGCAGCAGGGCGCGGAGCGGGCTGAGGAGCCGTGCGTGTGGGGCTGGCGGCCGGACAGCGACTGCAGGCCGGGCCGGGCCCGGCACCCGCGGGGAGGGCACTGCCCTGGCGGCCGGTGCTCGGGAGGGCTGGTCCTGAGCCTGCGGGACTGATCCCTGCAAGGTCCTGAGCAGTGGGGACTGCTCCCTGCGGGATGCTGAGGCTTGGGGACCGATCCTTTGGGAGCTCCTGAACCTTTGGGATTGATCCCCAAGGTGTTCTGAGCCTTCAGGACTGATCAGTGGGGAGTTCTGAGCTATTCTTAACCCCTCCTGAAGCAATAGCATTCCTCAGGCACCGTGGTTGTAGCAATTGTTTTATTGCTGTGGTTAGTAAAGGTAAATTACTTGCTGACAGAAATCCATGGCCTGTCATTTCTTCAGGGAGGTTGTGCCAGGTGTGCTTGGAACAGGAGCTCTTTATTTGGATACAGAAGTTGTTTTAAGTTAGTTAAACATCCAAATTCTCCATTTTGCTGGGAACTGAAGATATTTTGCATTCTGGGGGTAAATAGATCCTGTTTTGGTCTCTGGCTGCTATACCTTGTTAAGAATTGGGTGTATTTAATTTGCAATTAAGTAATATTTCTATGTGTCAGCCTGTCATTCCTTCTGAGACTATTCTATACAAAAGGTATGTTACAAAAGCATATCCTTCCTTTTCCTGTGGAAATTCTTAGCAATATGTTTTTTCACAGACTTAACACTTAAGCCTTTGTTTTGTGAGTTAAAATCAAAAGACTAATTCCTTCTGAGACAAGAACTGCTTCTTAGGCCTTGTATTCTGCTTTTCATTCACTTGTTTTAATGAAAAAAGGCCAAATGAATCACTTTAATGACTGCATAACTCTGTATGTGCATTGAAGTTATTAGTAATTCTTGATGCTTTAAAGCTTCCTGCATATTTTTCTCATAATTTGATTTAATTTAACAGTTACCTTCCCAATAACCCAATTGCCTTTTTTGTTTTAGCTTGGGAAAGACTATGTCGTTGTGTGCTGAGTGCTCTCATGGTTTTAGCAAGGATCTATCCCCTTTAAATTTGACTGAGCATCCAAAATGGGACAAATTTGGGATCCCTTCTGTTTGCAGTTCCATGAGTTCTTTCAGGGCTAGGACCTGCATGTGCTGACTAGGCTGTTGTGCTGGTGCTGGGCTGGAACTGGGGATCTCACCTGCACCCCTGTCCTTTGGAGGGCACTCCAGACCTTTCTTTTTCCCTCTGTCTCTGTCCTACCATGCTTAGCTCTAGTTCATCTTATTTTTCACAACAGGGATAATGTGGAATGGTCAGAAGAGCAGGAGGCCAGTGCCAGGAGTAAAGTTCAAGACAACAGCTCACAACTATTGCCACAAGATAAACAAGGTACTCATGGAGAGCGTCCTCATGCCAGTCTGAGCTTTGTGCCAGGAATGGAACAGGCAAGAGCCACATCAGAACATCATCAGTTCCCCCCTTCCCCCTCTGCCAGTCACTCAGAAGGCATTAATACATGTTTGATAATGGGAAATTAAGGACGAGGAACCTTTCTGGTATTAATTTAGCTCTCGGTGACTCTTCTGTTTTCACTAGAGGCTCCTCCTGGTTGGGAGGAGTCAGACTGGGTTGAGCTTCTCTGTCATTTTGCGTATTTTAAATACTTGTTAGTGTTTGTTGTCAGCAAGCCTCTTTGAGCATAGACTTGTTGCCTCTGCTTATTTCTCCTCTTTAAAGCTTAACTGTTAGTAGCCAGTCTCTTTTTGCTGGCTTGCTGTGGAGGGAGCCCTGAGCTGATTTTCTCTTTAAAGGATCTGATAGTGTCCATATCTGTATCTGCGTAGTGAACAAGCTGCATGAGAACAGTTTCTTCAGAGAAAGAAAAATTACTTTATCTTGATTGTTTATCCTCAGATAGATACCAAAGGGATTCCAAAGTTTTGATTTGATTTGATTTAAAGGATACTTAACAATCCAAAATGCAGAGCTTACCTGTCTGAATCAAGCTCAAGGTGCTCAGCTCTGTGGTTAAGTCATGGCTGAAGTCATTCTGCGATGGTTAATAATGCATTTCTTCCACACCTGGTAGAGATCATCCAGTCCTTCAAATGATGGTGAAATGGTTCTGTGGTGTGGTAAGAAACCTGTCTGATCATGATCTTTCTATACCTTGCCGAGCTCTAGGGTGGATGTGCTCCTTTTGTTCAAATTAAATCGAGTGTGTCACCCGTAAGACGATACTGAGCACTACTGGAACTATTGAGACACTTCCAGTTGTGCTCACAATAGCAAATTTAATTACACCAAAGAGTAGCCCTCCTAATTTCTTGGACTTCTAGAAGTATCCAGCAGTTTTCCATTGTGATGCCCATTGTGTTGAGTTCATTTTAAAATCTGGTTAGCATTAAAGGGTGCTGTCTGTCATGCTTTGAGAACCTATATGCAACTAGGAAATTGTGGAGCAATTTGCTGTTGGAGCAGTTTGTCAGAGTTCCATGATGTATTTCCCAGACTGAACAATGGAGGCCAGTCAAATGTTGATGGTTTCTATTCACTGTGAAGAATGTGGAAACAATGGGATGGCTGGAAAGTAGGGAAAGCAGCCCAGGCAAACGTGCCTGAAGGGTCTGGTAGTTTGAGAATCAAGATGTCCGAAGAGGAGAACAAAGGCAGAGTACTGGTCATTATGGCTGTGTTATTCTGTGGACTTCTTTGGGATGTTTGGATTTGTTCTGAAGAAGGAGGGAAGTTCTGTGTGTGTATGGAAGATGTGTCTTCTGGCTGGGAAAAGAAAGAACAAAGTGCAAGTTTGTTGGTTTCCTTTTGAGGCTCCATAATTAACCCCCTTGCAATTCAGGAGGTCTCTGATTCTCTTCTGGTCTTTGTGAGCAGTTACTTTTGTTCGCTTTTCTTTTGCAGAGTGAAGGGGTGAGTCTGGGCTTTGCTTTGGGGTTGTGCTTTCAAAGGGGAGCAGAAAGCCAGGAGTCCTTATCAGGAAAGTCTGTGAAGGAATCTGCCTTGCACACCAATGGCACTGTGAGCTAATACCCCAAAAAGGGCCTGAAACAAGTATGATGTGAAGTTTTCTGGCTGGAAGTCTTACCGAAAAATTTACATGGTCATTTACATTAAGTATGTTTCTTGTGTAATCTTTGTCAGCTGGCCCTTCATTTTTTGTATTTATATTATTACGGATCCTTTATTCAGGCCTCTGAAAACACCAGGCTCCAATATAAAGGAGCTTTAAATAAAGCTTCCCCACATGTGGTTTGGAGTATAACAACCCTTCAACAGCATCCAACAGAATTTTACACTAGTGTAACGAAGGAAGAGCACAATGTCTTGTTCAGCAGTGTAATGTGGCAAAAATGTGGGCAATCCAAACTGGCCGGGCTGGGAGTTTGTCCCAGCATCTCAGGTAAGCATTCCACTGCAGTCAGGCTGTCATGGGATTGCTGGAGGTGAGCAGGAATCAGGATTTGTATTTTTGTTAGGTGAAGGAGCATTTCAGCCCCAGAAGCCTTGCATATTCCTGCTAGTACATGGGAGAAAGACAGCTCAGGACAGAACATGCCAGGGTTTGGATCAATAGCACTTCTAGCATTAGCAGGCATTGACTTCTTCCATGCAGATAGTGCACTGTGACCTTCAGTGAGATCATGGCACAAACTTACTGCTTGTGTCTAATATCAGACATTAAAGTTTCCTTCAGCTTGGGGTTTAAGAACCAGGCTTCTTACAAGGAGAAAATCCTTATAGTTGAGGTAAAGAGATTATTTTTATAAATAGCTCTTTGTTCTGCAGGGATAGATCCTACTAAAAATAGACATGTGACTTATTAGTGCTTCTCTGTTAAAGCTGTTATTGTCTATATTTGGCTGAGGCTACATATTTTTCCAGGTGTTCTGAGTTAACTTTACTGTCTCACTTTGAAACAGTTTTATGTTCTTCAGTAAGACTAATAAATAAGCAGCAGTTCAGCTAATAATGCCCTCCAATCGTTTTTATTCAGTAATGCACTTGTTGCCATGCAAAGACAGTTGAGAAATTACTTGTTATTGGAATGCAATTGGGATTTCTGGCCATAGATATCAATGTCTCTAGGTGATTCCAAGCATGGGATGCAATAATTAGGTGTTAATTCCCAGGACAGAGAACTCATCACATTGATGAAGTCATAGAAAGTCGCTTGGAATAGTAGCTTCCCATGGAAGAAATAGTTCCCCTAGACTGTACTTGATCTCAAATCTGTAAAAGTGTGTGGAAATAAGTTTGCAGGTGACTCAAATTTCACTTGATCATGACTATTCCAGCTAATCCAGCTCCCTCTAATACTCGTCTTGCTTCTGGAATGACCTATTTGATGTGAAAGTGCTGCTGCGCAAATCAATTCTGTTCATCCTGAACCTGTCCACCTTAGCTCTCCACTGGTACTTTAATGCAGTGGTCACTGTTGACCCCCTTCTTTTGTTTTAGTTCATAAATGTGTGATGCTCTGACACACACAGAACTATGGAAAGCAAAGTTATCTGGACTGGACTGCAGCCAAGTGTGGAAAACATGTCCTGGTACATGGAGGATTGTGTAAATTCTAACTGAACTTCCTGCCGGAGCTGGAGAGTTGACTAATTTTTCTGTTTCTCCACCTGAAAATAGGAGCACTGTGTTGGACAGGAGCTTTCAGCTCCAGGCAGCTCCCACAAAATTCCCTAGTAGTTGTGCTCGACGCTTAATGTCACCAGGCTCCAAAATAATTGTTCCAGTGAACTGAAAAAGTTAGTGTTGGAGATGGAAGTAAAACCTGGATTTCTTCATTCCAGTCACCTTCAAAGAGACTTTTTCTGTTGCCAGCTTCCTTTGAATCCTACCAGGAGACAGAGTCTCCCCTTCTCTCTTTTCCCTTTTTAAGTTCCAACAAAGTGACTGTGGGGAAATAGGCTGAGTGTTTATGTGAGATTGCAAATTTAAATAAAGGTGATTTTCAGTCAATAATCTCACTTATTGCGGCAGGTTGATGCATAGATATCTGCAGTGATCCCTCACTCTCTGAACTGATTAAACCCTGAGACCTTCTGATTTGATGCCTGGTGATGTTTTTACTTGTGTTCACAGAGGAATATGAGGTGAATGCTAAGAAATACTGGGATGACTTCTATAAAATCCACGAAAATGGCTTCTTCAAGGACAGGCACTGGCTGTTCACTGAATTTCCTGAGCTGGCATCTAACAGGAACTCAAGCCAAAATGAAGATTCTATGCATGGATTTAGTAACACAGAAGAATCCAACAATAAAGGGCTGGGAAGCTGTGAAAATGGCCATTGCTCATTGGAAACCAGGACAGAGAGTCAGTTAAACCTGATAAAAAGCCCACCTGTGGGCCACAAAGAGGAGCTGGCTGCGCAGAAAGACAGTGAGCTGAGTCAGAGGGATGGGGATTACCCAGGATCAGCTGCATCTTACCGTATATTAGAGGTAAGAGATGTAAATCAGAGTCACACATGAAAACCTCCCTTGTGTCAGTGTGACTGGGACATAAAAATGTGTATCACTGCTAAACAGCAAGTGATGATTGCCTTCATCAGTAATTGCAAAAATCAGAGGATAGTTTAGAATTGAACTTACCTGTTGGGATTCTTTTGGTTCGGATGCTGAATTGGCAGAGCACAAGGACAATAAGGTGTTTACAAGTTTAAAAATTCAACTATTGCTATCAGATGTTCAAACAAGCATTTAAAAGTCTTCTTTTGAAGAAGTTGATTCTTCTACTCTGTTTAAAGCTTTCCCTTGTCATTTATCTTTTGCATGTTTGTGCTGACTCCTTTTTGCCTTGGGAGGTGTGAAACAAAGCAATGAAGCCAGGAATGTAAAGATGCTCTTGGGTTTGTTCTTCAGGCCCTTGTGATAACAGGAAAGTCCAGACTGATACAGGCTTTGTCCCAGAGAAGTTTCTGGCGATTATAAATATTGGACTGCAGACAGCTGCTTGTGACCTTTTGCTCTGCCACCTCTACTTGTTCACTGTAGACATTACTAGATTTGTTTAATACTTAATACTATATGAAAGTCCTTCCCTTCCAGGGAGTTAGTATGAACTGTCCTTCTGATTTTTGGATTTAATTTGACACTTTTAAGATTTTCTCAGACTTTGGTATTCTCAACATGCCATTCTTATGTCACCTGAGCAGTTTAACTAAAATCTGTCACTACAAATCCTCTGTTGTGTTTTCTGCTCAGTCTGTTTCATTTTTTCTTATTCTTTAAACATTCAGAGGCAAATTCCCCAAACCCAGTTGTGTGAGCCATCATCTCTGCAAATGGGAACAAGCAGAAGGAGTAGAGTAAAGCAGACGTAACTTCTCTCTTGCTCTGATTTTCTGTGGAAGTGAACGTAACTCATCTATGGCCTTTGCCAGTGCTTCAGTGACTCATACTGGTTTCCAGCAAAAACAGCTTTCAAAAGAGTAAAAATGTATAGCTTGTTATTAAGATTTCGAAAAGAACTTGTTTAGTGATTTCCCACACTTGTACTCCTGTTCCTCAGACCTTAACCCACTCAGATCTTGCAGGGACACTTAAGAATGGTCACTGCCATGATCAGCTTTACTCATGAGTTGATCTTCATTCCATGGCTGTAGAGAGAGGATTGAAAATTATCTGCATGATGTGATGAAGGAATTATTTTCACTGTATATATCTGCTCTGTTTGTGCAGGTTGGCTGTGGGGCTGGGAATACAGTCTTCCCAATTTTACAAACCAACAAGTAAGTAATAGCAAGAGGAAATGGATTCCCACTGCCAGAGGGCAGGGATAAATGGGATATTAGGAAGAAATTGTTCTCTGTGAGGGTAGGAAGGCTCTGGCATGGGTTGCCCAGAAAAGCTGTGGCTGCCCCATTCCTGGAAGTGTCCAAGGCCAGGTTGGACAGGGCTTGGAGCACCTTGGTCTAGTGGAAGGTGTCCCTGCCCATGGCAGGGGTGGGACTGGACGATCTTTATTGTTCCTCCCACCCCAAACCATTCTGGGAATCTGTGAAGTAATTCTCAGTAGGCTTTTACCTCCATGAGATACTAGCCTCTGAAAAACAATTGGAAAAATGTTTCATGTGTTCCTAGTTTAGACAATCTCAGAGAAAAGCCACATGCAAATAGTATTTTTGCCATCTGCAGCTTCGGGTTGTTCTGTTTTGAGCTTGGAAGCCCATGGTTTTAGATCCAAAAAGTAAAGGAAGCAGTCAGTTCCATATAAGAATAATGGGCATAAAGAAGCAATGGAATCCACCAGATTTTGCACAGAAACTAAAGCCCAGGATTTCTGAGCTTTGTGCATTTGAGACACTCCTTAATTCCTCGATACAAATGATGAGTTTCTTTGATTTATTGCAGTGACCCAGGCCTGTTTGTTTATTGCTGTGATTTTTCTACAACAGCTGTGGATCTTGTCCAGGTAATCTCAATGGTGATTTACGAAAATGTGGGAAGTATCTGGGGCCAATCGCCCATTAACGCAAATCTATTCCAGCTGCTAATGATTCTCTGGCTGTGCTGGCAGCTTTCTGGTTGTAGCCAGCCCTGGTGCTGACCCTTACACTGGGAAATCTGGAAAATGAGCCATCAAAGATTGTAGAAATTAGGAAAGTAAAAGTTCTCAAAATGTCACATTGGCAGCAAACAAGTCAGCCAGATTTTCTTCCCCTGTGGCTGGCGGTGCTTTTCTCAATGCAGTGTTCTTTTAGCTGAGTAACTTGAAAACAAACTCGAACCTTGCAAACATTCAGGCTATTTTTTAACAGGAACTGAAGCTGGTTTTGGTTTGTGTGTGTTATTGTCACCACAGTTCTGGGAACATGGGTTGATTACTTCTGCACAGGCAGCTGAGGAGTGATCATGTTTGTGGAGCAGGAGGCTGGGATGTAGTCAAAAGACAAATACCATTAATAAATTTCAGATCAAGGCAGAACTGCAAATACATGAAGTATCTAATGCAGTCAGTCACTTCCTGAGATGAGAGGGGAGCGTAGCACCAGAGTCAGCATCCATTTCCTCCTCTGGATATGACACAAGCACTGTTTGTAGAGGCTTCTGCAATCTGTAGCAGCAGCTTTAAAAAAATACGCAACTTCTAAAAGACGTCTAAATCTGATTTTTAAGACTGTAACTTTAGGCAACCAAAATGTGGTGTAGGAAATACCTGCTTGTAGGTGAAATGAATATTGATTTCAATGATGCAGAGATGTGTCCTGACACTCACTTATGTAAAGGTTTCCAATTCATCTGTATAAATCTCTCAGAATTTCCACTAACAGTGACCTTAAAATTGCAATATCAGTTTGGGAGTTTTTTTCAGTGCTGATTGTAACAAGACCAAAACCCTTGGTAAATCTGTGTGTAAATGTTTTTTTCGCATTTCACACCTCTTCCTTGCCTGACCAAGGAATATACCTGACACAGAAGTCCAGTGAGGCTGAAACAGATCTCTGGACACACCTCTTGATAATGTGAAAGTTAAAATATTTCATATAATTCTAATAATCCAGCTAGTAGTCTAGCTAGTACTGAGATTAGGGTCTGCTACTAATGTTTTTGATTTCTCTTCCCTCAAATACAGAACAATGCAGAATATGATACTTCTCGGTGCTTTGCATTTGTCCATGACCTGTGCAATGACCAAAGCCCTTTCCCAATGCCAGAGGAGAGTCTTGACATTGTTATTCTTATCTTTGTCCTCTCAGCAATTCTCCCAGAGAAGTAAGTTTTAATAATTCTTTCTGATTGCAGAAGATAATTCTTCTGCCATCGGCATTCTTTAATAATAACCTATCAAGGAAAGTTAAAGTTTGTTCTGATTGTGGTCCAGTTTTCCATGAAGCCTCAGATAATGAAATTTGCAGGTATTTGGCTATTGTAACCAATTCTGGCGAGGACAGGGTGATTTTAAGTGGCTGCAGGTGATTGTTGTTGGGGTCACTGTTCTGAGCCCCAGCCATACTGAGCACTCACTTTGGAAAGTATTCCGCTGCATTTTCAGGCTCAGAGGGTAGATGAATTTCTCACATGGGGGGTGGCAAGAAGGAAGGGTTCAGGTTCAGAAAAAAGGTAAAGAAAGTGTTGTGGTCTTAGTGTGATAATTATTACAACCTACACTAGTCTCTTTTTTTGTTCCCTTTAGTTTTACTTCACAAAACTTCAAGCTCACTTATTACTTTTTTTACAGAAACCAGTAGAGATCCTTTTGTAATCAGTAAGAGAGAGTAGTTAATTCCTGCTGGGGCAGGATATTATCCTTGTAGGAAAAAATGCAAAATTGGGGAATGTCAAAAAATAGAGGCCAAGTAAAATCAACCCACCATGGTCTGGAAGAGCTCAGAATGCTGCTAGCTTTGGGTAGCTCTTTATATGAGGTTGAAACACGTAGAATTTTATTCCATCTTGTTAGAAGGCAACAAGCATGATTTTGCAGCACGCTGAGCACTCGTGGTTTGTTCTTCTCTCAGGATGCAGTGCATTGTGACCAGACTGAGTCGCCTTCTGAAACCAGGGGGAATGATCTTGTTACGAGATTACGGTCGTTATGATCTTGCCCAACTTCGGTTTAAGAAAGGTACTTCCTTTCCCCTGAGAGCTCCTGCCGCATCTTTGGAGCTCTGTCTGCTCTGTTGGGAGGCAGCTCATTAATTCCCCAAAGCACAGTCGTGCTGGAGAAGGGCAATTGTTGATTTTTAAGTGATGACTGGTAACTGTTTATATCTGTCTTGTGCTTAGGTCAATGTCTGTCTGATAACTTCTATGTGAGAGGTGATGGCACCAGAGTCTACTTCTTCACACAAGGTAGGAGGCCAGAAACATGCCTCTGACCATCAAAAAACATCCCTCTGACTATCCTCACCACTTCTTGTCCCTGTGCCCTCCAGTTTGGCCACTAGATCTTTCTCGTTCTTGGAACACTCTGAAATGTTAAGTATCTCCTAATTAAACAATGACCTGAGCTTGTCAGCTCCTGGTGCAAGAATAGCATGGTCCATTCCTTAGGGGAAAATCCTTCAAGAGGAGGTCTGGTGTGTTTGCTACCCTGGGAGGTGTGGGATTGGAGGAGCTCTCCTTGTATGTTGGCTGCAGATGATGGAGGGAGATGGATACCATGTAGCAGAACTTCCCTTAATTTTCCAGCTCCCCTCTGAGGAAATCAAAAGGGTGTGGTTCAGCATGGAGCTGAGGCAGACCCTCCAGTAGTGCTGCTGCTTGCTGTTAGCAGCAGTTGTTATTCCCCCAGTTAATCAGCAGCTGCCCCTCCAGGCCCTCCACTACAGGCCCTTGTGCACAGTCAGTTCTGGAGCAGTGGCCTGGCTGAACTGTTCCCCACTGCATGAGTCTTGTTTGGCAGAACAAAATCAGAGTTGAATGCATGTGTGGCGAACACGTCACAATGGAAAGCATCTGATAGAGGAGCACAAGTTGAGACCTGTCAGGCTTTTCCTACAGAAACTTCAGACAAACCATGTGCTCTGGGTGTAAGCTCTGCTGCTCAGCAGGGCTGGGGCACTGTTAGACGTATTTGCTTAGTCAGGAATACCTGCCAGTGGAACTGTTGAAGCCTCAAAGGCTCCTAGTGCTTTAATTTGGCCCCAACAGGGTGTGGGGTTTAAGTTTTTTTGTTTGTTTGTTTTCCCAAATTTAACCTTAATGAATCCCATTCCCATTCAGCCTAGGCAACACAGATCTTACTGACACATAAGTAAAAACATAGGTCTAATCCTGTTTTTTGCTCTTACGGACTCTGAAATTCCTCTGGGCAGGGGCAAGAAGTGGCTCTGTCCCAGCTTGCCAGAAGATGCTCCTTATTTGGTTTCTAGAAGCAGTACCCATATTTGAAAGTGTTGCTGTTTTCTTTGTCAGGTCTGTGGTTCTACATGTACTCCAAATAATTATTTCCTGCTTTACTAGAAGAGAAACTTTAGAAACTGTGATCTTAAACTCCCCTAGTAAAGTAGTTAAGTCTTGTTCCATCATTTCCCTGCCAGGGTGAGACCATGCGTTTCCTCTGGCCCATCTTTCAGCTTAGCCCTCAGTGTGAGGAGGTATCAGTTAAAGAAAAGGTCTCCTCAGACTCCTTCTCTCTGCTTCCAGATGAATTAGATCATCTGTTCACCACAGCTGGGCTGGAGAAAATCCAGAATCTGGTTGATCGGCGATTGCAAGTGAACCGTGGGAAACAGATGACAATGTACCGGGTGTGGATCCAGTGCAAGTACTGCAAACCCACTGCCCTTCAGCCATGAGGCGTGTGGACTTTGGCCTGGAGCCTCTTCTTCTCCTGGTGACCTGTGTGTCATGCAGTTCTGCACAACCATGACCTCAGTGCCTTGTTCATGCCTGGTATCACTTCAAGTGAGTTTTGCTAAGGAGAAATGCCCTGAGAGTAGAACAAGCAGTATTTTAGACGTCACAGAGTAACAGAATATACTGAGTTGAGAAGAATGCACGAAGATCAAGTCCAACTCCTGGCCCTGCACACGACATCCCAACAATCCCACCCTGTGCCTGAGAGCGTTGTCCAAACTTCCTTGAGTTCTGGACGCGTTGGGGCTGTGACTATTCCTTGAGGAACCTGTTCAGTGCCCAACCACCTGTTGTGGGAAGAACCTTTTCCTGATACCCAGCCTAACCCTCCCTGGACACACCTCCAGCCATTTCCTAGAGTCCTATCCCTGGTCAGGAGAGTGAAGAGATTGGTTCCTGCCCCTCTGCTGTCCCTCAGGAGGATGTTGAAGGTCCCAGTGAGGTCTGACCTCAGTCTCCTCCAGCTGAACACACCAAATGCCCTCAGCTGCTCCTCATACAGCTTCTCCTCACAGCCCTTCACCATTCTCATGGCCCTTCTCCAATGGCCCTTAGATCTTTTTTATACTGTGATGTCCTAAACTGCCCCCAGCACCTGAGGTGAGGCTGCCCCAAAGCAGTGCAGGACAATCCCCTGCCTGACCAGGAATGCTTTACCTAATGCCCTCAGGACACAAATGTCTCTCCTGGCTGCCAGGGCACTGCTGACTCATATTCAGCTTGGATGGACCAGGACTCCCAAGTCCCTGCAGCTGCTCTCCAGCCTCATTCCCCAGACCATCCACACATCTAGGGTTGTCCCTTCCCATATGCAGAATCCAGCACTCTCCCTTTTCCAACTTCCCACAATTAGTGAACAATCAGTTTCTCTTATTTGTCAAGGTCTCTGTGCCCTCTCTGTCCCTGAGAGACTCGTCAGCTCCTCCCTGTTTAGTGCAGACAGCAAACTTACATGGTATTCCTTCAAGTCCTGCATTCAGGTCATTAATGTGGATGTTGAAGAGCGCAGGCTTGAGAAGGGAGTCCTGTAAATGTCATGCTACTGGTCTGAGTTTTAAAAATTATTTATGGTTTTAACCTAATAGATGGTCATGGTATCTTAGAGCAGCTGAGCAAGTTGAGTAGCGATTTGTTCATACCATGGATTTCCACATGAAACCAGAGAGCTCTGACCTTATCTCTGTTTTGTATACTCTTGTCTTGGGAACAAACATAGGAAGGATAAATCTGCTCTTCTCTGCAACTGCTCACTGATATGAATCCCTTGGCCAGCTCATCTTGTGCAGCTATTTCCTAGTCATTCAAGTGTGTGCCAATCCATGAGTTAAAGCATTGATCAGAGAACAGGAACTGAGATTATGTGAGTCTTTCTGTACCAGCTTTCCCTGGATGCCTCAAGGTGTGGAGATAGAACCTGTGAAGAAAGCAAATGCTGCTGCTCTGCTCTCACTGTCCACAGAGATGTCCTCCCAGGGAACCAGTACACAACAGCTCAAGTGCCGTAAATTCCTCTCAGGCAGGGTTCAGGTTTTCAGAAGTTTGTTTCTGATGCTGGTTTTGGGGCACCTTCAGAGTGCAGCAGATCAAAAGCAGCTTACAGGACCAGGGTTTATAAATTATTACCTGCTTTTTCTACTGGCTGCAGCTCCCAGGTCACAAACTGCCCTGTCATGGTGATGTGCTAAACCCAAGCACATGAGACACCTTCTTTGATCTGAAATCTGCGGGATGTTTAATTTTTGCAGTCTTGTTTAATTTCTTAGAGGAAGCCAACACTGTGGCTTTTGAAGGACATTTCCCTGTCTTTGACAGCAAATACCTTTTATCTCAGCTTGTTTTCTTGTTATTTTTGTGGAGTGGTTCAACAGGTAATAGAATAAGTTTTGTGTTTTTCATTGGTGATTTGATTGATATAAATCAAGCGTGCAAAAACCTCATGTGCCTGTGTGAGCCTGGGCCACCATTAGGGAACTACAGTTTTCTTCTCCTGTCACAAGTCTCACTAGTGCCTGCCCTTTAGTTGCAGAAGAAGAAGCCTTGCCTGGTATTTCTTGCCTTATTTTAGTTCATGAAGCATACAAATGTGTCGTGTGTGTCCTGCTGGCTGAAGTGCAGTTCCTCTGTATTTTGTTAGCCAGATGCTTGTATTTGGAGCTTGACATTGTCATCTCTAGAGTCACATAGGCTATGAAATAACTGCTATATTGAGCCAGAGGAGAGAGGGTGGGCTAGTTTGAAAACAAACCAATGGGAGATACCAGATCAGAACTACAGTTTAATAGGAAAATTAAAATAAAGGCAGGAAATGCTGGCTTAACCTGACAGAGTCAGGATACAACCTCACACCCTGTTGATCAGGGTGGTGGTAGCTGTCTGATTAAATGTCAGTCCTCTTGAAGTGATACATGTGGTTCTGTTGAAGCAGTGATCCTGTAGAAGGCTCTGAAGGTCCAGTGGTGGTTACGGAGCTCTTGTCCTCTGGCAGTTCAGTAGGTAAGGACTGCCTGGGGTGTTCCAAAGCTCAGATTATATCCAAAGCTCAGATTATATCCAGAGTTCTTGTCCTCTGGCAGTTCAGTAGGTAAGGACTGCCTGGGGTGTTCCAAAACTCAGATTATATCCAAGTAGGAGTGCTTGGTCCCTCCCCCTGGGCAGAGCATTTCACAGTGGGATGGTGTCAATATATGAGTCATGCAGTAAGGCCTTGAAGGCTCATTAGCAGAGGGATATCCCCTAGGGGAGTTATCAGGGATGTGTCATGGAAGAGATAAAGAACACTGCCCCACCTGGTTTTAACAGCATATGAAGATGGTGATAAAACGGATACTTTTGGTAACACGCTGCATTGTATCCCAAGACAAGGGGTAAAAAGCTGAGGAAGTGTCATTGCTGATTTTGAAGAGCCTGCAGAAACCCTGGAGAAATGGATGAGGAACACCCTGATTTGGGAAGCATTGGAAGGGACTGGGCAGTACTTCTTGCTGGGCTTGTGGCACCATGATGAGTTCCTAACTTCCACATTGCTGTGTCATCCTGCAGGTATTGCTTTGTCTGCTTTGAAAGCTTCTGGGTCAGGACATTTCAGCCCTCCCTCCTGGGAAAGGTAACCCAGGAAATCCATTCACACCATACAGGAATGGAAAGTCACCATTGTTTTTTTTGTATATCTGTTTCTTGTAAATAATGTTAAATCAAATTATTTTTGGGGGGGGGAATGGAAGTCAAATAACTGGGAAGAGAATTCTTGTTCAGTTTGTAGTGTATTTTCTAAAGGGCCAAGAAGCTTTCCAGCATCTACAAATGAAACAGGAGGAGATAAAGCATGTCTCTTTTGAAGCACATTTGGCTTCTGCTGAGCACAAGCCTAACCCACCCTAGAAGCTCTGCAGTTGCTGCTGGGTTTTCATGCTAAACCTACAAAGTCTGGTTCCCTGGCAAGGCTGAGGCCTCAGGCAAGGTCTGGACAAAAAACAGCTAAAATCCTCTGGCAGCAGGTGAGCAAGGTGATACCTCCTCAGCTTATCCAGACACAGAGTCAGGCTTAGCAAGAGCCCTGTGAGCATTGGACCTGACATGACTCCTGTAACCACCTCAGTGCCAGACCTCCATTGTGTAACTGGGCCCTCAGGCAGTTCCCTGCAGTCCTTTCCCTCTTGGTCCCTGAAGGAAGACCTCTTCCTAGGATAGCTTTATTTCCCTGAAAGAAAAATTATTGGGGTACAAAATCAGCATGATTAGTATGAATTAATGTACTTTGAAAAATGCCTTATTAATCATCCAAAGACTTGTAAGCAGTGCAGGAAAATATGTTTTTAATTATAAACATGATTTATGTAAAGTTGATGGACTCCTCTTTAAATTCATACTCCTGAATGGGAGAAAATGAAGCCTTTTTGTTTGTGTTTTCAAGGCTATATCCCAGTTGCCTGGTTTTAACTTGGGCTTCAAGCAAAAACTTGTAGCCCTGTGAGCCTGGAGCCATTGAAGTGACTTTTTGCCTTTCTTAATGCTCTTATTTCTGCTGGAGTATTTAAACATTCAGCAGGGCCCATGCTGGGCAGACGTGCTTTTGTTTCCTGTCCTCTTGGTGGTGTTCAGAAAGCAACAAGTTAATGGCCTTGAATTGAGCCCGGCCTCCTGCAGACAGATACTATTTGAGCTTCCTTAACTAATCCCTGCCAGCTTTTGTTCTCTCAGAAGCTGCTGCTCTCCTGCCACTCCAGGCCTTGCCTCCCACACAGCTCTGCTCAGGTACCTTGGTCCTGACTTGCAGCAGTTCCTGCCAGTCCCACCTTGGGCCTGCTGAGCAGGCTGGTTTGTTCAGGCTTTCCAGCATGTTCAAGGGAAATCTCCAAACTGACGTTCACCGTGCTGAAAAGACAGGTTAAGTGCTGTTAGTGTTTTGGGATTTTTTCCCCCCTCTTCCTTCTTAGCAGAGTAACGTTAACTCTAAAGTCTTCATGAGCATTTCTGCTCTGGTTTTGTTCCCAGCATTCAAAGTCTTGTGGTCTGTGGCTCACAGGCAATGCCAGCATGGCCTGATGAACCTCCCAAGCAGAAGAGATGACTTCATAGCTCTTCACATGTGCTGCCCCAGCAATCTTGGAGACAGGCATTGTTACATTTCGGAAAATGTGGTCCTGGTTCTTGCCAGAAGATGGTGGATTTCCTTGGAGACTCATAGAATATTTTGGCTCGAAGGGAACTTTATCATCACCTATTGTGACCCCTCACATAATCCTTTCATGCAGGAATAATGCTATCAAGTCTGTGATTTGGCTTTGGACTTGGAGCTAGTCCTTCAGAACAGACTTTGATCCAGTGGTGGTGTTGAGGGCTCCAGTGAAGGGCAGAGAAGCTTTTGCCTCCCCAGGTACATCATTCTTCTCAGAACATTGTGGTTTCACAGACAAGCTATGAATTGGGAGGCAGGAGGGAACAGGGGAGGTGATGTGAGTAAAGGACTAGGAAGTATTGATACTGATACTGTCACTTCAAAATTGAGTAAATTGTAAATTCGACTGCAATTTGGAGCTTTCACGGGATCTTCCTGACTGCACAGCCAAGTGAGAACAGCGGTCATCCATAGTGATTTGGATTGTTACAACAGTGGTCATCAAATTCTTTTGACAGGGCCATGTGAGATCAGACACAATTATCTTCTCTCCCAAATGATTCTGCTCTGCCTTCTTTGGATATGCTACCACCATTTCTAATCTGCTGTGAGTTCTAGAGCTCTGGGATAAATGAGACCTGATTATTTTCAATAGAAGAGAGGTGTGAACAGAGGGAATCTCCCTGTGCACACACCAGCAGCTTTTGGCACTGCATTGTAACAAAAGCTGGAAGAGCTTCTTGCTGTCATGAGCCTTGGCTTGTCCTCACTGGATTCCCTACAGGAAATGCAGACCCAGACTGAACTTAACTGAGCACTACTGAAAGATGCAGAGGTCTTACTGCCTAGAAGTGAGGATGGGGCTGCAGGGATCAAGTCATTACAGGATTTGGGGACCATCCTTCCATCTTTGTAAACACAGATGAAGAGAAACTGAGTCACGTGGTCTTTGTCCTGATCAGTCAGCAGGATCTGATTGGTCAGCCAGAGAAGTACCAGCATTTTTTGGTTTGTTGCGATATTGGGGAAAATATGTCCATGAGGGTGGATGCCACAATCAGGGTCACTTTTGCTGTTGTAACTGTTCCTCTTCTGTGACAGGGGTGCCTGGCACACATCCTTGTGTGTAGTGTCCCTAGATACTGACTTCAACAGAAGTTCTGATTTTAACTGTGTTTCAAGGCGAGATAGAAATTACCAGAAAAACAAGGATTAGGAGGAATTTTTGGAGGACTTTCCTGCAAAGTGAGGTGCTCTGGAGGAAAAGGAGTTGTCAGCTCTGTGCTTAACCAGTAAAGCTCTGGAGTTCATGCTTTTAGCTCTTGCTGAAGGTGAGTAAGTTCCTGTAACTGCCTGGCTGAATGGGAGCTTGTGTTGTTTAAAAAGTGGGACACATTGCAGGAAATTACCTTTGTAGGCAGCCTTCAGTGCTAATCGCAAATAAATAGGATAGAGCATGAGCCAGAAGAGCACGAGCCAGGCCTGGACGCTTGGCTGGAACACAGACAGGAAAAGGCAAGGGAATCTGAGGTTGTGTGCCTCTGCTTTTCCCTTCTGCCCCAGGATTATATGGCATGGCAGTTGTCATGCCAGTGAAGGCTTTTATTCTTGGTCTTTGACCTGCAGTGGGATGAGCAGGAAATGGCAGTGGTTGGAAAGCAGTGATGGCAAAGCTCACTGGCAAGCCTTACATGTCAGCACCTGCCAGCAGCTCCCAGCGTGTTAGCTGTTTCCAGCAAGGAAGAAGATCCTAGGGAGGTTTGGACTTTGCTGCTCTAAAGTGTACTCTCTGGTGTTAACCCCAAAAAGCCCTCTCTGCAAGCACCAAGTAGTGTGGGAACAGCATCTTGGTTTGGGGGCAGAGTGTGACTGCTGTATTCAGGTTGTCTTTGCTGTCCAAAGGACCCTTGTAGTTCTTGCAATTTCATGTTATGTGGAAGTTAGGGAGTTCTGGGGGATTGTCAGATCTTTGGAATATGAAACTTACTCTCAGCTTCTGTGAAGGGGGAAGCTGCTGTTGGCAATCCCTGGTGGCAGGGGCCAGGCTCACACCTCTGCTGTGTGTGGAACACGAGGGGGTCGGCTCAGGTGTAAGGAGAGAGGTGCTGCCCTTCCCCGGGGTCACTGGATGTGACTTTGCTCATTTGGAGATTAAATTGCCTGATCTCCCCTCAGACTCCTCCTTCATCTCTGGGACTCATGGCATGCTGCATATCGCCCTCACCTGGGGAGCAGTACCTGGGCAGGGCCACCTCAGTGCAGTCTGTACTTACACAGCCATATGGTTTTTTTCGTGTTCATGGTGCCAATGGTGGATGTGAAGAGATCAATGGAAGTTACACGGAAAACTAAACCTGGCCTTTCCACAACTGCAAGTGACTTCTTCCCTATTGAGATGAGCCTTGTTAGGAAGGTTGGAGTGTATTTGCAGACATTCACAAAGAGGCTGAATATACTTAGAAAAAAGTGTGTGCAGTAACTCTGGCTTTACAATAGGATGTTGATTTAATTTTCTTCTTACACAAATCTCAGAGTAGTTTATCTAATTAAGGCTTTCCAAAGCCCTGTAAGGCAGAGTGTAACAACTGAGGCATGGACTCAGACTGGTGGGGAATGTGAATTGTTTATTGAAATAAACGAGCTGGTTTTATAAGCTTTTTCAAGGCACAGTATATCCTTACATGGTAATTCTCTCTAAGCAACCTATCATACATTGCCACGTCAGCAACACGCTTTCCTAATGTCCTTCTGTGGGGTGATCATGTGCTGTTCACCCCTCTGTCAGCTTTGGGCAGGCTCCTCTCTGCAGGGCTCTGCCTGGTGGCACCTCCTGTTGTCCCCAAGATCGGGGGAGACGAGCCTCTCTGTGCTGCCAGGTGCTTCTTTGTGCTCCCATGTCCTTCTGCAGGTGCCTGGCACAGCCTGCAGCTCAGCTCCATCCCATCTCTTCTCACAATTATGCCCATTTTATGCAAGAGAAAGAGAAGCAATGGGCAAACCAGTTGAGAATAAAGTCCTCTTGTATTCTGGGAATCCGAGAGTGAGCAAGGACAGGGAAGGACTTGCTGGCACATTCAGGAGAATCACATTGTTTCAGGTGCTTGCAGAACCAGCAGATGTTTCCAGTGCTGTGTGTTTGCCATCTCAGAGGGGTTCCTTTCCTACTTGCGAGGTTTGGTTCCCCTTGGCCGGGCCATGGTGGGTGCACAGTTCCAGGTGCCTACACAATTCCAGGTGCCTGCACACAGCTGCCTTCCTCCTCCAGCAGCAGGACACACCTTGGATGCCATGGATCAGGGCTTTGAGGCTGCTCATGGCTTGCTGTTTCTGTGCAGGCTGAGTGACCTGGATGCTTTCCTACTGGGTTTGGGTATCAAAGCCTCCCTAATGGGATACCTGAAGGTGTAGATAGAGGGAGGGGCAGGAATAACCTCAGAGATAAACTCCATTATGTGGGAGGGTGGAGGCTCTTGGAATGGCCTCAGGAAGGAGTCAAGCAATGGCATGTTATCTTTGAGGTGCTCAGATACTGTTTTTCTCCCTAAGGAAAGTGAGAAAAGACACTTTTAATATTCCTAGTGTGGCGGAAGCCCTACTCTTAATAGACAAGGATCCGCACAAGGGTGACGTGTTCTGAATTCTCCGAGCCTAGAAAAATCTTCACTGGCAGCTCATGCCTCATTACCTCTAACAAAATCTGGTGTGCAGACAAGGGTCAGCCTTTTCAGGATGTGATGCCTGGAAGTGACATCATCCCCTGTGCTGAAATCTTAAAAAGCCTGTTGAGTGTTGTACTCATGTACAACATTGATTTTTTTTTTTTCCCCCAGTGCTATAAAATGCTTGGATTTTTTTTTGCCAGCTTTTATGTTGTAAAGGTTCATGCTATTTGTTGTTTTTTTCCAGTCCCTAGCTACCTGTGTCCCAATATCACTGAAGAATCTCAGCTCTTCTTTTGTGTACCTTGTATCAGTAGATTTCCAGACCCTGTGGCACTACAGAAATGCTTGGGGAAATGCAGTTAGTGTATTCCACAAGCTGGGAAAGCAGAGGCAAAGAAAAGTCACCAAAAACGTATTAAAAACATGAATCTTGACTTCTGACATTTTATCTTTTCAAAATTGAAGGCCAAAGGAACATGTTATGTGCTCTGTTAAAATCTCTATAAAATCATTCCCAATTTTGGTCTAATCTAACGTGTGAGTCAGCAGAGAGGCTGTGGTGGGAAGGCAGGGCTTGCTGCTGTTCCGCTGAGCGTGCTCTGCCCGTGGAGGGGAGCTCCAAGCTCTGGTCAAATCCAGTGACAAAGAAAATGACTGTGGCAGCTGAGTCGTTCTTCAAAACATGATACAAGTACTCTGTACTAGGGATATTACTGACATCCAAGAAGGCTGAGACAAGAAGAGGAGAGCTAGCACAGCAATGTAAACAGAGGCATTAACACTGGTTGATGGCCGAGCTGGTGAGCAGGAAGTGCACAGGAGTGATCTGGCAGAGCTGATGGCGGAGGAGAGCTGGCTTGTCCCCATGGATGAGATAATGTTTGGTCAGCCATCCACATAGTTTGTTGCTCATAACCAGCTCCTCTGAAAGGACCAGAGCTCAGGGGCTCTTAAAAGATAATAGAAGGAAGGGAAAACAGAATAGTTTTATGTGGCACTCAGGTGTGGGCTGGAAGGAGGGTTTTTCCTGCATGAGAATTCTTCAGGGTCCAAGTAGTCTCTTCTCTTGCTGGGCCAGAATGTGAAATACACAGAAATTGCTCCCTAACTCTAATACAATGGGGAAAATCAAATTGAGGACAACAGAATCTTGATTTCTAACCTTACACTGTTTGAGTTTTGAGGCTTTGTAAGCTTTTAGAAGTAGTGTCTTAGAAATTGACATTAGAATTTTTAATTGAATCAAAAAACTTCCTGTATGAAATGATGAACTATTTACATATTCCAGCCACTTTGAAGAGCAAGCCTTTCCCTGTAAGAACAGAAACTGACCGGAAGCACATTCCAATAAGTTGGCTTTTCTTATTAAAAAAAAAAAAATCACAACCAAACCTGGGGGATCAGCTCCCAGCAGAGAAGATGTCATAAAAAGTAGTCCAACTGTGATGTATCAACACTGATAATTAAGCTTTTACCTGAGAGACCTTTGCTGTTCCAGGGAGCCCAATCTCACATGTGCTGGCACAGCACAGTTGGAAGTGTTGTACCAGGCTGGGCTGTGCAGTGCATACCCGTTCAGAGCTGTGTCCTGATGGAGTGTAGGAGGAAAAAGTTGAGATCACTGGGAAATTTATCCAGTAAATTCTTCCTACCGTTATCAGACAAACTTGTCAAAAATCCCTTATACCTACCTGCACTCTGCTAACAGCAAGTGGAATCCTTAAAGGATGCTCTGTAATTCCTGCTTACAGCCAGAAATACAGTTACAACTTGTTGATTCCTTCCTTCTCTGTGGACAAAGGTGCCATGGCCCGTGTGAGGTGCACTTTTGGCTTCTTGGAAAGGAAACTGCAACTGGAAGTGTTTCTGAGCTGCTTTTCAGAGGATAAAGATAGAGAGGACCATAGGTGAGTGTGCAGCAGAGGAGCATCAGGAAGGATATGACTACAGCAGAGAATGAGCTGCTGGACATCCAGGAGCAGAGCTGAGCTAGCAGAACCCTTGGACTGCAAAACACAAGGGCTGCCTTTCCAGAATGTGCTGAAGGGGATGAGTCCCAATCCTGAATTCGAAAGTGAGAAGAGAAACCCCAATTATTTCAGAGGAATGCAGGGCAGGAGACAGGGAGTCATAGGAGGAGGATGGTGCAACCTCAGTTTATCTGTTCCTTATCGGATGTCACCACCTCCTGTTCCAGCCTGACCCAGTAGAGCCCAGGGCAATGGCCATGGGTCCTCTCTCAGGCTTGGAACTCAGCAGTGCATCAAGGGATGTCTTGGAAAACATTCCTGGCTGCAGTGGATTCCCCAGGAGGCTCTCCCTGGGAATTTGGTCCTGCCAGAGGGAAGGAGAAGAGAGGCATTAGTCTGGGATTTCAGTGAAAATGATAGTGAGCAAACGACCATCAGGAAATGACAGAGGCTGGCCCATCCCTGAAAGGCCAGGTTGAATGGGACTTGGAGCACCCTGGTCTGGTGGAAAACGTCCCTGTTCATGGTAGAGGGTGGGGCAGGATGGGCTTTCGGGTCTCTTCCAGCTTAAATCATTCTGTCATTCTGTGACAGCAAAAGTTTCTTCTGGTGGTCTACGTGGAAATACTGATGGCATTGTGATACCTAGCAATGTGTGGAGAAAGAGGAAGAAGTGTCCCATCAAGCACTGTCCAAAAAGTATGGGAAAAAATAGACCAAAGTGACCTCCACCACCCCTAAAGCACAAAGGTGGGGGACAGTACCATAGATTGGGTGTTACTGGTGTCAGATTCCTGCCTGGCACTCTGAGAGTGTGAACTGTTCCCTTTGGAGTTGGAGGTGTTTCTAAGAGCAGTGAAGGGGAATCCAGAAGAGCTGGGGGGTTCAGTAAGTCAGTCCTTTTATTGGGTATAACAGCTCCCACAAGTTCTCTCCTCCCAAAATCAAACTGGAATGCACAAATGAAATTTAAACCTCCTTGAAAAATGTTCACTGCCAGTGGTCCTAATTAACATTCCCTAAATGGCGTTAATTAGCTACCAGCTGATGGAATATTTACTCAAGGATTTTTTTTCTTTAAAACCCCACAATCCAACACAGACACAAAACACTGTTTACTTATTTATTTATTTTACAAATTCCTACCACCAGTCATGCTGAAAATGTGACTTACAGAGCAGTAGCTGGAATGACTCTTGTACTGAAAAAGAAACAGCATAGGAAAAGCAGCTTGCACAAACAGCGAGCACTCCCAGAGCCATTTGCTGCACCGACTTAACAAAGTACAACAAACTAGCAATTTTAAAATAACATAACTTCCCCTGTCACCTTGTAGGAGCAGTTTTTCCATGATGCTCCACTGGCTCCTCTCCACATCCCTTTTGCCAAACTGGTCTGTTCCAGTTCGGTCATAAATCGCTTGATGTTACACAGTGAAGGGGAGGTGGCGGATGTCCCTTGGCATTCCCAGCCCTGGCAAATCTTTTATTGAGCTCCAGGAACCTCTGCTCCATTGCTAATCCATGCCTGCCTCCCTTTGGACAGGCCTGGCCACTTCCTTTCCCAACAATCCTCTCCTGCTTGTTTGCTTTTCGGAAAGCTGATTCAGCCTTGGAGCAAGCAGGTGCAACACCCGTGGCACTTCGGGTCCTGCCCCACTGCCTGCAATGAGCCAAATGAACTGCAATGGAATTGCTCCATTGCAGCCAGGACAAGCCCTATCTTTATTAATTTTGGGGTTGTTTCCCCAGCTGTGGTGGCCCTGGAAAGGCAAGAGTGGACTGGGTGTCATGGGGGCTGCTGAGGCATCTGGCTTGTGTCACACATTGTACCTCACACATGTGGGATCAGCCCTGAACCAGGGGCCTGGCCCACTCCAGGTGGTGTTCCCTGGGGGCAGGGATGGAGTAGAGGTGAGTTGGGGGTGCTGAGGTGCCCTTGCACCCTCTCTTGAGGGAGGGTGTGCAATTGCTCATGGGTGTGTAAGATGGAGACTGGAGAGGAGGTGAAGAACTGGGGAGTGCATGGATGTCATACCTGCACTCCCTCTCTGGGGCATCCTGGGCCAGGGGGTAGGTCAGCCTCTGCTCCCCTGGTGGTGACATGTCCCTAGGCCTGCCCTGCCCTGTGCCCCTTGCCCTGGCTGGATCTGACCCCCTCCTTGTGCCTGTCACTCCCCAGCACCCTCTGGCACCCCTAGGACTCTGACCCGTGCTGCATCGCCACATGTGATCTCCCCCTGCCCTGGCCTTGCTGACCTTCAGCCCTGACCTCACCCAACACCGCATCCAACCACCCCCCCTTGTGCCTTGCCCCTCATCCCCCCATAACCCCACAGTCCATCTTGACATTCTGTTGCCCCCCAGCCCTGTGTGACCACTGTCCCTACTTCCTGTGCCCCCCAGAACTGCCTTGACCCCCAGACCCTTGTGACCCTGCCTTGTGCCTACCCCCTCCAGCTCCCCAGAACCCACGGGACTCTGACCTTCT
>VXBR01010824.1:31740-80777 GCA_013400215.1 Cisticola juncidis | reverse complement strand
CGGCCTGCGGAGCCTCGGGCTGAGGGTTGAGGCGGTGCTGGAGGGGAGGACGAAGAGGAAGAGGCTGAGGCGGTGGAGCAGCTGGCAGCGGGGCAAGGCTGCTCGCTTGGCGGCTGGTGCCTCTGCGTCCCGAGTGGGTAGGAGAGGGGGGCTGGAAATCTCCTCCTGGGAGGACAGGAGGGAATGCCAGCCATGCCTGGAGGGGTGCAGCGGGTCCCGGGGCAGCCCCCGGCGGGGGGAACTTGTGTCAGCCTCTTCCCCAGAGTAGCATCCCGGTGTGGGCATGCGATTCCCTGCGGATGGTCGCCCTATGATGGACGAGAGCCCTGGGAGCACTTGAACATCTTGGCGTTTGCGGCTTGTCTGTCATTTTCCTCGCTGCTCAGATTTCCTGTTTTGAAAACTGGGCTGAGAGCTTTGTTGGGCTTTTAAAGCCCGTAGCAGAAATATGATTGTTTAATAACCACGTTTAGGATCTCATTAGTTTTTGAGGCTTGGGACTGATTTGTGAGAGCAGTTGAGAATGCCCCCGGATGGATTCACTTTGCCCCTGTGACTTGGAGCCGAAGCATTTGGAGGAAGCAGCAGGGACAAAATGGACAGTTCATAAAAGGAACAATTGTGCACTGCCTGTTCTAGAGGGCACTTGCTGCCCTTCAAGAACTTTCCTCATCGCATACGCTCTTTACACAGCAAATCTTTATCTTCTGTTTCTGGCCTTTTTTTTTCCCTACCTTAGTCCAGAAAATGAAACTGGAACAGACATTTCTGGAAATGAACTTGATTGGTGCAGGTGGGAAGATGTAATTCACAGTTACAATGAACAGTGAATTTTGTCCCATTTTTTCTCAGTCCAGGATTTGAATTATATATTTCCTGATTTTTAACCTGTTTACACTGTTATGCTGGGGAGGTTTTTAACCCTTCAAGTAAGGCATCCATAGTGTTGGATTGCCTAAACGTACCCCAGGTACATCAAGGATGTAGAAGCTGCTGTTATTTTAGAAGTATCTGATGCTTTACCTTGTAAATTAAAAGGTTTAATCATGCGTTATTTTCTTCTTATAATCCCACTCTGTGCTTGGAAGAAGCAAAGCTGTTATCAGCTGAAATCTGGAGTTCGTGGAGATCGAGTATTTCCAGGATTGGCCAAAAATAAATTATGGGGTAAAGAATGTTGCTTTTTTTTATCCTAGTCATGCAGCACAGATGAAAAGCTCTGAAGCTTTTAGTCATAACACTCTGGTCTCATGTTTTCCTTTTAATAAAGCATCCAGTGGGAGAATGTGACATAATTGATTTCTTGCATTTAGAGATCTTGAAATGGCTGGTACAACAGAGGAGAGGAGAGGAAACTCCAGCAGGATTATGGTTTAAATACTATAATATGGTGGCAAGGTCATGTTGTTACTACATGGTAATCTTGCATTTCTCTTGCAAGAAGATCCTCTCTACACAGTTGTGCTGCAGAACAGGCACTTTTAAGTCTCGTCAGTGGCACGGAATATTAAATGTCTCTCTCCTTTCCTTGCATTGCATAATCTGAGTGTTATTCTTCCATAGCAGCAGAAATGATGGAAGAATTGCATAGCCTGGACCCACGCAGGCAGGAGCTCCTGGAGGCCAGGTTCACCGGGGTTGGGGTTGCGAAGGTGAGTGTGAGTACCTATGGTGACAGGTATGACTGCTTACCCATCCTGCTTTGCACTTTGGTTGGGTTTTTTGATTTCTACGTGGATAATTTTGCTTTGCCGACAAATTCTGTATCACTTGTTGTGTTTTGACCTCTAATTTGTGCGAAGTATGTTCGAGAGGAATGAAAATGGGATCTCTGTGAGCAGGAGTTTTGCTATACAGAAGACTTTGGGCTCTAATTTGGTTCTTAGGAGTTGTTCCATCTTAACGCAGCTTGTACACCCAGAAAAACTCCACAACTTTGTAGAAGTGGGAATCTCATCTGGCTCTTCCTTTCTCCAAGAATACTTTTGAGAGCTGAGTTTGGCTGATGGTGGGATACAGTTTCAAGTATTGTGTTTGGATACAACACATAACCAGACTGAAACATTGAGTTCTCTTCTTTGGGGTGCGGGAGCTAAAGTTGTCTACCCCATCATGTGGAACACACCCAAAAAGTGTTTGCAAGGCAGCTCTCCTGTGTCTGATCCACAACCTGCCAGTAAAATCCCATCTTCATCCTCATGCACAGCTTTCACTTGGTCAAGAGCTATCTAAAGCAAGGCACCTAAGTAACAACCTTGTGTCGTTGCTTGGTGTCCTGGCATTAAGCTGTGACTTCTCCGGATGTTGCTATTGTTAATGTCAATCTGAGCAATGAAATGGTGTCAGAACTTGTTTTAAACTAGGTCAGGGATAATGAGTTAATTTTTGAGGGAGATACTGAGTTTTTAACAGCATCAAGGTAGATGGTGAAGCAACACATTGTTAGATGGTTTTCTGAAGCCACGTAGAATTATTTTGAGAAAAAAAAATTGTAGATGCCGCATTTCTTAGAAAAACACAAAGTGATTCAAAACTTGAAAGAGTTTTGTTTGTGTTCTCACTTTTCTTTCTGCACTGCCTCTCAGACAAAGTTGAGTCTGGGAAGAGAGCATAAGGAAGCCAAATGCTCAGCTGTAAGAAAGTGTAGTAAGGAAGATTAACACTAGAAGTTAAGAGGTAACAATCTCAGTTGCTGAAGTAAGAGTGTGGGGATTTTTTTATCTTTTCCCCTACGCTTAAGACTTTTAACATATTAACTTCTTTTTCTTGCATAAAACTTGATGGCATTTTCTGTACTGTGATCTTGTTTCATACAACATTACAACTTTTCGTGTACTTTATCACCTGTTTCTTGCCTTTTTTTGCTCCATATTGTCACTTTCGACTCTTTAGCTGTGCCAGTACAGATAACCTGAACATCTTACTAGAACAGCTAAAAGCATAGACACTGGTATAGCTTTAAAGTAGTGCCAGTGTACTCAGTGTTTGCTAAGAATGTTAGCAACTCTTCCTTTTAAAGGAATAATCTTTGAGAGATACAGGAAAGCAAATCTTAATTATGTTTCCAATATGTTTGGAGCAGAAAGTACGTGCCCTTTTCTCTAGGGATGAATACTGAAAACTTGTTTCTAAAGCAATCCAAGGAAAAAAGCCTCATTTGTTGGAGGTGTCACTTCGAGCAAAGCTGTTCTGTCACTGAGTTTTATTTTTACCTGTTGTTATACAGTTTTACCTTGTACTAGTCAGTAAAGTGTTAAAGTGCATTACACTTATTGCAAACAATATATTTATTTATTTACTTGCATTCTTGCTAATTTGCAATAGATCAGCCAACCATTGATATAAATTAGCATGACTCTACTATGTTGCAGCAAATCTTGGTTGCAATATTAATTTCAGCTACTACATTCCCTCCCAGGTTGGTGCTTCAAATTCCCTCCCTAACCCCCCAAGCCTCCGTCCGTCATGCTCCGCACTGGCATTGGTAGGTCACTGTCTTAAAGGGAATATATTGGGAAAGCTGTGATACAATTTTGTGTGATTCAGCTAAGATTTTCAGCTGGCTCCAATGAAATGTTTAAGGAAAGAACGGTGGAGTAAGTGAGTGCCATCTAGTGGGACAGGGCCTGGCCCATCCTCCTGGGATGGAAGGTATCTGGTGCTGTTTATTGCATAAAAGGAAGAAATGTCATCTCAGATGCTCAGATGTGATTGGGTGAAGGCAGCAGGCAGTTGTACTGAGCTTCCTGCCTTCTCACTGGCTGTATCTTGCTGTGTATGGTTTCTTTCTTTAATGTGTAGAAACACAGCGCAATTTTGGGCCTGTATAAAATGAAAGGAGTAGTTTATGCCTTAATACAACTTCAGGTATAACAGTTGTGTATTTAGTAACAGCGGAACACTATATGTGTTTTGAGATATGAATGAGAGCAAGCTGACCTAGAATAAGTTTTCAGACTAGAAACTAGAAAAAAGCTTCTAGCCATCGCAGGCATGGGATTCTGGAAGAGCTTTCCAGTAACAACAGCAGAGGACAGAAATCCTAAACTGTTTTGGAAACAACTGTGCTTGTCACCTGCTTTGGTAGCTGGAGGCACAACCCAATGATGGAGGTCATTTGCAGCCCCAAAAGCCTCAAAATTCTATTGCAACTCTGTGATGAAGTTTCTTACTTAGTGACTGAAGAATGTATTTCACTAAAAGCTTGGATTTAATTCATTGAATCAAATTTATGAGCAAGGAATGTTTCTAGGCAACTGTTATGCTCCTGTGCTTCACCCATGTCACTAGATAGCTTCAAGAAGCTGGTGATGCTTTAGATGTCTATTCTTGCCATATGGTAAAGTGCCGTTCTTCCCCAAATTCCCAGAGCAAGTTCCTGAATTAACACATGACACTCTGACACAGACTGTTCCTGCTTATTTAGCTCCTGTTTATATTTACTTACTGGGGAAACCTAAGTGCATTCCCATGAGGCATTATCCTGACTAGACATCATCCTTGGGTCAGGAGGCCCAGGAGAAAAAATGTGAATTGTCCCTCTAGATATCTAGATAATATTGCTTAATTTAGTCTTTTCCCATCTTCTACCTCCCTTTCTCCTGTTTGGGTGCTGCGTTTAAGATATCAGGTGGGTTAACTTGAAGGGATTTGTGTAATTTCCACAGACTTTTCCTGGATAAGAATTCGAATAAGTAATTGTGATGGGTGAATCTGTATTTGCACACATCCTATCTCAGGGTTAACCAGGGTGGGTCCTCATAGCAGCACATGTATCTTCTACAAGTTTGGTTTTCAAAAGATCTCTGAACCAAGCTCTGTGTGCTGCTTTTATAGTTAAACTAAAATGGCTGAAGTACTTCTAGGGAGAGTAGCTGGGTGGTAGGAATCTTGTAGATCTGACTGTGCCAGAATTGAAATAATTATGGTTGTGGTGGTAGCTAGTGCTCCCCTTCCTCTTGCTTTGAGGAAATGATGCAGAATATATGCTGCCAAAAATTTGTTCTTAAAGAACAGTATTTGCTTGTATTAGTTTAGCTTTTACTTATTCTCTAACTTTTGAAGTCTTGATCACTTCAGTAACTCCATATCTGTGATGTACTCAGCAACAGTTTTAGCAACAAAGCTACCATGTTGAGAATTTGTGTTTGAGGATAATCATGTCCTCCTTGGAGGGAAGTGATGCTGCGCAATGGTGATACCCAGCAGGTGTCACAGGCCATGAGAAGAACCAGTTAATAAGAGTTTTAAAACTTAGAATTGAATTTAGCAGCTGCCACGTAATGTGCTAGAACTTTATGCCAGATACTTGAAAATTGTTTGTATGCTTCTGTGTGCAACATTACTTCAAATGTGTTGTCTGGCTGCTACAGCCCTGAGATAGTTATCAGATCTCAGTCCTGTTTCTGCTCCTGAGCTGAGGGTTAGGATGAGTCGCATAACTCTTCTGTCCAGTTTGCCATCAGTAAAATAAAAATACCATATTTCCAACCAGAGAGAATTCTTAAAGCATAATGGAAGCCAAGCAAATCCTGCTGCAAATCTGCTTGCCCATCTCATGGAATGGTGGTTACCTGTGAACATCTGAGAGTAGATTAACTTCTCGTGGCAAAAAGACCTGAGTGATTCAGGGATTTCATTATCAGCAGTAATATTGAGCTTTTCGAAAAGTCCAATTAAGAAGGAGGTTGTAATTCTCATACTTATGTGATGCTTGAAATGAGATAAGAATATGTTAATTAAACCTGACACAGTAGCACTGGACCAGAGTGAATGTAAAAACCATTCATCAGTTTCACTTTGGTGTAAACCTGTGTGGAGTCAGCACTAACCTTTTGTGGAACTAAGGATTGAATCTTTGCCTCTGAAATCTCTTGATCTGCTACAGAATTCAGAGGAACTTGGGTTCTCCTGGCTTGAGGTAATGAAGCGTGTCTGTGTCCATGTCTCCTTCATTTAGACAGGAAGAGAATTGCGCAGTTCATGTTGCTGTAAGCCTATGTTGGAGACTTTGGCTAGGCAGCTGGAATTCCTAGAGCTCTCCCTTTCAGTTCAAGGAATTGGAGAGCACAAAATGGAGACTGCCCAACTTGAGTTGTGGAGTGATGGATCATTTCTGGGAACTTGGGGAGGCTGTGGAAATGCCTAGATGTGGAAATGTTCTAGATGATCTGGTGGGAGCTATTGGCCAGATAAGTTGTTTCTTTTGAAATCTCACCCATTGAAGCCTCACTGTGGGCTTTCCAGGGGCTCTGGAAAGGGGAGAAATGACTAACTAGCTCCTGTGAGTGGCCAAATTTTAAATTCTTGCCTCTTGAGTAGGAGTCTTCAGAGTGCCTGTTGCTGTTGCATCCAGTTCTCAATATGGAGGCTTTATTGTGCATAGATAGGTCACAGATTTTGAAGCAGCAGTTTGTAGGTGAATCACAAGGGAAAAAAGCATGCCAGCTTATCTTGGAGAGAAATTCCTTGTAGAGGAGGAAGTGTGTGCTTTTCTTGTGCTTGTAATTTGGGTAAACACTATAGGAACTATTCGCTTGTTTCAAGTGACCCACGTATTTTGAATTTTTGCTTAGCCGCATCACCCCTTGCCTCGACAGGGCAAGGTGGATCAGTGGATGACTGGAAGTAAGAGCAGAGAAGTGCAGTATTATCCCAAAGTGGTCTATGCTAGAAAAGTCAGATAACTTCTAGAATAAAATTCATAAGCCTTTCCTGTGTAAACTATTGCATGTTTATTATTCCCCACTGCTACTTCCCTGGCAATATACTCATGTTAATGTTCTTTGGTTACTTCGGGGGTTTTTTTTCCAAAATTCACGTTCATTCCTTTAATTCCTTTTGTGTCATGTCCACTTAAAAATGGTATGCTAAATTAAGTACTGAACATTTATCCCAAGTCAGTTGCTGAGTTAAATATAAACAGTCAGGAACGATAAAATATAAATTTGAAGAATTTTTTTATACACACTCACTGACTGTTAGCTGAGGGGAGAAACTTGGATATGTGGTTTCTCACATCCATGCCTAAACTTATTGGTATAAGCAGTTGATGCCTAGTTTCATACATAACCTCGTGTTATCTGGATAATCAGGAAAATTTTCCTTTCTCTTGACTCAGTGCATGAGAACAGGTGCAGCTGAGCATGAGGTCATGTTCCTGAAACATCCTAGGTATTGCATCTTCGTTGCTTTGAGTACAGCGCATTCTAGTGAACAATTTGAGTTTCCATAGCCAGAATGCCTCAAAACAAGAGGTTTTGCCAACTTTGCCAAGTTCAGCTCTTGTCTGTCAAGGTCTTACCCTTTAGAGTAAGAAAAGTGTCAATGAAAGGTCCTCTCAAATGAAAGTAAGGGAAAGTCATGCATTTGATCCATTGTATGGGTCAAAACATGTCTACAAATAATTCATTATGTATTTGTTCACAGATCAATACATGTGACAGTGAAATTGCTGGACACCTGTAGTCAATGACAAGCTGTTCTGTTCCAGTTTCATAAAGAAGAAGTTGGTTCCTTCTCTCCCCTTCTTCTTCTGTACTGAGTTGAATTTTACCACATCATCAGTGTAGGTTCTAGAGGAAGGTTTAAAATAAAGAAAAAAAAAAAGGGTAGGTTTTTTTTTCAGGCATCTAACCAGCATCAAACTCCTCTTTTATTGATGCAGGAAATGGTTTTGATTCCAACTGGTAGGGCAAACAATTTCCCACTCAGGGTAGTCAGTACAGGTACTTGTAATACTGGAAGTAAGAAAAACATTGTGGATTTTGTATTAGGCATTTTTCCAGCTGCTTGCATCCCAGAACCACATTCAGGTACAAACTGAGTGGATTTCTTGTACTGGATAAAGATAAACTTGTATTTCTGCAAAAAGTATTAGTATAATTTCTAGCTGTAAGTGGCCCTAACAGTTAATTCTCCAGGTGATCCCAGAATACAGGGGCCTTGCAGAAGAATTGTTCTGTGTAAGCCACTGGCTTCCTTTCAATCAAAATGTTTCTGGAAAGTTCAAATGTGACATTTTTGGAACAGCTGCTCCCATCATTTGCCATTCATCTGCAAAATGGAGGCAGTGAGATTTAAGCAAATGTGGAAATAACTTTCATTTTCATCTTCATCATGTCAGAACCGCAGTATGAGACCAGCAAATGCTCTTTTGGAGAGATGCTCCTCTATCTCACAAAGTTCTCACCTGGAGGTTGATTGGTGCCTCGAATGTGCTGTTGGGGTTGGAGTTCCTGAGAGAATGGAAAGATTTTGGAGTGCAGCACTTGTGCAGTTTATAAACAAGTTTTTTTCATGGGTGAAAAGATTCACTTTCTATTGCCACTTGCTATAAAATTTTACAATTTTTTTAGCAGTGCGACTTCACGTGGATGTAGCTAAGGTTAGTGTTGGCACTTCCGTTAAATCCTGTTGGCCCAGGAGTAAATTCCTGGAGTAACCAAGAGTTGTACCTATAATATTTGGGAGCTATCATGTTGGGTAATGAGAAGCTTGTTGCTTTGCTTAAAAGAAACTACTGCAGAAGAGATGAGGTGAAATATTTTTCTGATCCTGAGCTATTTGTGTAATCCCTTGAAGGGATAATGGTATGGCTTAAAAAATGTAAACCTGCAGTTTTTTCTTAAGGGAATCCTAAATGTTTAGCTTCTTCAGCTATTCAGGTGTTGGATTTGGTTTTTTGGTTTGTTGTTTTGTTTGTTTATTTGGGGTGGGGTTTTTTTGTTTTTTTGGGGTTTTTTTTGGGTTTTTTTGGTTTTTTTTTTGTTTAGTTGTTGTTGCTGAAGCAATTGAGCATGTCGTTTTAGGAGAAACAAATTCAATATTTAACACTCAGAGTGAACACTGAAGGTAAACTTTTCCTTTCAGCACATGCCTGCTTGGGAATTTGGGTTAGTAATAGCTAGGTTATGTCACAATTTGATGGTGGTGTTTGTCCTTTAAACAGGGCAGGGAGAACTAGTCTGTTCAGAAGTTACCTACTATGGGGTTTCTCCGTGCTGTTAAGCTTTCTCCCCCAGCTCCACCACCTGAGTCTTCTGCTCAGGTGTATAATGAGAAGTGGCTTTGCATTGAGGAAAGAGTGATTGGTGGGAAGTGGTTACTGCAAAGTTAAAAATGTTAAAATAGAATTCACCTTCGGGAAAAGATGCTCACAAGTTAGTAATGGAGAACTGGCTTTATCATGTCATTCTTCCTGTTAATACATTCCATCATTAATTGTGAATCTTGTTTTTACATCTTTGTCAAATTTGTCTTCATTTCTTAAGTTAGATCTGTAGGAGGATACTTTTGTGTCAGGATAAAACACAGTGACTTTGCATGATTCACTTTTTCCTTTTAAAACCAGTTTTATTACAGATCTTAAATAATTTCAAACTACTTGGATATGTAAAAATGCAGATGTGTATCCAGCAGAGCCTGCAAAGATGCAGCAGGCTCTTTAGGTACCTGGTTACAATTTTAATAAATCTGTTCCGACCTCTTGAGTTTCTGCTTTGGCCTTTGGTGGGAGCAGCTGCTCCGCGAGCAGGTCATACATGAGTCCATAAAATAGCCAAGTGGGAAAGATTGTATTATGGGCACCAGTTGTACTGTGTTTGTACTGCCCTTAACACAAGTTTCACTTGTTCACTTTCCTGGTGTTAAAAAAAAGGCATAAAATGACACATTTAAATCAGTGGTACAGCCAGCATCTGGTAACAGTAATAGCAGACTTGCCAGCTAAAGATGCATCTGAATGCTTAGCTTGGGATCAAGCAGATGCTTGCCTGGAGAGCTGAGCTTGGAACTCCTGCTACTCAACAAATCAGGTTTTTTTCCTCAAGCCTTAGGCTTCTATAAATACCACCTTGGCTGTTTCATGGATGTGGGTAAATAGACCAGATAGGATATAAATTGATGCAGAAATATTCCAAAGGTTGGATCATTGTCCTGAGAAAAAAATGTTAAACAATCGAACTGTCCTGCTGTAAATGGTTTCTGAAGCCTCTTCGTGTCCCATCCTGTGTCTGGGAGTTTGACCCATGGTGCTGCTGTAACCATAGTTAGCCCAGAGACTGTTTGTTAGGATGGATCTGCCTTGCAGGGAAGTTGTTTCTAACAGTCTTTGCTTGCTTTTCACTAGGGTCCATTAAATAGCGAGTCTTCCAACCAGAGCTTGTGCAGCGTGGGCTCTCTGAGTGATAAAGAATTGGAGGTAAGCAGGCACAGCTGCTTGGGACAGTCGGCTTAAGGGTGAATATGATCAATCTCAAAGCATGGAAGAAATTGCATGAGAGTCAGTGACATTCCTCTTAGTTTGGAGAGTGAAAGGGACCAGGGAAGCATTTAGCTTGACCCTGCAGGCTTTTGACCTTTCTGTGAAGCTCCTCCTTGAAGCTTCCCACCATTCCATGCAGGTTTTACCCAATCCCAAACACAGCGTTCATAAAGCTCAGCTTGGGAAACTGTTTTCAGTTCACTGGAGTACATTTTTGGATACACATAAAAAGCCGGATAGCATTAATTGAAAAGTTTGCCGAATCCATCAAATATGTGAGTTTGTCTAAGCCTATACAAGGCAGAGCATTTTGTAGGTTGCTCTGTGGAAGTGTGGGAAGGTGAAAATTCTTGCTGTGTCCCTGGTTAGTCTCACTTCTTTAGGATTAACTATTTCAAAATGCTCATTAAAGCAGCAAAATTAATTGTAGATGGATTTTTAGTCTAAAATTCTACGTTAATAAATCAAAATTTCAAATTTAAGTACATTTTTAATGCATTTCTTACAAACTTCCCCCATAGTTACCAGGTAAGTTTTGGATCATATTTCCCTCTGTTATTTGGCAGTACTGGTATGAGGGGCTTTTGAGAATGCAGTATATTTAACTTCATAAAGTAAGTGTAGTTAATAGTGAAAATCTGAGTATTCATTCTCCTACTTTTTTTTTTATTAACCTTTGTGGAGAGATATAAATTTGGCCAAGCTGATGTACTCAAATTCTGCATTCCTTGCTTTTTCAGTCTTGTAGCAGATAATGTTGTGTGTCATTTTTGTTATGTAAGTACTTGAACGGAAAAACAACTTAAACTGAATCTCATTAATAATCTCACAGCTCTGTGGAGGCTGTAATGGAGCCTGTGGTGTTACACTCACACCAACGCTGTTCAGGAGCTGTTCTTCCTTACCCACTGAGGAGGCAGTGTCACTGACTTTTACAGGGGCTGGAGCAGCAAGTCTCTAGGTGGCTTTGGAGTTTTCAGTCCCCTCATTCTAAAAAAGTACCTTGCAGACACAATAACCACCTTTGTCTTAACATCCCCTCCATCCTCTTACAAAAACAGCACTCTGTCTGTGAGTGCCCAGCTGGTAACATGGAGCTGTAGATGTCCAGCATCCACTGGACATCTAAACAACAGCCATGTATTGATTCAATTTTATCCTTTTTATCCAGCTAAAGGAGGGAGATTGATTTCTGTGCTTAGTATGTGTAAGTCTTTTCATAGAGATCTTTAAAGAGTGTACTTGAGATTTGGGTTTCCAAAGAACATGAAACTTAGGTTTACCACAGACTCTCTGGCTATGGCTTTTCCTCCCACAGAGCTGTGTTTTGTACAGCGGTTTTCTCCCTGCCTCCAGGCTGTAGTTCAGTGGTGGCTGCAATGACTGGAGAACACAGAGCTTGGGAATTATTTGGGGTGATTTGGGATAAGAGATGTTTTTAAAATGATGATGGTAATGGGAATGACAAGACATCTCTTTCCCGCAGTCTCAGTGAGCTGCTTCCAGTAGTGCTTCCCAATGTCTTTGGCAGGTTTGGCCACAGATGTGACCCTGGTGCTGCGGAAGGCACCGTACCAGGATCTCCTCCATTCTCATGTGTTTATGCTTGTGAGCCTTGTACACAGATAGGCGCAACGCTTCTGGAGCCCTCAGGCCTGTCCATGGTGCTCTATGTTGTGCCTGTGCATAAATAAATTGATTGTGTGTAAATCCACTAATCAACTGCCCATAAGGTCTCTGGGTGCTCACAGAAATGGCACATGCAGCTGACCCTTGACTTTAATGAGAGCAGGTGAGGAGCAAACACAAGTGTAGGTGAATTGAAGCATCTGTAACAACTTTGTCCTGGCTGCTCTCCTGGGGTAGTTCTTGTAGCCATCTGCAGTGGGCTTTGAGAAGGCACTCGGCAGGCAAAGTGAATTGGCTCAAGAGACTGTGGTTGGACTGCAGATCTGGATGTCAGTACTTAAACCTTGCATCATTATTCCCCTTGTACCAGTATGATCACCTATGATCACCTTGAAGGTGTTTACATAGGTTTTTATAAATGTTTGAGCTTGCTCTGCTAACCTGGTGAGGTCACTGGACAGTAGAGGCTGGCTTGCAGCAGCTGAAATAGAAAAAGAAAATTTACCTCCTTGTTAACGACATTCTCTCCCTCCTGCAGCACATCTAGGAAAAGGCAGCAACTCTTTGAAAGCAGTTGTACCAACAGTAGAAACAAATGCACCAGAGAAATGATACGGCCACTGGGGATATGGAACATATCATTGTGTTTGGGCATTTTCTTTAAATCTTGGAATAACTGCAGTAACGTTAATTTTGAAGTATTGTTTAACAGACTCCCGAGAAAAAGCAGAATGACCAGCGGAATAGGAAGAGGAAAGCAGAAGCCTATGAGACCAGTCAAGGTAATCCATGCTCTGACCCTGCCACAGGATTGCCACATGCTGGGTAACTCGGGCACAATATGCACAGGCAGTGCATAGGAACTAGGAAACTAATGGCTCTTCTCAAGGGTGTGTCAGGCAGCTTGTTATAAACTACTCCATGATGGTGTATTCTCTTCTGGGAGCCTTGTTATCCTTATTGGCAGGAAAATACTTGGCTTATTCACACAAACTTGCATTTTTATGGGACAGGCTGCCCAGAGGCTTCATATGCTGCTCTGAAGTGTTGTTTTAGTCCTGTGTCGTTACATATACAGCAGCCAGACTTCAAAATACAGCCTGTACTCTCTTCCTTGCTTCCCAAGACATGTGCCTGCCTTGTTAGGGCAAGATCTTGACATGACAAATCAAGAACAAGCTGTGCCCAAGCAGGCAGTGTTGTCCTGGATGCTGTGGAAAACCTGGCATGTTCAATCCAAGTTCAGATTTTTTAGCAAATGGGCAAAGGGGCAGATTTTGATTTCTTTCATTCTTCAACAAGAAAGTAATGAGAATTGTGTAGACAGAACTGTTTTGATAATATAATAGTAAGAAAAAAGGACTAGGTTTGAATGAGCTGATATTAAGCCACTGCTAATTATCTCTCAAACTCTTACAGGAATGCTTGTGAGAGATCTAATATGCAGTAATTTATCTGAAGGCGGAGGAGTAAAAGTACCCTTTGCTCTCTCCTTATCTTGAAGGAAATTTTGGAGAACCTATGCAACAGTCAAGACCTTTAGTGTTTTCTAAGTACTCCAGCAAGTGCAAATGCTGTTTGATAGGATGTGACATGTTTGGGATTGAGAGTTAATTGAATTGTCAACTGTAGAGCCTCAAAAAAACAGCACAAGGTCTGTAAATGTGGGGCGGGCTTTTGTTGTGCAGAAGCTTTGTTGTGATAGGTGCTGCACTGAAAGGAAGAGGAGTGTCAAAATGTAGGAGGAGGTTTTTAGAATCGCATGGTAACTTCTCTTCTTAAAAATACACCTTTCATTTTAATCCTTTGCTTTCCTTTTTAGGGAAAGGCACTCCTAGAGGACATAAAATTAGTGATTATTTTGAGGTAAGAATCTTTTCATTGACAAATCTGCCTTAATTCACATTTTACAAAATCTGTAGATAGAAGTTTGTGACGTGATGTGATGTGTTACTGATCCATCACTGGGATCATGGATTGATGATGTCAACCTGATATGCTCAGATCTGATTAGGCAGAGGATATAAGGAAGTTGATTTTTAAAGTAACATTTAGTTGAACTGTTGATAGGACATTTTTTTCACTTAAGTTTGAGGTTGATTTCCACTGGAACCTATATCTCGGCTGAGGATATCTCTAGTTTTGCAGAGCCCACCTGCACAGTCCTGCTGATTGGAGTGGGAAGTTGTTTACATGGTTCCCTCTTAAGAAAAACTTCCTATGGGAGGCTGGCACAATAGGGGCCAAACCTCTCCCCGAAACAATGATGGACATTCTAAAAATCAGTATTCTTTTTGCTCTGCATAATATCTGAAGTTTTTCTAGGTCTGCACAACGCAGAGCTGCAGCTTTTCTCTTAAGTTTGTTCTTCATTTTATGGAGCAACTCGGAGTCAGAAATTAAGTGCTTATTAGTGCTTACTTCTTTCCTGGTTTTTATGAGCGGTACACTGTAGGGGTTTCTGTACTAAGTGGAGCAGTTCTCCAGTTCCTTACCTGTCCTGCCTCTTAACAGTGATTGGTGCAGGTGCTTCAGGGGAGATGAACGTTCTCTACCACTCCTGTGGTGCACATCAGACACATCTCCTCACAGGAAATAGGCTTCCTAATTCCAGAGAGTAAACAATTGATCTATGGGCAAGCATGCAGGTTTATATCTTTATGTATTACAAAGGAAAATGCACTTGGTGCAAATACAAGTGTTTGTCTTAGGTACTTCTGTTATTTTGATAACTCTGTGAACTGTTAAGGTTTTCTTCCTAATTTATGTTCATTTTATGTAAATTGTTCCCTGGAGCCTATAAGGCTTCATTTTAAAGTTAAATGTGTTTCTTCCGTCTATGATAATTTGGTTTAATGTAGTATTCTGTGGAATTCCTGACAATCCAATCTGTTTGTGTGCCCAGTTTGCTGGGGGCAGTGGCCCAGGAACCAGTCCCGGTAGAAGTGTGCCACCTGTCGCCAGATCCTCGCCACAGCATTCCCTGTCCAACCCCTTGCCGGTGAGTGTTCTTGGGGACACAGCTGGTGGCCTGGCATCACTTAACTCGGTGGCAATGCTTCAGACAGGTCATACAAGGTTCTGGACAAGGGAAGTGTCTCTTCGTGAGTGATTTGGCTTGTTCTCCATTTTAAATCTGAAACTGGGTTCTGAGACCAAAGCCTGGGACAGTAGCTAGTCCATTCATAGCTGATATGAGTATCTGAGCATAAATTGTACAGGATGAATGTTTCTAACATGCTATGCGATTACAGAGGGATGAAGTTGGGTGTATGTTGTGTGTTTGTGCAGCACTAGTCAGGGATATTCTGATCTTCCTTGGGCCCCTTGGGTATCTTGAGCAATGTGCCCACCACAATTATTTTGGGGAGGCATTTTACTTCTGTTTGTGTGCACATGACTTGCAAGGGACATTAGCAAAAGCTTGCAGAGAAATGCGTGTACATGCACTGCTGGTGCTATTTTTTGGCATGTAATTCCACTTGCAGCATTTCTGCAAGGTCTGGTTGTGAAGAAGTAGCCAGTGTTTTTAAACCATTTTAGGACAGAGCAGCTAAAAAAAATGTTGCAACTAGCAAAGCAGTATTCAGAGGCTCTGTTGCCTGAGCTTTAGTTTTGACCATTGGGTCCCTCTTCAGAAATTTTCAGCATTTGTTGAGTGTCACAGAAGTCTGGAGACATTCTTAGAAAGGTTGGTATTCCCAAAGCCAAATGTGAAGTCTTTAGTGATTACTTATTCTGCAGAGACCTTTGCACAGGTCCTGAATGTACTGAACTGAACTCCAACATTGAACACTGCTCAGAATTCCATGTGTTGCTAGATTTCAGAAGCTTTGTAATACTGCTTGAAGGGAGAGCTTCACATGTGCTTCTTTTTAATGTTTTAACATCCTTTTTAATGTTTCTAAAAAACTAAAATACATCTTATTAATTGAATGGACTTTCATCCTGTCAGGTATCAGTTCACTAATACATCTCTTTAAACAGTAGTTAATGAAGAAATAGCATCTCTGAATGTTGCAGATGTGTGAGGGGTTAGGGACAATTCTTTATTCCAGCAGATTAGATAACCCACAATGGGACAAGTGGACTCTTCCTTTGGTTTTCTTCTACGCTTGTATGTGTTGAGTAGCTAAAAGCTGAACAGAGTATTTCTGGTGAATATTGATGTTGCAGTTAGTTTCAGCCAGGCCAGTTTGTGTCTCTCCTTACACAGGTACTTATCTTCCATTCTTTACTCTTGCAGCTAAACGTGTGATGTTTGTTCATTCATAACAAACTATTCTGTGCCTTTGCAAGATCTGTGTTCTTACAAACTTAATGGTTTGATCTAATCCCCTAAAAAATGGGGGGATGAGTGAAAATCAGAGGACACTGAGTGTCTTACCCTTTACAGGTGTCAGTGTTATCTTGGAATGAAGCAGAGTGTTAAAATGTCTTTCACATGATACAAACCTCCTTCAGACCAGAATTAATCCGTACTGTACTGGAAAATTTCTGCAATCAGAACTTGCAGAGGAATTGTAATGGCCTCAGGACATTACTACTTCTCTTCAAATCTCTTGGCTGATTTGAATTGCCTTGCTTCTCATTTGATTAGAAAGATCAGCAGGTCTTGAGACTCTTGCAAGGCCACTCTCAGGCACAAGCATTGTTTTGGGGAGGGAAGCACACTGTTGATATTGGTAATGTTAACCAGAACATTGCGGTTGCGGTTTAGATTTTTAAGAAAAACTGAAGCCTGAACTGATGGTTTGCATTTTCAGAGGCATTCGCCTGTCCTAGAGTTACAGCTTGGAAGGGCTTGGATGATTATTACCCAGATTGCCAAGTTTCAGCAGTGATGATGTGGCTTTGGAAGCCAGGGCACTGAAATGCTGTGTGCTATAACCAGTACAATTCAGATGATTCTTGTTGTTAAACCCAGTTCCTCCACCACAGTTGGAAAACTAATCTACTACAGGAGAAAGGAGCTGGTCTTCAAGAGATGTAATAGACCTTTAAAGGATTTTAGGAATGAATTAGTACTTCACTTACCTTGCAGGAGACGGTCCCCAGCTGTAATGACAGAAGTAGATTACCCTGATGTCTGGGTACTAGACATGGTTAGGTTGCTGCCATTTAGCACTTCTGACTTAGTTTACTTTACCAGAATAGCAATGTGTCATGAAATTGGCTGTTTGAAAATGAGTCCTTACTAAACATAAAAAAATATAATTGTGAATGAATTGACCAAAATCTCAGTGTAGATTTTTGGACCTGCAATCTATTTTGCCCCACTGACTCTGAAGCACATGTATTCAGAAAGGAAGAGGATATGTTAACTGACAAGGAGTTCTGTCCTGTGTGTTCATTTGTTAAGGTCTTATTCAGCTGTTAACTTTATTTCCTTGTTGCTGTCTGCCATTGGAACAATCACTGCAGGAGTCCTGTTTGAGTTATCAGATCCTCACCATGCTGCCTGCTCATTCCTGAGCTGCTGCTTCACTGGCAACAGTTTTGGCAGAGTTAGAGAATCGGGTTTTTTTAATTTAAAAAAAAAAGTAGTTCATTGTCTGTTTTCTGACTGTGTTGCAGCGGCGAGTGGAGCAGCCGCTGTATGGGGTAGACGGCAGCGCAGCCAAGGAGCCGCAGGAGGAGCACTCTGCCCTGCCAACGCTGATGTCGGTGATGCTGGCCAAGCAGCGGCTAGAGAATGAGCAGCTGGCACAGAGGGGAGGTGGCCTCTGTTTTACTTTTGTCTCGGTGAGCAGCTCTGAAAAGATTTGAATCCTAAGGCATGTGTCTAGTTAAGGGATGGGGAATTTGAAGCTTTTCTGCCCAAGTGCAGCCTCATTTTTGCTGGCCCCAGTCAATCACCTTCTGGTAAGTTCATCTTCCTTGTGAAGAGTTTTGGGTCCCAGGCTTTGCTTGTTTAATAAAACGGTGTGAGTTTTAAGTTAACAGCTCAAAATCTTACATAGATCAAAGTGATGTCATCTGAGAGAATAACCTGATAGATGCAGAAAAGCAAGACTGAAGTATAATCTTGTTGTGAGAAGTGTTTGGTTTGGCCTTGCTTAATCTCAGCTGCCGTGAATTATATCAGGCTTTTAAAAGCTTTGTCTTCAGCAGGTTTGGCCAGGCTTCTTAGAAGAAACTGACTGCTTTTCTGAACTGAATCTCTAAAGCATCCTTAAACCTCAACATGAAAGTGTGGTGCAGGCCAGGCTGCAGCTCCAGTATGGAGATGAATGTATCTGCATGGGCACTGGTGGTCATGCTGAGGGACATGTAACAACACACAACTTTCTTTTACAGGCCCAGCAAGGCAGCCCATCTTCTACCGGATCAGGGAACACTGAGCATTCCTGCACCTCTCAAAAACAGATTTCCATCCAGCACAAACAGTCACAGGTATACCTCACTAGACTACATAGCTCTTGGATGTGAGGTTGAAGCTTGATGCAGCTTGTCTGCTGTGATAGAGGGTGCCACTGGTAGTGGACATGATGTTTCCAGAGAGAAGAGCCAGTATTCCCAACTCCATCTGTAACTAATGAGTGAAGTTAATTGCTCTGAGCTTTGTTCCTCTTCCTATAAAGAATATTTTCAGTTGCTGCTGCTGGAGTTTGTCCAATCTGCTGCTGAGGCTTTTCTGTGTCAGTGCTGTGGGCAGTTTGTCAGTTGTGTGTAATTGTGCTTGGGAGAGGAACACCTCAGCCCTGTCTGTTTCTGCTCTGTTGTATCCTCAATGTTCTTCCTCACTCTGGAAGTGAAGGTGAGAAGGAAACCTGAATGATAGTTACGAATGTCTCTTGTTCAAGCACTGGTTCTGTTCAATCGCTGTGTCATGGGTGCATCACATTGCTTACAGTACAAATTGCCACAGTGTGACTGGCAGCTCTTTGACCTCTTCAGAGTCCACTCATGGAGTAATTTCTCCTGTCAAGGTGGAACATGGTGTATTCCTGAAAGTGCTTCCCAGCAACTTTCCTGACCTGGAGTCAGGAAGAGGAGTAGCTCTTCTGACAGCACTGCTATCTTTTTGGTACCTTTTAAATTACTGAGATTTTTTTTTTTTTAGCTGTGTCGTCTTCTGTTGCTTACCTGGGTGCCCAGCTTTATCTGCAATGCACCTGGTTTATTTCTTCTCCAAGCCTGCTTTTAATCTTTGGATTTTCATCTCAGATCTCTCTGTCTTCCCTTGAGCAATTTTTAAGCAGTCATTTCCTTACACCAGTCTGTTTCAGAGATGATTTTGTTGCTGGGAAGGTCCATTCTCCATAACCTGCTGGTGGTACAAGTTCTCTGTTCACCAAGGACAGCAGTCCCCCCCTATGGAGTACTCACTTGCTCAAGTCTGGGCTCTGTTGTGTCACTAGGGTTTCATTTGTTTTCTGTATTGTTAAAATGCTGGTCTGGGAGGATGCCTGTTTCCTGACAGTGCATGGACAGGTCTGTGTGTGAGAATGATGCTGCAGCTCAAGAACCTGCCAGAGGTTATGTCAGTCTTTTCTGTCCCAACACCCATGCTTTAAAAAGTGGTCCTGCCTGGAGGGAAACAAGGTATTTTTATTTTCTTCTTTTCTTAACACGCCCACAAAGGTCCATGTTCTTAGCAAGACGTTATCTTAGCAAGCTTTCCGCAAGTGTTCAGCTTCATGATACTCCCCAGAGGTCTAGGTGGAGCATGTATGTTCAGGAAGGAGTTTTGGAAGATGTTTGGTGTCATGATAGAGACACGTACACATTCTTGTTTTTTTCTCTTCCAAGCATATTTGGAGTTGATAGAGCTAAAAAATAGATAAACTTTAGAGATTCTCAGCTTGAATCACTTGTGGCAGTGCCAAAAGGAAATCAGCGTGATGTTATTTCCTCAGCATTTTCAGTTAGTGCTAGGGCTGGAGTTCTCGGGGGTGACTTGGGGTGAAGTCACTTGTAAGAGCATCCTGACTTCATCTCACACAGGGCAAGCATGTCTGTGCACTTGCCTAAATGAAATAACTGTCACTTATGAAAGAAACTTTCTGCTGTTTGGTCACCAGCTGCATCAGGTTCTCCACAGACATCCTGCACAGTGCTTCCCATGGCAAAGCTTTTCCTGCAGGCAGGGAAGCATGAACCAAGTTGAGTCAGAGGTGAGGTGACCTGCCCAGGCTGCCTCTTTGTCTCTTGGGATTTAGACCCATCTTCCTTGATGTGCCATGCTGGCAGGAGCTCTCTCTGAGTTTTTCAATATTGGACATGTTGGGAAGCAGCGGTCAGACAGGTTTGTCTCTGACTCCATGGTGTTGGCTTCCAGGCAAGCTTGAAATTTGGAGAACAGTTATATAACAACTCCACAGGTAAGTCTCTGCAATCTCTTCTCAGAAATGGAGTAGGTACCTGCTAACCAAAAGTGTGAAATCTGTGTGTGCAGTCCTGGAGAGTTTCTTCTGTGTTGACTTGGCTGTTTTACATTCTGTGTTTGTGTACATACTGACTCCTTCCCTTTTTCTTCCCCACCCTTAATTGGAGTGCTGAATCTGAAATATTCAAAGAATATAGTGTATCTTCTGTTCCTGGGTATAGCTTTCACTTCACTGCTTCACTGAAGGTATTTGAGATGTTCTGCACCCCATAAAACTGTCCAGATAGTTTTCACTCAAGAGCTGTAAAGCTCCTGTCCCCAGTGGGTACTAATACATAAGTTTATCAGAAACAAAATCATGTGCCCAATACTCTTGCTGTCAATCTGTTACAATATTTTAAAATATTTTAAAATTAATTCCTGTATTTTCTGTCAGGAACACTTTAGAGCCTGCAGGTGTTGTCTTTGTCTGCAGGTGGTTGTCAGTGCTCATGAAAGATCATAAATTTGATATTCCAGCTAAGGGCTGGGATTTCATGTGGGTTTGTTGTTTTTTTACTTAAGCATTTTTTCTATACAAGCTCTCCTGCACACTAAAAAGTGTGCAAAACTCAGTTATAAATGTAAAATTCGCAGGACACAGAGGATATTTAATGCTGTTGAGAGTTACCAGTTTGTGCTCTTCAGGGCTGCTGGCTCACTGTACCTCCTGTGCTGGAGGAGCCCACCATGCAACAACAAAATGAATAATGGAAAATAGTCTTCCCCTGAATGCCAGGATGCAGGGGATCAGTTCTTCTCAGACCCAGTTCAGATCAGAGGGGCTTACACTGGGGTATTAGTGCTGACTATGACTATTTGAAACATCATCCATTTCTCTTAAATATGGTTTATGGTGATTTTTCCCTACAGTCTGACCTCACAATGGAAAAAATATCTGCACTAGAAAACAGCAAGAACTCTGACTTGGAGAAGAAGGAGGGCAGGATAGATGACTTATTAAGAGTAAGTATTTAAAGTGGGGCAACTCCTCTAAAAGCTGCTTTTTAAAGATACTTAAAATGCTAGGCTGTAGAGCAGGGGTTTGTATACCAGCCATAGAACCAACACTTGCAAGGTAAAAGGAATCCAGTGATCCCTTACCAGTAGATAATTGTTTGGCTTGTGGACACTGGGCCTGCTTGAACCTAAGCAGTGTCTGGGGATGTACGGTGCAGAGCTGTAGCTCAATTGTTTGTATCCTCAGCACTGCTGGCCTCCCTTTGATCTGTTCACAGCATCATGGAATCATTAAGGTTGGAAAAGACCTTGAAGATCAGCAAGTCCAACCATCAGTGTAGCACCACCACGATGTTCTCACAAAACCATGTCCTCAAGTGTCACATCCACACGTTTTTTAAACACTTCCATGGGTGGTGACTCCCTTTTCCTTCCACCCAGTTACTCCCCTCTTCTAAGTCCTGAGGAGCTGACTCTGCCTTCTGTTTGGCAGCATGTCCAGTAGCCTCTCAGAAGCCTGGGAAGGCATGTTCTGAAATGCTCATTCAGGAGAATCAGAGACGTGTATAGAGATGAGAACATCCTTTGGCCAAGTAAAAAATAATAAAGCTCTTAACCCATTAGTATTCTTCAGTAAAAGATAAATACCTTAAAATCAAGGATCCTGTCTTAATGGAGGAGTTCTAATTGACTTAGCTTTCATCACCTGGAGAGGCAGCTCTTGTGAAGTGTTGAAAAGCATTAGAAAGCACATTAAAGGGAGTAGAGGGAAGGCTTTGTATGTGTCTGGTCTCAGCACCTGAAAGAGCTCAGTCAAGTTCATTGAAGACATGGGAGTTGTGGGAAACAATCCATGAAGCAGGAAATAAATTTTAAAAAAAATTTTTTTTTTTTTGTTTTTACCAGACTATTTGTTGGAAGAGAAATGGTTAAATTTAACTTTGTTAATGAAAGTGGTTGCACATACAGTCCTGCTGCAGGCTGTGGTGTGGTGTGAAGCAGCAGCTGTCACTGGGAGCAATCTGTGTAGAAGGGCTGATGGAAAGTGACTTCAACAATAATTCAACTGAAAATACAAAGAGTTACCCCATCCTTTTCCTCTGCCAATATTGTGGCTAAAGAGGGAGGATAGTCCAGCAATGACTAAGCTATTTTGAGACTTCTTGGCAAGGTCTTAAATGTTCAACAATTAAAAAAAAATCAAAATACTTTTGGTTGTCTTTAGTCTCTTTGTACCTTAATTCCTACCACGTAAACCAAGATGACAGAACTTCCCTGTTCTAAACAGGTGTTAAGATGTGAGTGAGTTAAAAATTTAGGAGTTTGTCTTGGATGTTTTGCTAAACAAAACTTTTTATTTTATCGTGCTGGTTTGCTGACTTTAATCTGATCCCCACAGCTAGCTGGAGAAACTTCTTCCTGAGTGAAGCTTAGCTTGGCTCTTTCGAGTGGTTTAAAGTCACAGACTTTGTTCTCTGTCCCCTTTTAGGCCAACTGTGATTTGAGACGGCAGATAGACGAGCAGCAAAAGATGCTGGAGAAGTACAAGGAGCGGTTGAATCGATGTGTAACAATGAGCAAGAAGCTTCTTATAGAAAAGGTGAGCAGGGGACATTCTGCAATCACATTTCATGTCCTTGAAAGCATCTCTGTCTCCTTAGGAGTAAAAACCTGCTCTTGTTGCTTTAGTGATAAAAGATAATTGGAATTCTGTCTTGAATTATTTCTCTGCAAACAGGAATGTAATCCAAAGACTGAAGTGGTTCAGAATGTTCAGATTTGGTCACTGCACAGTGGCAGAGTGATCTCTTGCTTAAAAGAAAGAGCTCTAAATACAGCAGGCATTGCTTGATTGGAAACCCATACACTTGAAAAGCAACTCTGTGCAGCTCTGGGAATGCAGGAGCAGTATCCCATTGTGCAGTGGAATTGCAAATACATTCTGAGACATGAACAGGTGATTTGCCTTCTTTCAAATGGCAAAGTTGGAGATCATTGCATTGTGTAACACTGAAAACACACTGGGGACAGTGCCAGGTTCACCAGCATCCAAGCTGGTTCAGTATTGAAAGATTTCCAGCTTTCCTGGTGGCTAAACAGTGTGGGTGTGTGTTTACTCTTTTCACCTGTTGGCCAGTTACACCTATTGTTTCTGGGCACTGGATGGGCAAAACTACCGGAGTGCTGCCTGGGACATGATGTCTGTTTGAGTTGATTTTGTCACAGAGCTGACTGTTCTTGGCTGAACAAGGCTCCCCTCTCCAGAGTTGTGACCTAGCTGAGATTGTGTCACTTCTGGACGTGGTACAAGACTAGGACAAAACGGGCTGATCACTTTATCTCAGTCTTAATAGTGATTGAAGGTACATTTTCTTTCTTCCTCTCCTGAATAAGGGCCTGGTCAGAGCCAGACCTGCAGTCTAGCTAAGCTACTGATACAAAGGGATAGTTCTAATCCTACTGCCAGGCTGATCTCAGCTGATTATAGGATGGTTGAGCTGCCCACCAGTCATCAGGAGGGAAGAGTGAGGTTGAAATGTCATGATGGAGGTGAACAAATGCCTGTCGGATCGGTGCGAAGCACCAGCAGTAATTTAATCAATGATATTCACCTGGGTTTAAGAAAAGCAGAACTGAAATAATAGAAAGTGGTAAGAATTGGTGGTGATTTAAAATGCAGCACAGTCCTTAGCTAGTAATTTATGACTTGTATTTTTACATGGCTTTATTTTGCTTTCAGTCAAAGCAGGAGAAGATGGCATGCCGAGATAAGAGCATGCAGGATCGATTGAGGCTGGGGCACTTCACCACAGTGCGGCACGGCGCTTCCTTCACCGAGCAGTGGACAGATGGCTATGCCTTCCAGAACCTCATCAAGTGAGGACAAACAGGATTGTCTTTAACTTCAGAGGCAGAAATGGAAAAAAACCCTAGCAGTTGTGTGTGATGTCTTGCATGTCAGGATGTGAGAATGGTGTGACTGATGCATGGAAGGATCAGATAGGAACTTCTGATAGTGGGGAACTTTTTCACACTGAAGTGAGAAATCTGTTTCTACTTAAAGTTCCAGAGACTCAAACTGGAAAGAAATGGCTTGAGTTGGCCTCTGGGCTGGCTGTTGTTACCTGTCAGGAATCCTCAGTGCACCCACCTGACTGTGTAGTGCTTGGGGTGGAGGGCTGGACCAAAATCTCACATGTATTACGAGTCAGTCAATTAGATTTGCAAGGGCATATATTAGTCAAAGAAGACTAATTAGCTCGCCTTTTTTTTTTTTTTTTCTTAAGTAGAAAGTGGAGATGCTTGAAAGAGAAAATCCAAACTATTTAACTTGTTTTGCCTTCTGGTAAGAGTGATCAAAGGGGCTGCAGAAACCTGGAAATGAAGATCAGAGACCTTTTATGCAGGATGTTAATGGAAATACCCAGTCAATTCCCACCTGGCCTAGACCTTTAAGTAGGACTTGGCAAATTAATTGGTACAGAGAGCGATGTGTGATCTTTTAAAATCACATCACTTCTCTGTAGTCTCCCTCTGATAGGGAGGTGCAGCTCTTGTTAGGCACAGATTAAGGACTTTAAGACATGGAAAAAATAATTCAGGAATACTTAACTTGCAGTGGCAGTCCCTTTTTTAAAGGGAATTAGGTATGCAAGTGCATTTAGACTTGAAATTTCAAGAGCGCTTTTATCACTGTAAAATGTTTCAAGGTAGTCTTTTTATCTTGGAGGAGAGACAGTTCCATAGTGAAATCAGGAATGATGTTGGTTATATTCCACAGAATTTAGGATAGCTTAACTGTACTTTTGAAGTGTAAGGATACTTTCTGAGACAGTGCCAGACTTCAGGAATAATTTTAACACGAAAATCTGAGATTTCAAACAGAGGCTTCTAGGAAGTGTGGAAAGCTAGTGACTTGCTATGGATCCTAGGTTTCCATGGGGTTAGCAACTGCTTTGGATGTCCTTTGCATGAATTAAATCGTTCACTTACTGAAAGATTTCTGTGAGCCAGAAAAAGGATCTCATTTCATGTAAAAATACCTTTAAAACTCTGACTCGTCATGTTTGGCACATCCCCCTTTTCTATACAAAAATATTTTGTTGCAAATCTTACAAGTACAACTGATTTGAAATTCATGGCTCCAATCTGGTAAGAACAGATGCTGAAGACAACTAAGTGCACACCCTTACTAATCTGTGTTGTGTTTTCTCTCCTCTCTGCTTTTCAGGCAACAGGAAAGGATAAATTCCCAGCGGGAAGAAATAGAAAGACAACGAAAAATGTTAGCGAAGCGGAAGCCACCAGCGATGGGCCAGACCCCTCCAGCAAGCACTGAGCAGAAGCAGCGCAAGAACAAGACCAACGGAGCAGAAAATGAAACGTAGGTTCTGTGGCCTTCTTGGTGCGTGGCAGAGCCACATGGTTTGATTAGAGCGTAAAATACCTCCTGGGAAATGGAATCTTACCCTTGCCTCCAGGCTTCACTCTATGCACAAATGAATGTTGTGGAATTAGCCTGGCATTCAGCAACATCTGGCTGCACTTCTAAATAGTTTTCATTGTAGTAAAACAAGGATCTTTGCTGAGTCCAGACTTTGTATGAGTTTTTTTTTTTTTTTTTTCTTTTTTTTTTTTTTTTTAATGAGTCCAGTAATTTTTTTCAGTATTCCTGTTGTGGTCAGGTTTGAAAAGTGGACTCTGAGTTTGATGTTGCAAGTTCAGAATCGATATCAGTATTAGGGTATACATGGTGCTTTTTTTTTAAGGAAAACTGAATTGTACACATTGAGAAGCCTTGACTTCTGTGGAGAATTCTGAGTTAAGAGTATTGAAACAATTAATTTGGGATGCTGAAGGAATAAGATGCACTCTATAGAGACAGTGCACTGAGCATTGGCCTGTTCTCCAAAACAGTTCTTCACATATACGTGACTCGGGGAAATGGTGAAAGTGCTAGTCTTCTCATAGGGTTTTTTTCCCCTGCCTCTTTGGAAGTTACTCGTTCTCTAAGAGCCTTGATATTCTTCTAGAGTAAAGCTGGGGCTTGAAAGAAAAGCTGGAAAGAACGTTATTTTTTTCAGAAGTTTTTGTGAGTTGGAAATACATTTAGTCAGAGACTCTAGCCCTACTGTTTTTTATTGCTGTAGACTAACACCATAACCCTCATGGACACTTTTTATTTTTCATTATTAAATCTCCTGGGCTTGACTTGACCTCAGAGTTCCAGAAGCCTTTTGAATTCTTGGTCTTAATCTTTAAAAGGACATGTGAAGCAAAAGCTCCCACTGCCTTCAGAGTCTCAACAAAGATGGTACAAGGTTGGGTGAATCCTGATGTTCAGGGTACCCTCAGCTCCATCGCTGTGCCTCCAAAACGGGCTACAGGTACCTGCAGATCAAGTGGGTTGTGTTGGAGAGCACTGTGTGCTTTCTGCAAATAACTAAATTGGTTGGAGACATTTCCCCTTCCTTCTGGCCAAGAGAGCCTGAAAAGAGCTAAATAACTTCAAAGTGATCCATTTGTGTTGCTAGGTTTGAGCTGGGAGAAGCAAATGCAATATCTGTACATGGATATTCTGAAACGTTTCTATTCACTGTGGCAACCTTTCACTTCCAAAGGGCAGGATGAGCTTTCCCCATTTTTGTGGGATTCTTTTTCTCCAGCAATCTGGTGCAGATGTAGTGTGGCATCTCCTTGAGACATGGCAACACAGGTCATGTTGTGCCTGGGAATCCTGGTCATGTCTGTGATGCTTCTGCTTGTGCTGTGAGCCTGCCTTGACATAATCCAGCTTTACCATGCTCTGCTAAGAAGCCTTTTGGGCTCCCAGGTCTTTTTTTCTGTTTCTTGCTGGTTTATCATTCTTCATTGATATATTTTAGGGTGATATCTTTGGTTTAGAAAAGCTTCTTTCTTGTTGTGTACTCGATAAAAGCTGCTTGCCAGGGTATGGATATGGTTCATGTGGAGCATTGTAGCTTATGTGAAAACACTAGGGTTTTTGCAAGTCAGCTGTAGCAACTGAGTGAGTGACTACTTGCTTAATCATTAGTTATTCAGTAAGTGCATTTGTTGGACCACTGTGTATCAGGAGCAAAATTTTATTGCTTCTGGAGGGAGGCTCTTAGCTGCGGAACTCTTACAGAGGCTGACTTTTAGGCAATTAAATATAAAAGTTTCTAAAAGTTGAATGAGAAGCAGACAACCAAATTCCTTTTTGATTCCTCTTTGGGTCGTGGTTGTTGCTGTGTCTTAAAAAGGAGAGGAGGGTCCCATGAAGCAAATTTAAACACAAGCTCTCCCAAAATGAGTTTTCTAGCCTGTGAATGAGAAAAGAGTTTTCACTCAGGAAGATTAATCTATTGGCACTGGTTGAGATTCTTTAGGGCAGCTTGGGCAGCCTTCAGCTGTGCTGGAGTTGGGTAGGGTGTTTCCACCATGTTTCTGTGAAACAGGGTAGTGTTGGTCTCAGAGCCCCCTTGTTTTTTGTGAAGGTTGCTGTGACAGCTGTTTTGGGCAGTGTTAGCCTGGTGATGCTCGTTACATCTCTGCCCTAATGAGTAGACTGATGATGTTTATTTGTGCTCAAACACATGTGCAAACCTTGTTGCTGGTTTGTTTCAATTTTCTCTTTATTCTTTACACAGTAACAGCAACCAAACAATCACAGAATCACAAAGACCTAAACTCTTGGGATGGCCTTTTAAATTATCTGAATCTAATTTAAATTCAGGCTATGTGTGTGAATTAGAATCATAAAATCAGAGACTACCCTGAGTTGGAGGGGACTCCCAAGGATCATCAAGTCCAGCTCAGGGCCCTCAGCAGTTATATATGAAATGAGACAACATGTGAGCATTTTAGGTACTGGCTTTGTTTCATATGTACCTTTAATTTGTAATAAGCAGTTCCTTCTGTTCAAGATTGTTTTATAGGGAACTTGGCTTATGAGTTTTCCATTAAATTTATCAGGTAAAAACTGCTTTTAGGCCTGTTTCAAGTACCTGGACTCCACATTATCAATGGAGGGAAGTTAGGGCATTTCAAGATGAGCACTTGATGAGCTGAATGCTATCCCCTCTCAATTTACTGAGTGAGGTCTCCCTGCACAGACAGAGGACTTGGTCCCCCCTTGAAAGAAGTTAGGTGTTGATGCTCTAGAGGCCTCCTGCACTAACCTTTGTGGAGGTACTGTGTGAAGCATAACTGCTGTTGCAGAAATCTTCTTGGGATATGCTTGGAACTCAATTTACATTTTAAAATAAGATACTTGCATGATGTCACACACAGGTCGTGTTTAGAGAGCGAACAGATGCAGCTGATAAGAGCATCATAGCTTTATGTTCACATGTGATGCTTTTACCAAATTCCCTGTTGGTAGTTGAGACAGTTAATATAGTGATTAATTTTTGTAATCCTAAAGATCTCAGTATGTCATTGCATTTCACTAGTGATTGGCTCTGTCACTGTTTTAGTGTAAGGCTGTGCTTTGTCCTACATGGCATGCTTGGCATGGAAAAGATGCTGAAAACATTAAAAAACTTCTTTTGACCAACCACCTAGAGCAGAAACTTTGCACATCATTTGCTATCAATAAAATAGGGATTATTCCCCTTATCCCATTGCTTCTCTGAACTACACATGAGGTCAAAAACAGGATAAAGTGAATTTCCCAAGGTTTCCCTGGAAGCCACTTGGCAGAACCTGAAACAAGAAAAAGTTCTGAATCCCAGGTCATTTCTCTGTTTGCAGTGGCTGTGTGGCCAGGTGTGCATCTAGTCTCAGAGTGAATAGCTGGATTGAATTATCCAGCTTTTATTACCAAGAAACATTTGAAAATTACTCATTAAAGCAGACTTTACATGGAAAAATAAGTTGTGGAATATTTGAGCTTCACTTTTCTATATTTGGATTATGGTTTAGCTGTCTTCGTTAACAGTCAGTCCGTAGCCAAGATAGGTGTTACTAGGGATTTGAATTTTAAATTAATGGATATTGTTGAGGTTTAAGGGTTTGTTGTTCTTTAGACTGATTATTAAAAATATAGGTTGCAGAATTTATCTAAAAAATTTTGTGCTGGCTGTTGATGTACTCTGTGGAGTTGTTACTTCCACTGGCAATGTGTATTCTGCAGCTTGCTCACTTTGTCATGTTCGGAAACCTAGTGTGTTGAGTCTTTCTTTTTTATGTAGGTTAACATTAGCAGAATACCATGAACAGGAGGAAATCTTCAAACTCCGACTAGGTCATCTTAAAAAGGTAAGAACTAGTTGCAGCAAAGCCTTTCTGTGCAGTATTCTGTGAGCAAGAGCATTTCTCTGTAGAGGTCACTACTCATTTGATAATCAAGAGGGTTTGGCACTTGAAAGGGATACCCAGGATTTTGTAATGTTTTTTTGAGGGCAGTGGTATTCACAGATGTTCTTTGCTTTAAGAATTAGATTTCTGTGTCCTTACAGTTGGGATTTCATGCAGAGTTCTACTTTTTTGATACATCTGTCACTGTGACCTGCCTGGTGCTGGATTCTGAATGTGTGTAATATGGGGGAACAGTAAGGAATGGACCAAGGGAAGAAAATTATAAAAACAGAACAAAAAAAAATGCAACAGTCATTGACTTTTCCAGTTCTCTGCAATACTGAGTAACCAACATTATCAGTCCAATAAAATCTCCTGGGCTGTTGCAAACCAGTCCTGTTCAGGCAGCTGCAATGCAAGTTTGTTCTCAAATACCTTGGCCTCAGTAGGAACTGTACCTGCAAGTGAGGTTATATTTAGATAAGCTACTGGTTACCTTGAAAGTGATTGCAGTGACCTATAAGTAAGTTTTCTGGGACACTTAAGCAGATGAAATACCAGGAAAAAAAAATAGATGTCTTCTGCCATTTCCTGGTTAGGTTGATCTCTTCTAAGGCCAAGGAGTTTTCTTTTGGAAATGAACCAAAGAAGCAGAAAATGTCTTGCTGGAGTGCTCCTTCCTTTCTCAGGTGGTGCTTGAGCTCTACATGTAGGGTTTTTTTCCTGTAACCTTGACACACAAGCTGAATGCAAGGCCTCATTAATGCATCTGTACTCCTTGTTATTTTCTGTGGAAGGGGAAGTTACTGCACACCCAGAATCTGCTGGCAGTCTGCCCATCAGGCTTTATTGACATGTGAACAAAGAGAAGTGATATGGGCAGGAGAAGGCTGCAGGCATGCTGGCTCTACAGCTCCCACATTGCTCTGGGGGATTAACTGCAGGTCCATCTATCCTGGCATGTAACATTGCTATCCTAGAATGGAGCAATCCATTTGGAAATGGACCTTAATGGAAAATGAAGTAATGTGTTGGGATTGTGGCATTGTCTGAAGCCGTGCTTATCCTTCTCCACTTTTGGAAGCTGGCTCATTCTTTGTATCTAAAAATAGAACCAGCTGGAAAGAGAAAGAGCAGAGTCACAAGACAGATGGGTAACAGTGTCCCCTGCATTACATACACAAAAGTGTACTGCTCAGGGAGCACATTTGAATTACTGTTTGCAGCTCTGGCCACAGTGATGTGAATTCTTGTGTCATTTTGGGGGTCATCAGAATTTCCAGCTAGACAAACACCATGTCAGAACTCCCACATGGCACTGAGGAACACTCTGACCTGTTAGAGCAGTTACCACTAATAAAACATAATGTCATTCTCTCACACTTCCCATCCTGTCCAGATGCTGGCCCATCCCATGTGGCATCATCCCTGCTCTTACTGCAGAGGGCTGTCTTCTTTCTCTTGTCCCACCAGAACTGAAATTCCTTCAAAAACAGCCGCATAGCACTTACTCAGGGAAGGAGCAAAACCACAACAACAAGGCTTCGTAATTACAGATAATATTATAAACAAGGAGGTGTAAAGATGTCTCCTTGTCTCTGTGTATGTGTGAACAGAATTGCCCAGTCGGTTTTCATTCCTGTTACCACTTGACTGCAGACCATCTCTCTGATCTCCTAGACAAGTTTTATGCCAGTAACCTCTTAAGAAGGGGAATTGCATTTGTGTTTCCACACTATCTGCAGTACCTTACAGAGTGTTGTGTTTTCCTTTTGGTTTTTCCTTGTTTAGGAAGAAGCAGAGATCCAGGCAGAGCTGGAACGACTAGAGAGGGTTAGAAATCTGCACATCAGGGAACTGAAAAGGATACACAATGAAGATAATTCACAGTAAGCACATGGGATTCAGGGATAAGAACTTAGAGTAATTTTTTATTTGTTCTCTTCATAATGAAAAACAGTCTTTTCATAATGGGGAACACTTAATCTTTTTTAAATTGATGTTACAACTCAATAGTCACTTGATTGTGGGTGGTGCAGTTACAGCTTGAAGTTCACTTAAGAAAGGCTTCCAAGTGCATCAAGGTACCATTAAATAGTCTTCATTGATGTAGAGTGATCAAATAGTATGAAATTTGTCAGTCATTAACACGATTATATTTCTCTGTCTGAAGGTGAAAATGTTGTTTCTTAGCTGTGCAGTAGCTGTAATTTATTGTGCAGAGGATATCATTATTTCTGTCTTCTTAAATTGTGTCTTTCTCACCAGATTTAAAGACCATCCAACGCTAAATGATAGATATTTGTTGTTACATCTTCTGGGTAGAGGTGGCTTCAGTGAAGTATATAAGGTAACTGGGAAGTGGCAATCTGGTGTAATCTGGATCTGCAGGAAGCAGAATTTTCACACTTGTTTTCTCAATGGTGTCTGAGTTACGAAGGGAAGAAGGGAGGACAAAGCTCATGGTGCATCTGACTTGCATTAGATATCAGAGTTGATATTTTCAGGTGCTGGCCTTGTCCTCAGGGGTCAGATTTCCTTCAAATATGTGTCAAAAATGTTGCACCAAGTCTTCAGTTTTTGTTAGAACAGAGAAGCAAACCACTTGTTTCTTCAAATGCTATGCACAAATACCTGCAGTGGCTAAACCTTACTGAGATGGCACAGTAAGTCTAAACATCTCTCATAAGAGAAAACAGCTTCAATAATAAGAGCAAAGCTTGTACTTCTTGGGGGTGTAAGGCTTTGTTTCTTGTGCCTTCATTTTGCCCTCTGAAATAGCAGACTGGGGACCGTGTGTGTGTGTTTTGGGTCTCCTTAGAGCTGAGAATTCTTGGTGTGTCAGCACTCTTAACAGCCAAGACCTGGGATACTTTGATGCTTGCTGTTACACTTAGAGCTATTCCAGTTCTCAATATTCCCATTTATTCTCAGAAGTTTGAAATTCATGTTGAATTTGGCTAGAATGGAAATTATTGTGCCAATGCAAATATTGGAAACTTCACGGTGCTTTATTATTTTGATGCAGCACAACAATAGGAACCTAAACTAAGGAGACTAGACTGCTCACATGGGGGGAAAAAAGAGTGTGAGCTGTATATAAGTACTTTGAGCTGCCTTGCTGAGTAAGCAGAAAGTTTTGGCTCCACAGATGAAAGCAAGATGGTATGAATGGTTCCTACCTGCCTGTTCTTAAGAGTTGTAACTGTTAATAAAACAAAGAAATACTTAGCCCTTCTTCTCCAGGGTCTTGGCCAATCTATTAAGCCTTAAGAATTAAATAGACAACTTTTGAGATGAACACACATTATGCCTGTTTGCTTACCACAGCATTTTGTCCTGTCCTGGAAATCATTATATTATTGTTGCTGCTCTCAGGCAAGGTAGAAGATTTCTGCATTGCTCCATGAGTGCCATTTCAGAGGTCCATTCTTTAAGAACTGTTTAAACAATAAAAAAGTGGAGGGCAGGATAAAGCACAAGATCACACAGCTCTGCCGTTGAATTCTCCAGCTTTTATATGTGCTGAAACTTTATGCTCTCAGTTGGAGAGCTGAGCTACCAGTGTGAAACAAAGCATTAAAAAATCTTCTGTATTTTGGTGGTTGTTTTTTATTAACCCAAGTGTAGAAAATTGTTGTAGGTTGACTTTGAATTTTGGACTTGAGGGAATAATAGCAGGGTCTTTCCCAGTATAAAAGCTGTCTATATTTTGGTAATTTGGTCTTCTTGATCCCTTTGTAACCCTGGTAGTAAAACGCCAAAATCAGTGAGTTAGATTCCATGGGGAAGGTCAGATCAAAGCACAGAATATTCAATTGTTTTCAGAGTTGCTTGAATTCATTAGTGCAACTTATTACATCAAAATGTGGGTTTGCTTTTCCCTCACTATGTTTTAATGCTGATTTCCTGGGTGGGGATGTGGGTTTGTTAGAGCTTGTCTGCTTTTGCAATATTAACTTGAGCCTGTGATTCGTACTGATTTTCAGTTCTTCTCCCTGCAGGCATTTGATTTAACAGAACAGAGATATGTAGCTGTGAAAATACACCAGTTAAATAAAAACTGGAGGGATGAGAAGAAAGAAAACTACCACAAGTAAGTGAGTTTGTAAAGCAGATAGTCATGTTTCCCAGTGCCTCCTGCATTTGCTTATCCAGTGCCTGTGAACAGGCTGCCAATTTTTTCCTGTGTTCACCACATTTCAAAAGCCACCTTGTGTCCCTGTAGCTACTTGCACAAGTTCTGGTCAGATTAGAAATGTTTTAAATGTGTGCATACATGCACAGAGTTTTATATAAGCCCTGGGACTCCACATTTTAAAGCATCAGTGCTTTGTGAGGAAAGTGCTGAAGTGGCTTCTCTGAAATGTTCAAGCAGTTCCAAGGGAAATGATTTTTCTTGCCCATCTGTCAGGTACACACCTTTGTTCTGCTTCGTGGAAGCTTCCCCCTTCCCTTTGTTTCCTAGAATAAGTGATCCAAATTGTGGCTTTCCACTACCTGCAGGAAAGATGAAAAGAGACTATTTACAAGAGTGGAGTGGAGTGACAGGACAAGGGAGGAATGGTTTCAACCTGACAGAGAGCAGGGTTAAATTAAATATTAGGAAGCAGTTCTTTACTGGAAGCCTTTTGCTGTTTGTAACTCTTGCTCCCTGATGCCATGGGTTAGATAACTCTGCATAGTGGCAGTCAAGCCTTCTCCATAGGACTTCCAAGATAAAGCTATGTTTTTAATTTTCCAGGAAGTCACTGGAACAAACTAAGCTGAATTTGAAGACTGGAAATTAGGCTGTTAAGCATGAAATTCTTCTAGAACTTGCTGATTTTTGTATCCAGCTGTCTTGGATCACTTAAGGATTTATGAAGTTATTATACTCCTGCAAGTAGTACCATTAATCAAGAGGAGTTATTTTGTAGCATTGCCAGGGTCGGAGCTGCACCTGGGTTCTGTGATTCTCAAGAGCTGTTCTGTGCAGTTCCTCCTTCATTTGATTTTTCTGAAGCTGTCTGAGGAACATGCATGGGTTTGATTGAAGTTGGATGCTGTGTAGTATGTCTGGATTCACTGTCTGGAGAAATTAGAATTAAGTCACTTGTATGACTAATGCTTAGACTTTACTGTTTTCAGACATGCCTGTAGAGAGTACAGAATTCACAAAGAACTGGATCACCCTCGAATAGTTAAACTATACGACTACTTCTCACTGGATACTGACTCGTAAGTTGTGTTGCTCTGTCCTTTCCCATGGTTTGATCTATTCAGTAAAGGCAAAGTATTTAAAACTTTCCAGGAGAGTCCAGAAGGTGTCCACACCTGTGTTAGACTTTACTGCAGAGATAATAGAGGTATACTTCCAGAAATACTTCCAGAAAACCAGGTATACACTGGTTTTCTAGGGACTCCAGCTCACAAACCAGTGTGGTGTCATCTGTGGTGCTTTACTGGTAAATCCTGCTCTTGGCCCTGGGCAAATGCCACAGCTGATACAGCTTTCAGCCTCTGGGTCTTTAATGGGGGATCTCTGACCTTTGTACTGTTGAGCATTGAGGCCTGTGCTCCTGGTAGCTTATTTTTAAAAAGGGATTAATAGGTTGAAGGACTCCTAATTTAATATATTGGCTTAATAGGTGAGTTACAGACAAGCAGTAACAAGGTGTTCTAGTTTCTATCAGGTACCTTAATTGCAGCAACTCCTGGTTTTCTTTCAGGTTTTGTACAGTGTTAGAATACTGTGAGGGGAATGATCTGGACTTCTACCTGAAACAGCACAAGCTAATGTCGGAGAAAGAGGCACGATCCATTATCATGCAGATTGTGAATGCTTTAAAATACTTAAATGAAATCAAACCTCCCATCATACACTATGACCTTAAACCAGGTATGCTTTGCTGACATGCTTAAGGGTGCTAAGGAACTGTAATGGGTTACAAGTAATATAAGGAAGTTTCCTTTGGTCAGACAGCAAAAAGAAGACTGGGCTGTCTGCGAAACCTACCTTGCAACAACAAAAAAACATAATGCATAAAACATTTGGAAAATGTGTAAAGGGTTTCATCTCCCAGAACGGCAACATAAAACAAGGAGGTGTAACATTTTCAAAAATGAGACCTTGAATCACCAAGTGGCTGTGTTTTCTTAATGTCCTGCTTGTATTCTACTGTTGAGAGCTCCTGTAATTGCTTCATAAAGGTTCCCACAATTACTGATGTGCTTCATGTTCCCATTCTTCTGGCTTAATCTTTCTGTAATCATCTGGCTGAAAATTTAATGGCAGAAGACGATTTTGAAATGTTTGTTTTTTCATATTGTGTGTCAGCTCCCAAAGCTGAGGACTCACAGTCAGACTACTCAGGTTTGCGTTTGAGTTACTTCAGTTACATCTGCCATGGAAAAGATGCTCCCCAAACGGTGTTGTGTACCACTGGGGCAGAGCCACAAGAGGGAAAATGGAAATGCTCTGTTTTGGGATGATGCATATTGGCTACATAGATTTTTCCTAGTCCAGTAAATTCATCCATCTCTTTGGGCAGTTATCCCTGGCGTGTCTTCCTGTACTGGTGGCACCTCATCAGCATTGCGTAACTGGTTTGTGATGTGGTTTGTTTCATCAGCATGAGGAATGTGTACAGGAGATGGTGCTGTTGCACTGGTTGTACTGACCCTGTTTCCTCCCTGGCCGTTCCCAAGTTGCCTGAGCTCTGCGTGCAGCTGCCTAGAACTGTGATTCATCCACTGCCATCACACACAGTTCTGTTACTTTATTGGAGGCTTGGAGAAAAACAGTGATGATCTGACTTCTTGATGGGTTTATGAAAGACTCTTGCCTAAGCAGTAATTGTCCTTTTTGAGCTTAGAAAGTCATTGGGGAGCAGTGTCAGGAAGGAGTTTCTGGCAAGCTGAGAAGACAGGGCAAGTCAGAACTTCTGGGCAGAATGAGTCATAACTGTGTGTGTACTTCTCTCCTTAATCCTCCTTTTTAACCTGCCCTTCCAATGGGACCTTCGGGAGGGGTCTAAACAGTTTGGACTAGAAGCTCATTTGGCTAGCAGGGCTCAGGATCTGGAGGCTCCAAGCAATATGAGGTCACTAGGTCATTTGAGATGGGCAGCTCAGCTCTAGCAGTTGATGCTCCCCGAGTTGTCTCTGAAGTTTGGGGTTTTGAGTGTTAAACATCTGGTGCAGCTCAGTCTAGGTTCCTTGTCCTTGTGCAGTGCAGGTCTCAATGCAATTTTATTCTTGCTAAATGTGTATCCTAAGGGCTGTTTCCTTCCTCTGTCTAGGTAACATTCTTCTAGTCAATGGTACTGCATGTGGAGAGATAAAAATCACAGATTTTGGACTTTCCAAAATCATGGATGATGACAGCTACAACTCAGTTGATGGCATGGAACTGACATCGCAGGGGGCTGGTACTTACTGGTAAGCGATGCCTGGGGCACTTGCAAGTTAAGATCAAGAACAGTTTATAAACAGCTTTGGAAGTGTGTCAGCTCTATGTGTGTTGCCATTGGCTGTGACAGCTTGACACTGGAGGTTTGAGACCCTGGAAACTGTTCTTGTTGTCACACAGCTCCTTTTGAGGCTGGCAGCTTTTCAGTGTTCAATAGGTCAGTGTTTGAAAAACAGCTCATATTCGAAAGGTTGGTGAAAAGCTGCATATGCTACTGAGATAGTGAGCTCTGGAGTGGGGCTTGGCTGCTCTTTCGCAGTCCAGAGTGGCTCTGTCTCGCATCTTAAGCAAGAACGAGGGAAATACTGGACCTATTTGGAAATTCAGGTGCATCAGGGAGGTGAAAAGTGTATTCCTTTGAAATGAGAAGGTGAAGATCAACAGTTAACTCTTGAAAAATATGTAAATCTCACAGCGTTGTCTATAGCCACAGTTTGGCTTGAATGTTGTGTTTTCAGCAATTCTTTATCTTCTGTGCCAAGTGTCAGTGTATCACCCTTGGCTGATAGCATACCCTTGGTGAGTGCCACTGAGTGTAACTCTTAGATGTCACTGAAGCTGCAAACTGTCACCATGGGCAACAGAACATTTGTTGGGCCATTCCCTGTTGGACAGCTTTGTTCTGTCCCTAAAAATGAAACTAGCTGTACCCCAAGTGAAGCTGAGTGTCCTTAACTGAACATGTCATCTGGGGTTGTTTTTCTAAAAATATGTATTTTGGCTGTGTGCTTTCATTGTGGAATTGTTGGCCAAGCCCTTTCAACAGCAAGTACCAGTTCTGAAGATAAAAGAAGTGGGCTTGTTTTGCATGCTCTGGTGAAAAGAAACTGACTGTGCTGACTCGCTCAGAATACGAGTGTCTGGAGGGTCCTTGGGATCACTGTTCCCAGGAGCAGGCATTGGTGATCTTGGCCCAGAGACACACAGGAATGAAATGGGACCCTTGAGTCCCAAACCAGTATCTGATCATAGAATTTTCTCTTCTAAAAGAAATCATGGAAAATACTTCAAGCTGCTGCTCATAACTTCTTAACACTTCCTTCTAATCAGGTATTTGCCACCAGAATGTTTTGTGGTTGGGAAAGAACCTCCAAAGATTTCAAATAAAGTTGATGTCTGGTCAGTGGGAGTCATCTTCTATCAGTGTCTATATGGCAGAAAGGTAAGAAGGCATTGAATTCCTTTTCTTAGTGGTGTTTCCCAAACCTTTTGAGAGGCAACCCAGGCTTCTGCTCCCTTTTCCACAGACTTAGAATGTTCTCCCTTGTCTCTTTGCCATCAGTTCCAGGGCAGAGTCCATGCTAATGGAAGTGGGGAGCGTAGACTAGGCTGTGTTGTGCTTTACGTTTAGCATTTCCTTCAGAAAAGACATTCTGCCGAACATCTCTTTCCACTCAACATGTTCCCACTGAGACTGTTTTGGGCAGCACAGGTGTGTCATTTGTAGTCTGAGGTTTTTGGTCTGGTCTTGTCTGTGACACTTTCAATGCCCTGAGTCTTTGTTGAACTTGATGGCTGTAAGTGCTTAAGGGGGGGGGAAAAGTAGGTACAAGGACTTTAGAAGTCTTTAGGATGACTTTTGGAAGGGAAGAGCATGGATTAGGAAAAGATGATTTGTCATGAGAAAAGGTAGTTTGCTTTATGACAACAGGAGAGGTAGGATGGAGAAGGGAAAGCATTCCATGGGCTCTAGTTTTCGTGAGTCCCTGGTAACCAAGTGTTGTGAAAGCTGGGGCTCACACGTGTGCTGCTCATGCCGTTAGTCAGACACATGGAACCAGCCTAACAGAGATGAGTGCGTGAATCTCTGCCAGCTCAGATGGATGATAAATGCTGTAACAGACCCACAAGGTTTGCAAGCAGGTGGAGGTCCCTACTGACCAAGCCAGACACATACGTTCCAGGTTGTCCTTTTGCTGAGTGTGGGAGCCATGTGTCCTGGTCCTCTGGTAGTTGCAGCACCTTCCCAGTAGTTGCAGGCTGCGTGCCTGTAAAAATGCTGCTATCAGGTGATGATAAACAGTAGAGCTACAGGTTTTTTAGGCCTGTCACCAACCTCTAACAACTTTTTTCTTTCTTTTGGTAGCCCTTCGGTCACAACCAGTCACAACAGGATATTTTGCAGGAGAACACAATCCTGAAAGCTACTGAGGTGCAGTTCCCTCCAAAGCCAGTAGTCACACCAGAAGCAAAGGTAAATCTGCTTGAGGGTCAGGCAGCACAGGCAGTTTCAGCCTCCTGATTTCCATAAAACCGACAGAAGTCCTGTGTTTAATGCTCACCTATTGCACAGTGATCAGTGGCTTTGTATGTCTCATCCTTGGAGGTGTTCAAGGCCAGGCTGGAGGGAGCTCTGAGCAGCCTGGTCTAGTGAAAGGTGTCCCTGCTCATGGCAGGGAGGTTGGAGTGACATGAGCTTAAAGGTCCTTCCAGCCCACACCATTCTGTGATTCCATGATCACTGCAGCTGCCAGGCTGAGTCAGCATTGAACACTGGGTGCCTCTCTCTGCCCATGCTTCTCCTGGTGAGCTTTAGGGCAAGAGCCGGGCTGTGTCTAGGGAAGGAGTTTCAACACTGGGGTTGTCACATTGGCCTTGCTCCCAGAGTCAAAAGCTTCCTGTTTCTGTCACAAAAAACTAATTCTTCCTTTGGCTTTGGGGTGCTGCAGGCATTCATCAGGCGGTGTCTAGCCTATCGAAAGGAGGACCGGATAGATGTCCAGCAGCTGGCCTGTGACCCCTACTTGCTGCCTCACATCCGCAAATCTGTATCCACAAGCAGCCCAGCTGGAGCTGCAATTGCATCAACCTCTGGATCATCCACTAACAGCTCTTCAAACTGAGACAGAGTATTAGGCCAAAAACTGCTTGAGAAACCGGCAAAAAAACTTACAGAAACACCTTTGGAACAGAGGAATCCACAAGGGTCTCAAGAAACCTGTACCAGGTGCTTTTTTCTCTTGCTTTTTTCCATCCATAGAGCATGACAACATCAACTCTCATCAAGAAAGCCTTCGGCATCTAGGCCAAGCCACGTGGATAGGAGATGGCTTGAGGTTTATCCAGTCAATGACCACAAAAGGGTGGCTGCTCTGAGCAAGGAGGGGAAACTCAAGAAAAAATACAAAAGGACATGGTTCCATGTACTGTGAACTTCTGAACATGCAGCCTTGGGGAATCCAGGACGCCGTGTGTGCTTCATATGAAGAATGTGGACTTTAGAAAAAAAGACTGGGCTAGTCCAGTGTTGATATTTAAACATTGTTCTTTTTCTTTTAATAAAGTTTAGGTAACATCTCCTGAAAAGCTCGAAGCACCAAGGTTCAGCTGGGGATGGTATATGACTCTTTGCCCTTTGGAGGGGAAAAAAGTTGATCCTGCCTGTTCATGGCACTAGAGTTAGTGTTTTACCCCTAATTAATTTCAATTTTTAAAAAATAACAATTTTTTTTAAGAAAACAGTTATCTGGTCTCAGTGAAACCCGTATTAGCAGGTTTGTGGCAGTGTTCATTCTGCAGCTGGTGCAGCTTTCTGCTCCTTTGGGGGTGACCTCTAAGGAATGATTCACCTTCTCAAGAGAGTGGTGAAGCCCTGGGAGAACAGGCCTGTGTCTGTGACCAGAGTGGGTCACAGCTTAGGCTGCCACAAGGTCTCAGCTGCTGCTTCATTGCTCTCACAACGGTTGCACCTTTTTAATGTGTTGAAGTGCTGATGTTTTTGCTGACCCAGCCCCTCATTTCATACCAAGCTCTCCACTCTTGTGAGCTTGATCTTGGCTGGCAGGCAGAGAGTGGGCAGGGATTGGAGCACAGCTCAGGGGTCACAGTGTGATCTGTGCCCACACAGCTCTCTCCTGATCTGGTTGATGTTAGAGCATTCCAAAGCTGAACCCTTCTTTGTCTGCTTCTCTCCGTTGGGTGACTTGGCAACAAAGCTTCCTCTCTCGCTTAACATTCTTCAAACTTGCTGACTGATGAAACTTGCTGCTATTCACTGCATCCAATTTCAGATGGTAGGGAATGAGATAATGTTCTTGAAAGGAGCAAACACAATAATTCTTGTCTCCCTCCTGTAATCTGCTTAGAGGGGTCTTGTACCTTCAGTTGGATCTGCCTTCTGTGAAATGGGAGCCTCCCACTCTGCTTCCTTTTCCCTCCCTCACCGAAGGAAAACTGAAAACACAAAAAGCCCAGCAACTGAACATTTGGCAGCCAGGCTGGAGTGCTCCTAATGTATGGCAGGAGTTCTTAGCCAGAAATATTTAAAGATGCAATGTTGAGGAGCAGGGTTTGTCCCGGGCGGAATCGAGTACTGCACTGCAATTCAGGATGGTGGTTAAAAACCAAACCACCCTGTGCGCACCTTCCAGCCCAGTCCTGGACCACTGTGAGCAGGGGTATCCTTTGTGGGTACAACTGCAGGATTGTACCCACAGCTGTGGCAGCCCATGGACTGTTAGGGTGGCTCTGTTACCCCAGTGGCATCTCCTGACAAGTGCTGATCTCCATCATGCACTCAGAACTGCCCCTTGTCCACCTTATTGTAAGCCACCATCTGCAAATACTGTGCTTAAACCTGATCAGGAACTTGTTAAGTGAGAAATGGAGCACTCTGTCGGAATTAAGCAACAGGTCAGGGAAGTGGAGAACTCTGCTGCTTTGATTTTTCTTACTATTTTTGTAGTGACTCGGGCTTTTAATTGGATTTACTCCCTTGCAGCTGCATTAAGGTGGTGTCTAAACTGCTGTAGTGTTTCAGACAAAGAACAGAAATACTGCATCTTTAAATCCTCAGCCATCCTCTCTTAGCCCTTTCCATGCCTGCTGCTCTAAGCCAGAAGATAATTGTCCAGCAAGCAGCTTCAACATGTTTATTTAGCCTCTGTCAGGAGAAATCAGGGTTGGTGCTTCATCCCATTTGCCAAAACTGGTAACTTGGTATCTGTCCACATTGGGTAGAATTCTAAAAGGGTTTTTTCTATCCTGATCCCATTGGTTCTTGGCCAGGCAGTGTGTGCATCTCTGTGGGTGTGATTAATTTCATGTCAGAAGCATTTATTCCTGCTATGTGACACCCATCCAGGGCCAGGGGACAGTGACAGCCTTTTGGGGCTGATAGCAGGGAAGGACCCTGGTAGAATTCTGGCTGCAACACTTCCCTTGTTAAGATGGGTTTCACTTCCAGTAACAGACCCGATTGCCACACTGCTCATTTACTTAAAGTGTATGAACAATTTGTAACTTAAACCAGGCCAGACTGTTTTGGCTCTACCCAACAAATGAGACATGGATATTAAAATAAGTTTTAAGAAATTGATTTGCTTGGCTTTTACTGTTTTTCTGCTCTTGGCATGAGCATGAGCTCTCTTGCAGTGGCTGCACAGAGATGACACAGTATGAAGGACAGGATGAAGGATGGAGGAACAGTGAACTCCATAGCTCAGACCAGTGAGATCTCTGCATCAGAGGGGGAATCACTGAAAATTACTGAGTCACTTAATTACTGGTGTTGATCATGTCCTGGAACATAAATTAGAAAACTGAGGTGGGTTTGTCCCTCATTTCCTGTAGAGCTTCCTTTAGAAGCCATATATGTTGAGGACATAAAAAACACCTTTCCTATTGATGAAAATCTGTGGGTCACAACCCCCCCCATCCCCTCCCCAGCCCATGGACACCCAAGTTGCCCCTCAGTCACCCACAATAACCATACTGAGCAGTGATGAAACTCAGCTCCTTTAATTTCTTAGGGCTTCACCTTGTCAGCTTTACAAAAATACACAACAGAAAATACAAAAGGTCTTCGGCAGCTGAAGATGATGAGTCTGTATCTGGAGCAGGGAGTGCTGGGGCCCTTGGCACAACCACCTCCTCCCCAGCCATGAGCCAGGGCCACACCTGCCTCCAGAGCTGCTTCCTCAGGTGAAGAGTCATCAGGCTCCAGGTTACTCTGCAAGCCTGACCTGATCTGACCTTCACTGTGCCTAAAGTCAAACTCAGTGAGTACAAGTGAAAGCAAACACTGAGCAGGCTTGGCTCCCTCCTTGCCACTGCCACTTGCCACTGCCACAGCCCCCTCTTCCAGTTCAGATGATGTAATACAGATTTGGGCCAGGAGAGGCTGCAGGGGTGCTTCAGTAGCATCAGCAGCATTATCATTGTCCTGCATCAGGTAGGCGAGTGCCCACAAGTGCAGGAACTGTGCGGGGGACACCTTGACACCCACAGAATCAAGAAGCACCAAGGGCTGCCTCACTGGTTGCTTCGCCTTCTACATTTGCAGTTGAGAGTCATGCTATAAATGAGCTTCCCTCTGCTAAATGGGCCAGTCCTACTTGATTTTGTGACCTGGCAAAACCACAATGTGAGCTTTGCAGCTGCTGCCAGTGTCTGCCTGGGGTCTGCTGCTGGAGGATGTTGTTTTCTGGGTGCTACACAAGCTTGGCTCAAGCAGCCTTAACCTAAACCTTCCTACTCCCAGCATGGAGGAGAAGAAGAGACAGGATTAGGCACAGTTCTGACTCCCACACGGCCTGTATCTAACCTTTGCCACCACATGCTGATGCATCTTTGCATGGAGACACTGATTTTCCACGGCTTCACATGGGTCTGCCTGTGGTCTCTGGTTCTCTCTGGCCCCAGCACTGCCCTCAGGGACAGCTGCATGGCCCCCTGGCCATCACCCTGGGTGGAGGCAAAAGGCCAAACAAACACGGAGCAGCTCAGCCTCCCCTCGCTACATTCACACACAAGAGCAGGCTCTTGGCCACAAGGACACTATTGTCTGTCCTGGGAATGGGCCTGAGCCATGCTCTGATTCCATGCTTTAGCTGCATGTAGGGGTGGAGGCCAGGAGAAGCTGCTGGCATGTGCTGATTGTGAGGAGCTGCATGCTGCCACCAGCTCCGTGTGTTTTTCCCCGCTCCTCTGTGCTCCAGGCCTGCATCTCCCCCTGGGATGGGTTACTGTAGTCTTTCTTCTCCCTCCACCTTTGGCTGCAGCTTGTCTTTCACTCACTCTGCTGCTACTCATTTCCAAACACATTCAGTGAAGGGGAGACTCAAGTGCTTCGAGCTGAATCAGGAAAGCCTAAAAATAGAGGTTAACCACCACCTGCCCCACCAGAGTGGGATGAACCTCACCAGGCCCTAGGCAGCCCCAGCCAGGAGCTGCTTTCCTGTCCTCTGTAGCTTGGGCTGCAGGGATGGTGCAGAGCAGTGTCATGGTCCAAATGGAGTTAAAATATAGGGATGGAGATAAAAACACAGGGATGGAGATAAAAATGCAGGAATGAAGATAAAAATGCGGGGATGCTGTGAGCAGCAGCAGGATGAAGATGGAGATTCAGCCTCATCTTCAGACCAGATCTCTCATTCCCACCTGGGCTGCCCTGGGAAACACTAGCAGCAAAGTTATCAGGTGCTCGGCTCTGCTTTGCATTCAGGAGAAGAAAAAATCCAGAGCTCTGCTCAACCCTTTCCTCTCCCGACTGAAGGCGCCAGCTGCGTAGCAGCCACGAGCACACCGAGCACATGCTGCCCTGTTGGCAACCGCCTTGGTCTTGGCTCAGCTCCGCATCAGGATCAGGGCTCCAAACCTGCTTTGTTCAGCATTGGCTCATCCCAGCTCATGCTAATGCTGAAAATCCATGTACTCACACCCAAACCCAGAAGAGTGGCTGGGACTGATGCCAAAACCCCTCCAGGCTAAAAGAACTGGTGAGGGATGGAAGTGGAAGGGGACATGCCCCGGGCTATGAGGTAAGGCAGTGGCAGAGATGGAAATGTAGTACTTGGGGCCAATTGGGCCATGCTGCTCTCGTTGGAAAGGGCTCGGGAGCAGGGTGAGATCTCTGTTCTGTGGTCCCATACCCGCTTCCTGCAGGAGGAAGATGCTGTTCAGGATGTGTTGTCCCTCCACTACTCTGCAGCAGCTTTCCCTCCTCACTCTGCAGCCCAGTTCCTCCAATTTGTTCTTGAGTCATCCAAAGTGTTTTTCTAAAACACAAATTTCTTGTAAATGTCTGGAATTCTCTCTCTGCCCCTTTTCAGGAGCCCTCCAGGGAGGCCAGGCAGGAAGAAGAGGCAACAGGCTGAGAAGGCAGCACTTCTCCTTGGGCAGCCCCCCGCCCTGTCTCGCCCCCGCAGCGGAAGGCCAAGATCTCAGTGCTGGCCCGCACAAGGCTGGAGCGCCCTGAAATTCCTCATGGCAGCTCCAAGCAAGCACATCTGGTTTTAATAAATTATTTGCAGCTTGAACTTGCCTGACTTTTCAGGACTGCAGAAGTCAGAACAGCAAAGAGCTCTGAGAGCTGCCATGTGGGGCGTTCACAAAGGGACCCCCTTTGCAGTGCTGGGAGACAGCAAAGTTTGGAAGGAGGTCAGGGGGAATGGGGCTGACCAAGCACATTAAGTGACGCCGGCAAAGCTCCATCTGCGCCTTGCAAGAGCCAAAGGGACGGCTGGGCTGGAGGCAGGGAAAGATCCCTTCATTTTGGCCAGGATCCCTCTACCCACAGCTGAGCCCCAGCTGATCCTAAATATTGCATTTCAGCTCCTGGGGGAGGAGCACGGGAAGCAAACAGGAGGTGCCTCCCTGACACTCCCTGCTTGGTGGAGCCTCAGCCACCAGCACTGAGACTGCTCTCGCAGTGTTGAACCCTAACGAGAAAACCAAACTCTCAGGAGCATCAGTATGGGGCCCCAGTGACAACCAAAATGCCTAGGGCTGTGGAGGAGCTGAGCCCCCACATGGTGTCCCCAGGCTTATACCCAAAGGGAAGGGTGCAAATGCAAAGTTTGGGCATGAGTCCCTTGCTGTACCCCCATGGGGTTCACCATCAAACCCCACATCCCAGCAAGAGGATACCAATCACCCTCACTGCCTGCAATGCAAAGCCTGGAGCTTGGAGAAGGAGGTGCACTGGCTGTTCCTGCCTGTCTCCAACAGAGAGAGAGTGACGTGGCCATTCCCTGCTGCTGTGGCCAGCGCGAGGGAGAAGGAGCCAGCAGACACTAAGACGGCCTCTTCCCCAAGCTGTGACCTCAGTGCACAGCGCCTGCCAGATGGGTGTTGATCTTGGCCCAACCAGGCCTATTTGGGGCCAGAATGAGGCCAAGGTGGTGCTGAGCTCTTGGCAGAATCTGGCAGGTGCAGCTGGTCCCCAGCAAAACACAGCCCCTGACACCAGAGTCCCTCAACAGCTGCTGCACACAGACAGGGCTTTGCTCTCCTGGAGCCTCCAGTCCCACTGTGAGCCATGGCCTGGGGAGAACACCCTTGGAGGAGTGCAACAGAGCAGGACATGCTGCCTCCCTGGTCATGCAATAAATTAACCCTTAGAACCTGCCAGTCCTCAGAAGTAGCCAGACCCTTCCTTCAGAAAAGCTGAAGGCTACAGATGCTCTCCACAGGTCCCCAAATAATTTCCTCAAATGCCTCTGGCGCAAGCAAACACCAAACATGCCCCATGACAGCCCCAAACTTAGTAAGTCACGGGATGCCTCACTGCTCTGAGCACCACAGCTCCAAATCTGGGGTTGCTCCCCCACCCCTATGCTTGGGTCCCACACTCTGTTGGTGACATATTTTGCAACCTGCTGAGTATCCTGACTTGAACCTTGTTCTCCCAAGCACTCCTGACCAGGTCAGATTCCCAGCCAAAGGCGGACAAGTGTCTTGGATCTATCTCCAGAAATGTTTTTCAAACCTTCCGCAGGATGACTTTCACTTGAGTTGATGCTTTCACCCCATCCCACTGCACTCCTTCCACTGTGACCACTCCCTACATGGAATGTTGCTTTGGCCACAACTCAGAACTTATTTTTTTTCAATTAAATGACAGATACAGATAGTTATAGATACAGTAGCAGTGGGAATCAGCTACTGACACTGAATATCCCCAGTTCCAGGTAATCCTGGAATAAACCCATTGCTCCCATCAATCTCCCCAGGCAAGGATCTCTCCTGAGATTGTGGCCAGAGGTGAAGTTGGCCATCCCCTGCATGCAGCCATGTGCCCTTGTCCTTGTCTGGCAGCAATTCATTAAGGCCAGAGGGGTCAGACAGCCTGGAAACGTCCTAAGGGAAAAACACATTTCCTCCCAATCCACTCTGTTGAGTAGTGACTCAACTGGATTAGGAGGAGAGTAGGTAAGGAGTTGTTGGCCTGTGCTGAAGAAATTAATTAAGAAGTGCTTATTATCTGCTAATCACATGCATCATAGGGGCCTCCAAAACACAGGATGAATCAGGCCAGGAAGCTGCAATGCTCCATGGAATCCAAAGCCTTTTAACTCTGCTGTGTTCCTTCTTTTGGGTGGGTTCAGCTTCCTTGAAAGCGATGTCAGGTTTATCTGGGATGGGTGGAGGGTCCCACTCTTGGTACTTCACAGCTCCATCATGTCCAGCCACTGGTGTCTCAGTGGGTGGCATCCCCCTGGAGTGGTGTCCAAGTTTTTGGATAGGAGCAAGATCTGGATGATTCCTTCCTCTCCTCTGGGCTGTCATGCTTGTTTCCTGTGGCAGCCGTGGAGGCCAGCAAGGCCTTTCTCTCAGTGCTGCTGCAATTAAAAAATAATCCCTGCTTTAGAAAAACCAACAGCCCAGATGCTGATGTGCTTAATTAGACCCCCAGAGGGTTTGCATCCCCAAAGCCCATCCTGGCACCAGCCTGAAGGTCCTTCCTGCCTTGCTGGGAAACAACAGATTCCTTTATTTTCTGAAGAACAGCCAAACTATGACTGGCTCACACCCATTCCTCACCCCCTCAGGGGTTTGTGTCATTTTGGGGCCTGCTCCCTGCTCACAGAAGCTTTGCCATCAGCTTAGTCTCATCGAAAGCATCATCTCCCCTGAACTTGTATGGCAGAGTCTGTGTGTCAAAGACTGACTGACCCCCCCTGCACCACTCAAATCCCAGGAGAGCTTGAGGAGGTGAGGCTTCCACACCCTCAGGGATGCTCCCATAGGAATGGGCACCATGAGCATCACCCAAATGCACCAAATAGATGTAGAAAGCCAGGAATATGCCAACTTCCAGTGTTTTGCATGTATATTGCCTTATTTGGGTGGCTTTTGGGGCCATGGGAAGCTCTGCTAGAGTGGAGGTGTGAAAATGAAAGTTTAAAAATTCTTTAAAATTTTTTAAAAGCTTTTTATGTTCAGCTCCTGGATGTGTGATTTTCCTACATCAGATATTGTGGATGTTCTTCGTCCCATGCCCTCAGCAGAGCACCAGAAGCTGGAGAGCTGCACCAGCACCCCAAGGCTGGGCAGACTGGGCTTGTGATGGAAGGTGTGGTGAGCTGTGTCCAACTTCAGCATCCACAGTTGGACTGGGAGCTGCCCGGTTCTGTGCCATAGGGATGGATAGAGGAGGATCCAGCTGGGCTGGCTGTGATTGGGATGAGATAACTCTACCGGGCAGCCAGAGGTGCAAGCAAGAATGTGTGGTAGGAGCTCATGGCAGCCCTTGGCCGCTCTCTCCGGCGACGTGGGGTGCCACGATGAGGACCCGCAGCGGGACCCGACGCGGGACTGGCAGCACCGCGGCCATCTCCCCCAGCCCCTCTGCCCCGTACCGGGGCATCGCGACTACCCGAGATGTGGAGAGGGCTGCGGGGGTACTCTGCTGGGGTAGCCAGCCATGCCCGGGCATCTGCAGGGATGCCCTGGCCAGGCCGGGCTTCGTTTCTGCCACTCCCTCTCTTCCCCCCGGAGCCCCGTCCCAGCGATGCGCTGCCGCGGGTGGAGCACCCCCGGGCTCTGGCCGCGCCCCGCTCTCTTGCCGCCGCTGGGCCGCTCAGGTCTGCTGACGTAGTGCCTCAGCCCGGCGCGCACGCTTCGGGTTCTTTTTTTTCTTATTTTATTTTGTAACATCTTTTTTCCCCCCCCTTCTTCCCCTCCCTCTCCCGCTCGCGTCCCTTCTCCTCCTCCTCCTCCTCCCTCTCCCCCCCCCCTCCCCGTCCGCGGCCCCAGCCCGGCAGGAGCGGCAGGAGGGGCCCGAGCCCAGCGGAGCGGAGCGGAGCGGGCATTGCCGGGGGTGGGGCGCGGCTCAG
>VXBR01010824.1:0-31473 GCA_013400215.1 Cisticola juncidis | reverse complement strand
CGAGGAGGGCAGGTCGCGCAGCGGGAGGTCGGGAAGGGGCCGAAGGGGTTTGTCGGAGTTTGCCGCCCTCTCCCATCCTGACGCCCTCCTCTCTGCGGACATGTTAATCTTAAGAAAAAGTGCCCCCTGGATCGGGGCACGAGTGGGAATGTGCAAACTTTTTTTCTTTTTCCTAGTAACTCCTCACAATAAAGTCAACGGGTTGTATTTTATCTTTTTTTAACTTTCTGAAGGCACTATGAGCCAGACACTGGAGGATCTTTTGCACGGCCCCTGAAATTGCCGCTTAAGACCCTTTTTATCCCTGGATAGTCCAGCCTAGAACCACAGAACTGCTTTTGGGCCTTCCTTCAATTATTTTGGCCCTATTGATAAAAATTTAAAATTTCAAAAGAAAGCAAAATTGGCTACTTTTGCCTGAAAATAACAACTGTAAGCCCTTGGCCTATTTTTTCAGAACACGTTTAGTAAATCCAAAGCAGATTTGGAAATGGCAGCATAGGCACACCCTGATCCCCTGCCCCCTTAGCCCCCTTGCTTTCCCTTCTCCCCCGAGTCTCACCAAGCCTGGGGCTGAGCTGTCTCGCCCTAGGGGCAGACATGGGGTCGTGGACATGATGACAGTGGGCAGCAATCCCGTGCAAACAAGGGATCCATCCGTTCTGGGATCAGAGGAGAAACTGCTTGGCTGGGAGATGGAAAAAGTAGGAAGCAATGGGAAAGGAGACCCCTGTACCCTGGGGCATTTGGAAGAGCGGTCAGGGTTTGCTGCTGTTTGCAGACATCTCAGCTGGACTTTCCACAGCTGAATTCCTGTTAGACCTCCCCATAATTTACTTGAGGGCTGTGAATTCCTCCTTCTGTGGGCTTTAAGGGGGTTATTTCATTTCAGCAAAGTTTTACTACCTTTACAAGCTGATTCTGCCCGTTTCATCCCAAAAAATGTCAGTGGGATCCAGGTCTGGCAATTCCAAGGACAGAGGCACCTCTGTCCTGCCTGTGGGGGGGGGGGGAGTGAGGTGGCAGCCGACCCCATGCCGGGCCTGGGTGAGGAACAAGGCGGCTTTCAGCGGCTGCCAGCCTGCAGAGCCGTGTCCCTCGTGCCTCGCTGGGGCTGAGCACTCTCGGCTCTTTCTCCTCCCCGTCCCCACTTTCAGCTGCTCCTGCCCTGCATCAGTCCTGGTTGAGACCGGGGGATGAAGGGGGCAGAGGATGGCACCAATGGAGGTGCCACATCCAGGGTCCCTCAGCACCAAGCTGGTTTGCTCAGAGAGAATCCTCACTGGGAGTTTGGGATCAGGATGGAGTAGTCCCAAGATTTCCATGTTTCCCAGGACACTTCAGTGGGGGCCGCCCAGAAGACAGGCATTGATTCTCCTAGGGAGCTCTTGCTTCCTTGAGAGGTTTGTGTCAAACCCTCACCTCTGGGACAATCAGAAAGGTGGAGCAGAGCTCCTGGCAGGAGGTTTGGGGCTCTTTGCTGGGATGTCTCCTCCAGCTGGCTCATCTGTGCAGCGTTATGTGGGCATCCACATGCCTTCCCAGGGAAACTGAGGCAGCAGCTGCCATAGTGCCATGGCTGCAGGCAGGACAAGGTCCTTGTCTCAGTGCCAGGACTTGGTACTGGATCGACTGCCCGCCTATCCAGTGCTCAGTGTAAGTCCTGCCATGGCAGTTGTAGGGCAAGAGAGAACACAGAAGGGACCTGAAAAGAGTTCATAGCCTGTAGAGCAAACAGAGCAACTTTTGCATTAATTTCCCCCCCATTTTCTCCTTCCTAATGGAAATAGCTTGTTGCATCGCAAATGCAGCCCCAAGAAATTGTATCTCAATCTTCCTTGGACTGTTTGGGAGCAGGAAAAGGGGTCAGAGGTGTTAGCTTTGCTGAGGGACACAAGGGGCAGTGGAGACCTTACATCCCCACCATCTGCAGCCACAGCAGCCACTGGGAGCTGGCAGCAGAGCTGGGGATGGTGCTTGCGCAAGAATAACAACAGTGGAGAGAGACTTAATTTAACCTTCCATGCAAAACTGTCGTCTTCCCCTAAGGCCACCCAGCTGGTGTGGGGACACCAGGAGGTTTCCCATGGGGAATTGCTCCTTGCGAGCATGTGCAAAGGCATTTTCAGGCGTGATGTCTTGGTGATGGTTAAAGCCACGTTGCAGATTTTTCTCTCTGGCTTAATTTTCTCTCTGGCTGGATTTTGCACCTTTTCCTGCAGGCAGAGGCACTGTTCTTAAGTATTACTTCCTTAAGTATTTTCCAAGGAAATATTTTGCCCCGAAATCAAAGTAAATGTGTGCTGAGGATGTTATCATCCCTCTGTACTAAATAATTTTTTCCAGATAAAAAGAGCCATTTTTTCCATCACAAGAGGCACCCGGTGGGTGCTTGGAGCAGGGAAGGGAAGGCTTTGGTCCAGCTCTGACAGAGGTCCCAATGTTACCCACTGGATCATCATGCCCTGCTCAGCTCCATGAATGCAGCAGGATCGTGGGTGGGAGTGGGAGTGGTGGCTGCCCTCCCACACACTGCAGCCCATGCTGAGCCAGCATTTTCTGAAGGGTTGTTTAAGCAATTTGTAAAATTTGGTTCTTCACATGCAGTGAGAAGCAGGATTTTAATTAATCTGAGCATTGACATTTTTCTCATTCCTAAGATTGCTTGGAGCCCAAAAGAGACCCACAGATGCTGTTGTTCTTAAAGAACCCATCTGTAATTTCTTATGGATAAAAAAATGTTTAGTGGATTGACTTGCAAATTCCTGGGAGCACTTTTTAGTCTTGGACCAAAGGTTTGGCTGTTTCAGGGACCCCAGGGTATTTTTCAATATCATCTCCATCCCACTGCTGAATCCTGCCCTGCACCTTGTGCTGTCGCAATAGGGACGTATATGGGGTTTTGCAGGTACAACAGCCTTGTTTGCAGGATGGTGCAGAGGAGGAATGGACAGATTCAGCTTTTCCCATTCTTCCACCTGAATCCACACATGGCAACTGGGGGCTCTGTAGTAGTGGCCCCATTACCCCAGTAATGCCTGGTCTGGGAGTGCTGGGCATGAGGCAGGCAAAGGGCACCCGGAGGGAAGTTTCATGGTAAATATAATTTTAATAAAAAAATATATATGTGGGACACCAGAGACTGCCCCTGGTAGTGTGAATGTTCTTGGGTTTGGTGAATAGGGGGGTCCTTGTCCAAAAACGGTGATACTAGTGCTCAGGGAAATAACATTAGGAGGGATGCTGGAGAAACAAAGGAGGAGAAATCTATGGATCTTTCATCATTTTGTGGGGACTTTTTTTAGTAGTTTTGAAACATTTGATAAATCTTCAGCCAACTGTGCTGGAAGCACCTTGTGTACAAGGATGTGTCAGGGCTGTCTTGCACATCACATCATGCTACTGGCCAGTTTGCTGGCTAGGGGGTCTGGGATGCTGGTGAGTGAGGGGATGGGGACAGTCAGAGGATGAGGGGCCAGAGCAGTGTTCAGAAGTGTTTGGCCACCATGTCCTGGGAGGGAACCTTTACCTCTCCCAGTGTGTCCTTTGCACTCCTCCATCCTGGCTGGAGCCCATTCAGTGCATGGTGCTGCCATCCTTTGCATTCCTTGGGAGTTGGAACCTCTGGATGAATGCAGCTGCTGCAGGGCTGGAGCCTGGGCCAAGTCTAGGGAGAAATGGGAAAATTTCCATCCTTCTGTCCTTTGCTGGGTACTGGAGGGCAGATTCTGGGGCTCTTGTCTTCCTTGTGGCCACTGCTGCAGTGAGTCCCCTGGGCTGCCCAGAGACAAGCATCCCTTCTGAAATGCATTCATTCACCTGTGTCCCGGGCAGGATGCTGGGGGAGTGGGCTTTTTAATGTTTGCAGAGAGGCTGAAGTGAAGTATATGGCCCCCTTCCAAAAACCTTTACAAGACAGCAGGAGTGAGCAGGCTAGTAGGTAGCCATCATCATCGCAGCCAAGTAGGGAGCTCATCTCATACAGCTCTCACCATATAAACAACAGCTTCTCTCTGACTGCTGGGCCAGCCAAGAGGAGTTTCTCAGCTCCAAGTGCACATCCTGCTGCTCCATACCCCCAACCAGACTGTCAGAAGCTTCACTTTCTTCTTTGTAGCAAGAGGTCCTTAACTCTGTGAGGTCTGTTTTTAAAAAACAAAACAAGAACCACTCTCATTTACTCCGGGGCTTGGCTTGGAGCACCTAGAGCTGCTTCTGGCAAGTCTGGCCCCAGTTGAGCCTTAGAGTTTTGCTGTGCTGGGTGAGTCTGTTGGATGTTTGGCATCATTACTCATTTGCAGCCAAACCTCTAATTTAGGAGCGTTGGGGGTGGGGGTTGTGTCCCCTCAGCTCTGAGCAGACGAGACTGGTGCCCTTCCTGAACCAGACATGTCCTGGGACTGCCAGTATTGGCTGCATTTCCTTCCCTTTTATTTTTTTTTAGTCTGAAGTTCCTCTCTAAGGAGTTGCATGGTGTTACGGATGCCAAAAGCAGCTGAGGGGGAGCTAGAGCCATGACATTCTTCCCGCAGGCTGGGAATGCTCTCTGCTGGCAGCAGGGATGCTCTAGCTCTGCTGTTGCAAGCTCCCATGGACACAGCTGATGCTTTTATCACTGTTTCCCATTCCCAGCCCACAGAAAGATGCACAGGCTCTTTCCTGGGGCCAAAAATTGATGCTCTTCATGGCAATGGCTATGCTTTTTGCTCTTCTCTACACCAAGACCATAAGGATGGCATCATCTATGCCTGGGCTGACTGCTGGAGCTGGCCTTTGCTGGGAACTTCTCTCCAGGAAGAGGATTTTCCTCCAGAGGAATAATTTGTCCAGTAATATGAAATTCAAGATGGAGCTGGGGCTTTTCTGTGACCCTGCTGTATCCCTCAGCAAAGCTGTCTGGGCATGGTCGGGGGGCAGTCCTGGGGTCCTGCCCTCCTAAATGTCACTGGAAGGTGAATCATTGTGCTGGTCTCTCCCCATTCCAGCAGTTCCTTCTCCTCTTCAGGGGTGTGCAAGCCAAGCCCAGCTGAGGCTCTGTCAGGTGAAACTCTCCGGTGTTCCATGAGCAACGATTTTTGCTTCTTTGTGGAGTCCCAAAATAGCTTGTGTTGAAAGGGTCCTTAAAGACCATCTCCTTCCACCCGCTGCCATGGGCAGGTACACCTTTCACTAGACCAGGCTGCTTCAAGCCCCATCCAAAGAGGCCTTGGACATTCCCAGGGGTGGGACAGCCACAGATTCTCAGGACACCCCGTGGCAGGGCCACTCGACCCTCACAGAGATGAATTTCTTCCCAAAGGCTGCCTGCTGCTTTTGTTTGGAAGGGGCTCCCTATCGGTCTGGGTACTATTTCCACTCACCGATAGAGAAGAGAAAACCTCTTTAATCGTTTGGGGAGTGACCCCGAAGCCTTACCCGTTCCAGGTGCTCAGCCCTCAAAAGCACCTTGGCTTCCTTGCAGGTCTAGCTGGCGCTAGTGCCCCAGGTGGGCCCCCTCGGCGCTGGATCCAGTGCTCCTTGGGCTCACCACGGCTCCCGCAGTTAGTCGGGTAGCAGCTCTCGATGGAAGGGTGACTTGCCGAGGACTCCTTTTCTCGGTTCGCCGCGTCCACGATCAGCCGCGGTGTGCTTGCACCTTCGCTCCGCTTTGCGAGGGCCTTTCCGGCGAGCTTTCTCTTTTCGGCCCCGGATAGACACCCCCTCTGGGAGCGGGCATGAAAGAGTCCTGGAACTGCTCCTGCTTTGGTTCCTCTCTGGAGTCGGGAAGTCCCGTGTCGCCGATGTTCTTCACTCCCTTCCTCTTCGCGGACTGAGAAGAGGGGCAGGGAGCCCCCCCAAATGAGCGCTACTATATCGCGGTGTGCATGTTCCGCGGGGCTCTTCTCGCCACTGCCGTCAGGTGGGGGGAGAGCCAGGTGTGCTCTGCATGGCTTCTCTGGGTGCCACAGCTCGTGCGTATGCAGCGGCGGGGCCGGGGCTTGTGCCGCCCGCGCCAGGGCTCGTGCCGCCTGTGCCGGGGCGGTGGTGGCTCGCAGGATCTCTGCGCGGTGAGGGAGGGGCCGCCCCGGCTCAGGACAGCTGCTCCACCAGAGATGGCACTGGAGCGGCGTTCCGCTGTGTTCTGCTCTGTGCTGGCGGTGCCGTGGTCTCAGGATCGGTTGTGCTGTTGCCCCACGTTGGGCGCCAGGATGCCGCAGTGTGCGTTTCCCAGGCTGCGCACGGCAGCGTTCAGTTGTGACACATTCCCCCCGGGGAGACTCTTCCTCCCCGCTCAGGAAGTCCGATGGTCTCAGCGAGTGCTTTTAGGGCGCAGAGATGAAGCAGAGGGGAGACAGGTCTTGGGGTAAACTGAGGGAATCTATTAAAGGTACAACTGAAGAATAAAAACTAAAAGCTAAACCCCAAGAACTGGGAACACACTTCCCGCCATGGGTTTTATAGACAGGGCAATACAACGCAAACAACCAATCAGAATGCACTCAGGGAGGAGTCTAAGGCGGGTATACAGAACTAAATCCAATGGGAATAACAAAAGCAGTGTAATGATACAAAATAGCAAATGATATATCGAGCTAAGGAAAATTGGCAAAGAAGATTCTAGCAACAGGGGCAGAGATACAGAGAACTGACACATAATGGTATGCACAATTTAAATCATAACACACAAATGAAATAGAAAGCTGACCTGAAAACACAAAGCAGAAAACCCACACCACAGCAAATAGCCATTTCACCCAGCCATCCTCCAGCTTAAAGCCACTGTCCTGTCACTCCAGGCCCTTGTCCAAAGTCTGTATCCAGCTCTCTTAGAGCCCCTTTAGGTGCTGGAAGGGACTCTTAAAGGTCTCCTTGGAGACTTCTCCAGGCTGAACATCCTCAGCTCTCCTAGCCTGTCTGCAATTTCTTTGCCATCTTTTTCTGGTTGTTTTTTGTTTGGTTGTTTTTTTTTGTTTTTTTTTTTGTATTCCAGGGGAATTTTTCTTCTGTGTTGCTGATTTTCCTTCATATTTGGTGCAGCGCCACCATGTTTATCATGAGTTCCCACTTCCTGCAGTGTTTCACAAAGAGGATAGCTCCTCTTTGGGAAGGACCTGCAGGTGTTGCTGTGGGTCGGTTTCCATAACTGGGGGGTGGGGATTGGAAAGCTCTGCCTGTGTAATTTCAAGTCCACAGGTGGCTGCCAAAACCGGAGGAACACCTCTGAAAGCAGTCAGCCATAGCTGTGCCATGGCAATGCAGGAGAGCAGGTCCTGGAAGGGACAGGGACATTCCCAGTCCCTTTGGGATACTCCTCTGGAGCCACCTCATGCAAGGATTAGGTTTGCTCTGCGGAATACCAGCTTGGGAAAAGGGATTCATTGATCTAAACTTACCTCCTCCCACCCAACTACACATCTATCCTGGGGTCAGGAATGTTGAGTGCTCCTTTCAGTGCTCAGGAGCCTATCCAGTCACCACTGCCAATGTCATAGGCACCATGGACCCAGTCAACCCCAAATTCCTTAGAAATAAGGGAAAGAAAGGTGTACTTTTGCTGAAGCACAGCTTTGTTGCCTTGTGTTGAGCTCGTGTGGGTCATCTCTCCAGCTCCTCCCAGCAGTGCACAGCGAGCAGTTTTGCTGGAAGCGTTGTGGGGTGCCAGGGCTGAGCTGGTGCTGGAGCTTTCCCATTCCTCCATGGCCCAGCAGACACTGGGGACACTGCGTGGCCTCCCCTGCTTGCTTTGAGCCAAGGGGCTGAGCTGCTTGCAGCATGCAGGGGCAGCCCAAATCCCATAACCTATAATTTCCCACCTCCAGTTCTTCTCTTTTTAGAGTAAAATGGTATTTTGTGCTTCTCTGGCCCCAGACCTGTCCCTTCCAGTCTGGATGGCTTCCTTGAACACGGTGCCACTGCAGGGCCACTGTTGAGTGTCACCCTTGCATGGTGCTGCCAGCCCCAATGTGGAACTGAGCACCCTGACACCAATTCTTGTTCCAGGGCTTTTCCAACCAGATTTTTTTTTTTTTGCAAGACAGGGTTCACAGGTAACAGTGAAGGGTGTCCTGCTGCTGATGCTCCCTGTGGTGATGGCCATGGTCGAGCAGTTTTTTCTGTTCTAAGGAGCAAAGCACTGGTGTTCGGCTCTTTGCAGAGGAGCCACTGTGGCATCAGGCTGTGCCCCAGGGAGGCTTCATCTTGCTCTAGTGGGTCACAGCACTGATGCTACGTCACCCGAACCTGCTTAAAGACCTCCATGTCCCTGGTGCTGGAGAGGTGACACTGCCTTCACTGTAGGTGGGAAGGGGAGAGCAATAGGCTGGATGTGGCATGGGTGGTGCTGGCATAGGTGTTTGGTGGGGGATGAGCTGATCTCCCACTGTCCAGGTCAGGATCAGGCCAGTTCCAGCTGGAGAAACACCAGCACCATCTTAAGGAACCTGAGCTTCAGCCAGCCAGAATCAGCTCAGTCTAGATTTTTGCTTACTTTCTCACTTGCCATAATTTTTAAAATATTTTCAGTGAAATTAAATGTTTTCCTTAAATTAAAAAGGGCCCTGCAAATAAGCTTCACTTTTGTTTATCTGACATCATCAAATAAATGTTCTCCGGGCTAAGGAAGGGGCCTCTGACATAATTTCTGTCCCAGAGCTGGATCAGTGCTGGAACTCCCCAAAAAACTGGGAATGTCTCTCTTCCTCCACTTTTTTTTGCTTTCATACACAGGGCAGAGAAGTTCTGTGAGCCAAGATGTTTGTTGCTTGAATGTGCTGGAGCTGCCTGTAACAACAGAGCTAGGGCAGGGTGAGGTTGTGGGGAAATAAGAAATGAAAACCTTTTCAGTCCAAAAAAATCATACAATGGCAAAAAACCAAAGCAAACCAAAGTTAAATATAGTGGGGCCTGTGAGTTCACTTGGACTTCTGGTGAATGTTTGTGGTGGAAAAAAATAGGATGTTTTATAGCAGAAAAAGAACGACAAAAGTGGTGGTGTTGATGTGGTGCTTTGGGAAGATTCTTGCTGGGATGTTGGGGCAAGAAGAGGCAATGAGAAGCCCTGAGGTGACTTTTTAGCTTACAAACATTTGAAGAAATAAGGTGTCTTTGAACATGACACATCAGCTGGAGCAGCATGTCCCAGAATAATGTCTGGAATTTACAGGTTTATACAGGGTTTATACAGGTTTTGGGATAAAGTCACAAGGTGGGGTGGCCCCCAGTGAGGCTGGGGGTCAGGGAATTTCCTTGGGGATGCATGGTTGGCCCGTGGCAGCAGGCAGGACTGTGGGATGTGTGGAGTTGGGGTTGATCTTAGCCTGTCTTCCCTCGTCAGCTGCACCTCTGTCTGCTGGCAGTGATTCCCCTCACTTGGCTTCTGCCTCCAAATGCCTGAGTTGGGATTTTAAAGGGTCCTGACATGACATTTTGTATTTGCTGGGGCTGTGCAGGCATTTTCCTTCACAGGATGGGAGACCTTCCCCAGCAGTTCCTGTTTGCTCTACAGTTTTTAGCAGGTCCCCAAACACACCTAGCAGTGACACCTGTGCCATTTCCCTGCTCTGTTTCTCTCTGCCTGGAGCAGATGGCTGGTGCCGAAGTCATTGGCTTCTCCAGCACTGGCATCATTGCAGTGCCTGGGAGTGCTGCAGCCAAGTGCTGCCCGTGGGAGGTCAGTTTTGAACGGCTCTAACAATGCAGTTAGAGGGGGCAAGGACTTTGCGCTGGCTCCAATGCCCAATGAGCACCCTTGGTGATGCTGTGCTGGATACAGGCACCCACCTGGGGATGGGCACCAGGACAAACCCTGAATCAGTGCTGAAGGGAAGCAGTTTTCCCCAGCATTCCAGGTGCTGTGCTCAGGGATGCATGCCAAAATTTGCTTTGCAAAGAGCCAGGATGTTCTGTCAGGGCTCAGGGCCATTCATGGCACATACTGAATCCCCAGTGATGCTTTCACCCTTTCCATTTGTTCTCTCCCCAGACTCCAAAGTCTTTCTCATCTACGACACGGGTGTGCAGGGCTGCCTGGAGACCAAGGACTCTGTGGTGCGACTGGCCAAGGGCTGCAACGCCAGTGCCCCAGCCCAGCAGTGGAAATGGGTCTCCCGAAATCGCCTCTTCAACGTGGGGGCCATGCAGTGCCTGGGGGTGTCGTGGCATGGGGCCAATGCCACGGTGGGGCTGCACCGCTTGGCCACCTACGAGTGTGACCGCGAGTCGGTCAACATGCGCTGGAGCTGCCGTGGCCTCGGGGAGCAGCTCTCACAGCATCTGGGTGCCCGCCTGGACAATTCCTCCCTGGACAGGGGGGACCAGGTGCATGGCTCACAGTGGAGGACATATGGCACTGAAGAGGATCTGTGCTCCATGCCCTACTCTGGTAACACCTCCCTGGGTGTTAGTGTTATCCTGTAACCCAAAGCAACCCCAAAACATGAGCTGAGGCTGTGGGGCTGCAGCAATCAGGTCCTACCTGGGAAGCTCAGGCCAAGCTTGCTGGAGCTACAGAATCAGGCAGGATCAGGGCGTTGGGAAGTGGGAAGCCTCCGGGCACCCCATAACCCCCCACACTGGGCCAACCCCCATCCCTCACCCCAAATCTCCCTTCAGCCCCAGAGACAAATCCTCAAGCAAGGGCTCCTCTTTTCCCTCAGAGATTTACACCATCCAGGGCAACTCCCATGGAAAGCCCTGCACCATCCCCTTCAAGTACGACAACCAGTGGTTTCACGAGTGCACCAGCACGGGGCGGGAGGATGGGCATCTCTGGTGTGCCACCACCCAGGACTATGGCAAGGATGAGCGGTGGGGCTTCTGCCCCATAAAGAGTAAGTAGAGGCTCACATCCCATGGGAAAAAGCAAAACCCCCATGTCAGTCCCTCTTGGGCACTTCCAGGCTTCTTCTCTCCCCCTCTGAGCATTCTGCAGTGCCAGAGCAGCAAGTTATTGGGGTTTACTGGGTTACTGGGGGTATTTTTTTTGTGTCTGTTGGGTGTTTACCCTGCTCATTCCCACAGGCAATGACTGTGAGACCTTTTGGGACAAGGACCACCTCACAAACAGCTGCTACCAGTTCAACTTCCAGTCAACACTGTCATGGCGGGAAGCCTGGAATAGCTGTGAGCAGCAAGGAGCCAACCTGCTGAGCATCACAGAGATCCATGAGCAGACCTACATCAATGGTGAGATTCTGGCAGCCTGGCTGTGCGCTCCTCATCTGGGACAGAGCTGATGGCACTGTGGGTATTGCCACAGCCAGTTTGCTCTGCCTGCCCCAGGTTTGGGGAGGTGACAAGCTGGGGACTGAGCTGGGCTTGGGGGACTGATTCTGCCCCTCTGGCTGTGTTGACTCCAGGTCTGTTGACTGGGTACAGCTCCACGCTCTGGATTGGGCTGAATGACCTGGACATCAATGGAGGCTGGCAGTGGTCAGACAACTCACCCCTCAAGTACCTCAACTGGGAGAGTGGTGAGACGGGGAGGTTGTGTTGGTGATGAGGCCTGAGGAACACCCTGTGACCACCAGAGATCGCCCCATGGCAAGGGAGGTGGTCCAGGCTGCTGCAGGATATCCCCTTGCTGCATGGGGACAGAGAGCCCTAGGGGTCTGTGTAACAGCCTGGGACATCTGTGGAGCTGGAGTAGGGACACGGGGTGCTAAGGGGGAAATTGGACCTCTGCAAACACTCATTGACCATGTGGATAACCTGGGCTGACATTCCTTGTTTGGCACATTGCTGCATCCCTGCTAAGTGCTGGAGTGTGGCTGAGGAGTAGTCCCCAGCTGAAGACACCCATCCCCAACCCTGGGGTACTTAGAGGGATGCCTGGTGCCATCACCCAAAGGCACTTGGGGGAATACAGTGAAACCCTCGAAAGAGGTTTGAGGACAGGCAGGAGCAGTTCAGGTCTTGTCCCTTGACACCCTGACGGCTATTGACATTTCCAGGTAAAACAGTCACTCTTTGGGTTCTTGTGCATTGAGGTTCTATAAATAATCCTGGGCATGTTGGGGTCATGTTTTCATCGTGCAAAACAACCAAATAAAAGGGGTTTTACAGGTGTTGAAGCAGGGAGAGATGCATTGGTGGCTCTGTCCTGGCTCCTCAGTAGCCTGTCCCCTCCTTATCCCACTCTCCAGACCAGCCCGACAACCCCAGTGAGGAGAACTGTGGGGTGATCCGCACCGAGTCATCCGGGGGATGGCAGAACCGTGACTGTGGCATCGCCCTCCCCTATGTCTGCAAGAAGAAGCCCAATGCCACAGCTGACCCCTTCCTGACAGGTGAGCAGGGGATGACCAAGCTTTGGGAATGGGCAGCTCTGTAACCCATGGGTGTGCTCCCAACCTAGCATGGTGAGAGGGTGCTGTCCATATAGGTGCCCATGGTGTTCTCAGCTGCTGGTGTTGTAGGTGTGCGGAGCAGGACTTGATTTAGGAAAAGTCATCCCCAAGGAACCACCAAGGAACGCATCAAGCATTTCCAGGAAGTGCTTGGTGCCATTCCAGCTTGGGTGGTAAGGAAGGGATGGAGAACAGGTCTCCGTGGTTCCCAGGGGATGTCTCTGCTCTGCTCTGCCCTCATTCCTCTGCAGACAGAAAGGATTTTGTTTTGTCCCTGGACATCTGAAGCCACCCTTCCCACAACTTGCATTGTGTTATATTTTGGCCATGGCTTCCCCACTGCAGCTTTGGCTTGGTCTGCAGGACTGCTGTCCTTTCCCTGCCAAGGAGAGGGCTCAATAGCTGTGCAGGAACCCTCAGGCTGCCTTGTATCCTTCCAGACTCATGGTCGGAGGTGAAGGTGGACTGTGAGCCCAGCTGGCAGCCTTTCCAGTCCAACTGCTACCGGCTGGTAGGAGAGAAGAAGAGCTGGCAGGAGGCGAAGAAGACCTGCCTGCGGAGCGGGGGTGATCTGGTCAGCATCCACACACTCTCTGAGCTGGAATTTGTCACCAAGGAGATCAAGCAAGGTAAGAAGGAGCTTGCTATGCCAGCAGCCCCTTTCCTTTGGAGTCCACGGAAAAGGCCCTGCATGTGCTAGAGGCTGCAGAGTTGACTGTGTTTGTGCAGGGAACAGAGGTCCCAGGCTGGGAAGTGCTGTGTTCCTTGGAGGAGCCCATAATCTGAGTGCATACTCCATCCAGCAAATGTAAAAGCTGTTCCTGGAGCCTGCAGTGCTGAGTCAAAACTACTCAGTTGCAGCTGAGAATGATGCTAGTCCCAGCTGGTTAATGTAGGAAAAGAGAGGAAAAAAATTCCTTCTGGACTTGATGGAGGAGGCCAGGAAGGAGGTATAGAAGAGTGCAGGAAGGAGCGGAAATACTGCTGCCCCCAGGCTGGTAGCAAACTGGGATGTGCAGGAAAGAAATGGTTGAAAACCAGTAGTTCACTGGACCTGAGCTTGCAGAGCTGGACTTCTACTCCCATACTACTAGCCCCTCTCTGAAAGCTGCAGGCAAATGTCCTTGTATTTTCCACGCTGGGGGTCCCCGTCCTTGTATTTCCCTGGGGGTTCATCCTTGCAGACAGAAGCTGTCCTGCCATGCCATGCCCTATCCTGTCCACTGGCACAAGGAGGTCAGAGCTGAGCACTGAGTGGGTTTTGGCAGGTGCTTTGCAGAGACCAGTCCCATCACGAGGGCTGAGGTCTCTGAGGTTCTGCACAAGGCCAGCCTGGAGGGGGGAATTTCGCTCTCTCCCTTCCTGTCCTGGCAGATGTGGAGGAGCTCTGGATTGGCCTAAATGACCTCAAGCTGCAGATGAACTTTGAGTGGTCAGATGGGACGCCCGTGAGGTTCACGTACTGGCACCCCTTCGAGCCCAACAACTTCCGTGACAGCCTGGAGGATTGTGTGACCATCTGGGGACCGGTGAGAACCTGGAGGGGATGGGGGCTTATCCTACACCTCTGCAGGGAGCACTGCAGCATCCTCATTGCTGAGGAAGGCCTTCCTTAGGGAGTGTCTCCAGCTAGGTTCAGCCTAGCTCATCTGAGCCATTGGGATAGGAGGAATCCACCTCATCATCCTTGGGGATTTAGTGTAGGGAAAGAAAGTCTTTGGACTCAAGGAAGGGGTGAAGGGGCTGGGACATTGCTCAGGCCATCAGATGGGCTCACTGCCACTCCTCTTCCCACCCTGCAGGAAGGGAGGTGGAACGACAGCCCCTGCAACCAGACCCTGCCATCCATCTGCAAAAAGCCTGGTCGAGTGAGCGAAGAGAAGGAGGAGGATGACCATGGGTGCCGAAAGGTGAGGGGCACCTGGGACGGCAGCGGCTCTGGCTGCTCCATGGCTCTGCATGGTGCTCAAAGCTTCAGGGCATCTTTCCGTAAAACCATTTTGGGGAGCCCTGATGAGCAGCATCTGGAGCAGCTGGTCTGTGCCTGAGAGCTGCTGACCTGGAGCACTTGAGGGCTGCTGAGCCCCTCCCTCTCTGCTGTGGTGGAGGAGTCCATGGCAAGAAATTGGGACACAAAGCACACACGTCTGTGCACATTGTCAAAGACCCTCCCCATCAGGCAGCCTTGGCTGCCAGCAGGGATTTTTTCCCCTCTGCCTCTCCTAGTGCCAAAACACAGGAGCACAGGGAGCCTGGGTGGTGGGTGCCAGCCATATGCCTTGACATGATGGCAGGTCAAGGCAGGGCAGGGCGTGGGTATTTTGGGGACACCAAACCAGCAGATTCTCACTCAGCCTGTACCCTGCCTCAGTTTCCGCAGCTGTCACATGGGGTTGAAGCCATACAGTTCCCACATTTGCTGGGAAGTGGCTTTTGTGATTTTCTGCAAAGCCTCTAAAGCACTGAGCCTGGCAGCACTGTGGCTCGTGAACCTCTCCCAGCCTTTCAGAGCTGGCCAGTTTGCTTGCGCTCTGACTGGCAAGCAGCCACTCCAGGCCAGCTCCCAGAGGTGCTGCTGGGCTCTTCCCATGTCCTTGCCCCATTTCCAGCAGCTGCTTGGCTCTGCCAGAGCTCAGGGGAACACAGCATCCAGGAGAGCTGCCATGCAGGTCCAGATTTAAAGGCTGCCAGACATAGCTGGAAGAGCCCCAGTGTCCACAGGTGCTGGAGACACTCGGTGGCAAAGTTCTGCTACCACACATCTCTATGTTCCCAAAGCAGTCCTGAGGATTGCCTATGCAGATTTAACTCCCTCCTGGCTCTCTAGCCACAGTCTTGTCCTGGTCGTGGGTGCCCAGCAGGATGCAGTGGGAAGCAAACTGCGAGGGACAAATGAAGCAATGAATCAATGCAAGGGACAAATTAACCGTTAAGAACCATCCTTCCTCCACATACTCATTCTCAATGACGACTTTTGCCACCCAGAGCCAGAAGCTGGTGGAGAGGAGGCACATCTTGCTCAGGGGTTTGATCCTATCCACTCCAGCCACTCTGCTGGTTTTTCATGGTGGCATGGCTGCTTCCCCCTGCCTTTAAAAATCCCATTTGTTTCAGGAACAGCCTTAAAAGGAAGCACTGAAGGATAGAGGTTTGGGCAATGGGAAAGGCAGATCAGGAGAGGGATGTGAGGACATACTGGGATTGGAAACTGGAGGCAGCAGTTGGGGTTGGGGATCCTGTCCTGGCCTTCTTTTAGATCATAGGGAATTCCTGTGGTGCTCAGAGTGTGGGAGTGCACCCTCAAGGTATTAGGCATGCTGAGGCCAGTGCTGATTGGGCACCCATCTGGGGCCATTGCATTGTCCCAGGACAGGCCCCTTTCTTGGCTGCTCAGTTGCATCCATGCTGTTCCTGAGGGTCCCAGTTTATGGGTCTGTACTTGGATTTGCCAGCTTTGGAGAAAGGCTGTAGGAGCAGGAACTTGAGGGAAAAAATGGGATTTGTGGTTGTTTTAGTTTCCCAAAGCTGCTCTCCTGCTTTCTTCCCCACTGTGCTGATGACACTGCATATGGCATGTGCCCCTACTGTCCTTCCAATGCCCAGGGGACCCAGGAGTGGAATCCTAGTGATGCTTCCCCTTCCAGGAGGTCCCTGAGCCTGGGGCCATTTGTCTCTTTGGCTGAGCCACTTCACCCTTGTGAAGGGTGTGTGTCCCCTCTTGCAGATGAGCTCTCATGTCCCTCCCCACTCTGCCACCACTGCTGCCAGCCCCAGGGCCACCCTGCTCCCTGCTCTGGCAGCAAACAGGCACTATTGTGTCTCCAACTCTGGAGAGACTCCAACATCAATAAGGAGGGGATTAAAGCTGGCTGCAGTGGTACTTGCTTCTGACTCACCCCTGCAGTGTAAAGAGGAGGATTGTGTTCCCCTGCCTGCAACCCAGCCAGGGCTGGGTGCTGTCAGGCAGAGCTGTTTCCCCAGCTTTGAAGCTACCTGGGTGTTTGTTTCCCCTGTAGCCATGTCCTCTGGGACTTGGGGCTTGTTAGAGCTCACAGCTGAGTGGGGTCAAGTTGGGGCAGTTGGGAGCAGGAGACTTTCCAGGAGAAGGCAGAGGCGGTGGTGGGGAACTTGGGATGTTGCTCTCGTGCCCTGGGATTGCTCCCATCCTTCCGGGGAGGTCCAAGTGGGCAGTGATGGATGTTCCCTGCCACCTGTCCCCAGGGCTGGAAGTGGCACAGCCCGTCCTGCTTCTGGCTGGGTGAGGACCGTGTCTCCTACAGTGATGCCCGCAAGACATGCTCTGACTACAGCTCCACACTGGTTACTATCACCAACAGGTCAGTGCCATGCCAGTGGCGGTGGGTTTGCCCCAAAAAGAGCCCTGCAAGGTGGGGAGTGACTTCCAAGGGCTGGAGCATCATGGACAGCTCAGTGTCTCAGCTCGATGTATTGGCCACTCTCGCTGTCCCTCCAGGTTCGAGCAGGCATACGTGAGCAGCCTCATCTACGGCTGGGATGGGGAGTATTTTTGGACAGCTCTGCAGGACATCAATGAGACAGGCGCCTTCCGCTGGCTGAGCGGTGATGAGGTGATGTACACTCACTGGAACCGCAACCAGCCCGGTAAGGGATGGGGATGGGATGGGGACCCCCACTTCATGCAGGGCGGGGCTGACACTGCCCCTCAGCACAGTCCAACCCTAAGGCTGGCATCTCCCCTGCTCTTGTGAGTGCTTCAGGTTACAACAAGGGTGGCTGCGTGGCCCTGGCCACCGGCAGCTCCATGGGGCTGTGGGAGGTGAAGAACTGCAGCAACTTCAAGGCCAAGTACATCTGTCGGCAGAACCTGGGCACCCCAGTCAATCCTGAAATGCCCGGTCCTTTCCCCACACCCAGTCTCACTGCCACCTGCCCCCAAGGATGGAGCTCCGACCCCAAACTCCGTCACTGCTACAAGGTGAAAGGGGGTTGGATATGTCTGTGTGGGGATGCACATGCCTCCCCAGTGCAGGGGAGAGAAAGGGGACACTTTGGTGCTTGCGGGAGGCACCCCACAACTCTGGCTGGGGATGGGTGGCAGCACTTAGGGTTAGCCTGGGATATGGCTGCCTGTGGGTGGGAACAGTGCTCTGCTCCTATTCTGCTGCTGAGCCCCCCCTGGTGTGGGTTCTTTCTTTTCCAGGTATTCAACTTTGAAAAGCTGCAAGAGAAGAAGACATGGATTGCTGCGCAGGAATTCTGCCGGGAGCTGGGGGCCCAGCTGCTTAGCCTAGGCAGCTATGAGGAGGAGCATTTTGTCGCAAACACCCTCAACAAGATTTTTGGGTGAGAGGCTGACAGCATCAGTGTGTGAAACCAAAGTGTGCTTGCCAGAAGCTCACAACCCTCTTGGTGCTCTGGCACATGTGAGTGGATGGATAGATGGATGGATGGATGGATGGATGGATGGATGGATGGATGGATCTCTCTGAGCATAGACTGGTGTACAGAAGGTGCATCAGTTGGTATGGCTGATGTGGGAGATGTGCAGGAAGTTCAGTGTAATTTGGGAATGGAGCTTGGGTTTAAGGCAGCTCCAGCCCTGAGACGGCAGGCCTGTTTATCCCAGTTCCTGCCTTCAGGTATATGGGGATGGCAGGCTTTGAAAACAGACAGAAAAAGCCCTGATTATAAATATATATTTGTGTATAAATATGAACCCCCTCTGGTTTGAAGAGAGTTGTGTATTCACCTGTCCCCGTGGCTCCCCCATAGGGAGTCAGAACCAGAGCTCCATGAGCAGCACTGGTTCTGGATTGGCCTGAATCGGCGGGACCCTGCTGGGGACCAGAGCTGGAGGTGGAGCGACGGGCTGGGGGTGAGTCCAGGGGATATTTGGGTTGTGAGAGAGACAAATCTGGTGCTGGTGGAAATGGCCAACACTGCCCATCTCTCTCAACCCCCAGTTTTTCTACCACAACTTTGACCGCAGTAACTATGATGATGACATTCGGAGCTGTGCAGTGCTGGATCTGGCCTCCTTGCAGTGGATGCCGATGCAGTGTGAAGCCCAGTTGGACTGGATCTGCAAACTGCCCAAAGGTACTGGCACAGGGGTCCCCAAAACCATCAGCTTTGACTGACCTGGAAGAGCATGGGCTGTGAGGTGGTGGAATCCTTGGGAGGAGGGAAGGTGATTCCTAATTCAGGGACTGGGAGAGGTGCTCTCTCTTCTGAGGAAATTCAGGAGGGGCATCCTGCCATTGTAGCCCATGGATGGTTTGTGGAGAAGCATCCCAGCCTGCACCTCACTGACAACTTCTCCTTGCCCTTTCTTCAGGTGCTGATGTGAAGGAGCCAGAGATCACGACCCAAGGTATGTTGGCCACAGCCTTTTGACAGAGTCACAGAATATTCTGAGTTGGATAGGACTCCAAGGACCACTGAGTCTAGCTCCTGGCCCTGCACTCCAACAATCCCCCCCTGTGCTTGAGAGTGTTTTCCAAATGCTCCTTGAGCTCTGGCAGCCTTCGAGCCATAGTTACTGCCCTAGGGAGCCTGTTCAGTCCCTGACCACTCTCTGGGGGTAGAATCTTTTCCTGATCTCCAAGTTCAACCTCTCCCAATTCAAATTCTGGTCATGCATAGACCATCTGATGTCTTCAGTGGGTATCTGCTGTAGTGTTGTTCAGAAGAGGATGGATCCTAGGCAGAGTTGTGGGAGGGAGGGGTACCCAGGCATCCTGCTGCAGCTCCACTGCAGGCGAAGGACAAAAGCAAAGCAGCCCAACAGGCAAGGGACCAAGGGTCAGGGTGACTGTGGCGGGGGTTTTAGCCTCAGTGTGACACTGGTCCCTGCCTGCAGGCAGCAAAGAGTGGGTGAAGTACCAGGAGGCCGAGTACAAGTTCTTTGAACACCACTCAACATGGCTGCAGGCACAGCGCATCTGCAGCTGGTTCCAGGCTGAGCTGACATCAGTGCACAGTGAGGCTGAGCTGCACTTCCTGGGCCAGAACCTGAAGAAGGTACCAAGGAGACAGGAACTTCCTGGGGCACCAGTGGTCTCTGCTGACTTGTGGGCTGCTCTTCCTTGTTTTCTTTCACCTTTTTCTGGAGGGACAATATTTGGGGGTGCTGGGCTTTGCTGAGGTCATGATGGACTTACATGGTGGCTGGTGCTGATGCCTGAGGGTGGTTTTGGGGCTCAGCAAAGTGATGGTTTTTGCCTTGCTTTTGCAAGCTGGGGAAGGGTGTCTGATCCCCATGGCAGCCTCAGTTGCCCCCAAAGACCCCCCGTCCCTGAAGGGCACTGAGATGTCCTCTCTGGGCATGCAGTTCTCCAGGGGCCAGGAGCAGCATTGGTGGATTGGGCTGCACACCTACGAGAATGACGGAAGGTTCAAGTAAGTCACAGACAGCCACTGTATCCCTGGACGTCCCCACACTACGGTCCCCATCATATCCCCACATTACTATTTCCTGCATGTCCTTACACTACTGTCCCCACCTCTCAGAGTGCTGTGACTCAGCAGCTGCATCTTAGGGGTCTCATCCTGGGGTGCTGGGCTGAAGGTTCCTCACCCAGGAGGGCAGTGGTGGGATATCACTGCGGGCCAAAGCAGATAAGGACAGTCAGGAGACAGAGGTCTGGGTTCAGAGCAGCAGGGCAGGAGAGCAGGAGACTCTCCGCCTTTGTTTATTATCTTTATAATATAGCTGTAGCAAGGCGACCATGGATTGGAGGGTGGCATTCCCACCTTTCACTTACATTGGTCTAGGATATTGTTACACAGTCTTGTCTCAGCATGGAATGTGAAAACAAAATTTATGTTTATAGAGCATAGCTGATGTTTACATGAAAAGTACGTGAGAAGGTAAAAATCTCTGCTTAATATGAAACGCACAGCCAGTTAGGAAAAACCCATGGTAACAGTGGGACGCTCCCAGTTGGGCTTTCAAGTGGTCCAGATCACTCACTGCTCAGCTTCTTGCTCCTCCTGATGCTGTTCCAGGTGGTCTGATGGGTCCCTCCTCAACTTTGTCTCTTGGGCACCGGGCAAGCCTCGGCCCATCAGCAAGGACAGGAAATGTGTGTACATGACAGCCAGCCGAGGTGAGGGCAGGGCAGGGCTCTGCGTGGGTTTCTGAGGGGCTGGGACACTGGTACTGGTGTAGAGTGGCATCATGCCGAGCTTGTGCCTCCCCGCAGAGGACTGGGGGGACCAGAAATGCACGACAGCGCTGCCTTACATCTGCAAGAGGAACAATGGGACAGCTGTGAAGCCTTCCCTCTCCCCGGTACCTGCTGCCACGAGTGGGGGCTGTCCCCAAGGCTGGCTGCCCTTCCTCAGCAAGGTACCACTAGACAGAAAGGGGATAGCAGGATGGGAGAGGGGATGGCAGGATGGAGAGGTGATAGCTACTCCCTGGTCTTCCACCAGCCCTGCGTAGGCACAGAGGGGGTGGCTGTAAAATGGCAGCATGAAGAGGGATGCCTGCACGTTTTGTGAGGAGTGCTGGGGGATACATTTAGAGGGATACTGGGAAACATGCTGTGAGATGGGGAAGGTGAGGTGTATGCACAGGTTTGGCAGGAGAGATGTGGGAGGGCCAGAGGCGTTGCGGGGTGACAGGCATGAGGGTATGAAGGGGAGAAGGACCATTGGGGCAGAATGGGGCTGCAGAGGTTGGCTGGCTGGGGGGAAGATGGAGGGCTCAGGGTTGGGAGCAGCTGCAACTCCTGGCCCATTCTGTGCCTCCTGCTTGTGCAGTGTTTCAGCTTCAATGGCCACAACAAAGGCGAGATAGTGAAGTGGACAGAGGCGAAGGAGGTGTGCGAGAGCCAGGGCGCCATCCTGGCCACCATTGCCAGCCCCCTGGAGCAGGGTAGGTCTCCTCTGCCCCATCAACCCATCAGGGTTCCACCTGCCAGGGGTGGTCCTCAGCATCTCACCTGTCACTTGCAGCCTTCATCACATCCATGCTGCCCAACATCTCCTTTGACCTCTGGATCGGCCTGCACGATGCCCAGGGGGAGTTCCAGTGGGTGGAGGGGGAGCCGCTGCGGCATGTGAGCTGGGCACCTGGAGAGCCCTCGGGCTGCAGCTCCTCCAGCCCCCGTGACAGACCGGTGAGGGAGATTCCCCATAGCATCCCCATCCCCCAGGAAGGTCTCAGCACCAGGCCCAGCTTTGAAAAAGGAGGGATTTAGCAGGCTGGGGTGGCTGTCTAAGGGCAGCGCAGGATGCAGCCCTGTAGGGTGGGGATTTCTGGCATGGGGATCTCTGTGGTGTAGGACAACAGTGCTGGGGCAGTGCTGACCTTGTGTCTTGGCTGTGCAGACCAACTGTGTTGTGGTGTGGCATGGCTCACCCCCCCTCTTCACGGGACGCTGGGATGACCGGAGCTGCCTGGAGGAGAAACATGGCTATGTCTGCCAGCGGAGCATAGGTAGGAGGGTGATGAGGGGACAGCCCCAGCTCTCTTGGCTGGGGATCTGCCAGTGCCACCCTGGTGCCCCATGCCGTGGTAGGAGTGGGGAGCTTGGGGCAATGGGTTTAGCTTGAGGAGAGCTGGGGAGACAGATATAAATTGGATGGGTGGGTCCCTGGTCCCAGCCTTTTGTGGGACAACCCAGAACCTGTGCACACCAGCTTGGCTTAGTGTGTCCCACAGGGACGTGCATACTGGTGGAGAGTTCCCAGGTGGGGATGGTGCTAGTGTGTCACTCCTTGTCATCCCTGGGGATGTCCCTTTGCCCTCCCTAGTTGCACCAGGATGTCGCCAGGCACAACTAGCACAATACTGCCAGGGACAGCCTATCCTGGGTAGGGATGGACAAGGGGGTGACCCACCTGGATACAGGAATGTCCTCTGTGCCCTCTGACCGTGTCTCTTTGCTCCTCCAGACCCATCCCTGAGCCCTGCGCAGGCGCCGTTCCTGCCTTCTCCTACCGGCACCCTCTTTTACCACAACAGCACTTACCGCATCCTGCAGAAACCTCTCAGGTGGCATGAGGCACTGCTGCTCTGCGAGACCCTCAATGCCACCCTGGCCACCATCCCCAACCCCTACAGCCAGGCCTTCCTCACGCAGGCTGTTAGCAGCCTGCGGGCTCCACTCTGGATTGGGTTGGCCAACGAGGAGGTAAGGGAAGGCTGCAGGCACCTGGGGCACGAGTCCCCAGAGGGATCACACAGCCCACCAGGCATCTCCTCCTTGTGGTCTTACAGGGAGGCCGGAGCTACTCATGGCTGACAGAGGAGAGCCTCATCTACACTAACTGGCAGGATGGGGAGCCCCAGCAGATCAGTGGCTGCTCCTACATGGACCTGGATGGGAGCTGGCGCACAGCTGGCTGCGACACCAAGCTGCAGGGGGGCATCTGCCAGCTCCAAAGAGGTGCTGGCCAGGGGGCCTGGGGTAGTCTGGGTGGGGTGTAACCAAGGATTGGAGATGGCATCCCACAAGGGACTTTCTGGAGCATGTCTTTGTGGGTCTGGGTGTCCCAGTGTGCTGTGGGACCCCAACATCCTGTGCCCCACCACACCTTTAATGTACTATGTGCTCCCCAGGTCCGCCTCGCATGCACAAATGGAGCTACAGTGGCAGCTGTCCCAAATCACTGGAGGACTCATCCTGGATCCCCTTCCGGGACCACTGCTACACCTTCCACATGGAGATCACCCTTGGGCAGAAGGACGCCATGAGGAGGTGCCAGAAAGGTGTGAGGGGGCTGGGGTGATAAAGGAGGGTGATGCATCCTTGGAAATGGTAGAGTGGGATCCACATTGTTTTGTTTGTGGGTGCAGCAGGGCCCCCTTGTCCTTATGCCTATGTCCAGTACTGGTCAGCCATTGTCTCCTTGCTATTCTGTGTTAAGGTTCCTCAGTAATCATGTGGCTCATGGGTAGGTCCTCAACTTTGTCATCTTGGGCTCTGCTGCTCCCTAACTCAATCCTCTCAGTTCTGGGCTCCTCCATGACAGTCTTCTCCTCTGCAGTTGGCGGCACAGTGTTGTCCATCCAGGATGAGATGGAGAACATCTTTGTATGGGAGCATCTCCAGGCGTACGAGGGCCTTTCCAAGGGGGCCTGGCTGGGCATGACCTTCAACCCCAAAGGTACAAAGGAAGGAATGAGGTTTGAGATATTCCCTCAGGCACCTCCGTGAATTCCCACCAGTCTGCAGTGAGCAGAGGAAGCCCTTGGTGGTGGCACCAGTGAGGAGGGCTCGTGCCGTAGTGTGACCTGGTGCACCAGTGTCTCAGGCCGTGCTGGGCATACTGCATGTGTTCTCGTCCAGCTTGGTGGGATGGGAAACCCAAAGCCTTCTCCAAGGCACTGGAGCCTGCAGATTCAGGAAGGTGCACTGTAGCCTCTGGTCCTTCCCATCACACCTCCCCACCATAGAATCACAGAATCCCAGGATGGTTTGGTTTGGAAGAGACCTTAAAACCCATCTATTCCCACCCCCTGCCATGGGCAGGACCACCTTCCACTAGACATGGTTTAGTCACTGTCACATCTCCTTGTATTTTCTAAACTGGGTCAAAGGTGGGGTATCCTCTTCAGCCTCCTCAAGTCTAATTTTCCCATTTCTCAGGTGGCACCTTGGTTTGGCATGACAACACTGCAGTTAACTACTCCAACTGGGGCCAGCACGACACAGGGCCCAGCATGCTTAGCCAGAACAGCTGCTACTGGATCCAGAGCAGCAATGGCGTGTGGCGTCTAGGCTCCTGCACAAACGTAACCATGGGGGTCATTTGTAAGATCCCCCGAGGTAGGGCCCGCTCTGCTGCCTGAGGCTTCTGGGCTGATGTAGGGTGAGCTGGGGCCCTGGACGGGGTGCTACACGGCAGAGCTGTCACACTGGCAGCACCAACCACATGTTTTGGGTAATTCTAGTGCAAGGGCTTGTATGGGTTGGTGTTAGGGTCTGCAGGTCCCTGTTGGGCTCAGTGATGGGCTGTGCATGTCTCAGTGGCTGGGTGAGCTGCTTGGAGCAGGATGAGGCCAGTGGGACAGTGGTGGAACAGAGCCAGAGGACCACCCCAGCTGTTTATCACCCATTGCCCATGTGGTACAGCACTGGGAGCAGTGCAGGGTGTGGGTCCAGTGGTGCTGGTGGTGGGAAGATGGGAGGGTGTCATGGCTATGCACTCACCTGTCTGTGTTGCTCTTGCAGTGGAGGAGAGCAGCTTTTCCAGGGCAGGTGAGTGGTGGCACCATCAGCCTGGGCACCATACCAGGACTGGAAACCAGGACTGGGAGCCTGTGCCAGAGCCCAGCTTGTGCAAATAACCAAAGGATTGGGGTTTGCGGGTGGGGAATGCCATTCCCAGGTGACTTTGGCCTTGATTTAGGACTCCTCAGCAGAAGGAGCCTTCCTTCCATGAAGGTGTGTGTCCGCCCAGCCACTCCCCTTCCTGTGCCCACACTGCCTGGTCAGTTGGGGGGATGGCCAGCATGTCTGCTGGTAGGATGCCCAAAGATCCATCCCAGGCAGTTGCTACATGTTCATACACACCAGGAAAGATATAGGGAGTCTGCCCATCTCCAGGGTCTGCCAGAGGCAAGATGTCCCCAAAACACCAAAGCAGATATGCAGAGTCATGGAATATGCTGAGCTGGAAGGGACCCACAAGGATCATTGAGTCCAACTCTTCAAGTGAATGACCCGTATGGGAACCAAATCCACAACCGTGGCGTTATTAGCATCATGCTCAACCAACTGAGCTAATCTCATTCCAGTCCTGTTCTGCTCTGACCCACCACGGGGGAAACAGATTCCCCAGGGCAGTGGTCGGCTTGAAGACTACCAGAGCTCTGGAAGTGTTTGATCAGCACTCTTAGGCACAGGGTGGGATTCTTGGGGTGTCCTGTGCAGGTCCAGGAGTTGGACTTGGTGGCCTTTGTGGGTTCCTTCCAACTCAGGACATTCTACGAATAAATGACCCTGCCCAAAAACATGGGTCTGGCTGGAGCCCCACCAGCCCAGCTGAGGAAGGATCAGGAGCCATCTGTCTGCCTCTCAACAGCCTTTCCTCCCTGCAGCTCTGCCAGAGAACACAACAGCCATTGCAGTGGTCGTGCTGTCGACGCTGGCGCTGTGCGCCGTGCTGGGGGTCGTCATCTTCCTGTACAGGCGCCGGCAGAGTGCGCAGCGCGGCGCCTTCGAGAGCGCTCGCTACAGTCGCACCGCCACCAACCCCAGCGAGTCTGCTGAGAAGAACATCCTGGTGTCGGACATGGAGATGAACGAGCAGCAAGACTAATGGCAGAGGGGACGCTGGGGATGGGGACCTGGGGAGGGGGGAGAACGGTGAGCATTACACATGCTATCCCCGAGGTGCATGGGGCAGAGGTGGTAGCGGGACTGGTGTGGCAGGGCAGGGAGAGGGGCTAGGGTCAGGATTGGGGTCCAACCAGATGGGCAGGAGGAGGGAGGCAGGGTCTCTCCCACCCCGCAAGTCACTGCTGTCACCTCTGGGCTTGTCCCCAGCTGCTGGGATTCTGCCTGCAGCAGCTGTGGAGGCAGTTTCAGGGATAAAAAGTTTCAAGGGAAGTTGCTGCACAAGTTTGAGAGCTTTCCAGTGGCATGAACAGGTTCTGAGACCTTTGCCTTGAGAGAAGGCAAGCACAGGCATTCAGGCCCTGCAAACAGGTTCTTCCACCCAGGAACCAAGTTGGTGTCAACAAAGACATCCTCCTGGTCAAGAGGTCTCCAAAGGCAATCTACCTCCCCTCTGTGTGCAGCAGCAAGGACCCTGCCAGCTCTGCGCCCCACCACTGTGCCTCTCCTTCCCTCTCTTTGGCCTCATCCCCTGCCTCCAGCAGAAAGCAGCAGAGACACTTGCAGCAATCTGAGTGTGGACCCCCAGGATCAGCAATGAAAACTCCCTCTCCTTCCTGGCACTCCTTCCTAGGGCTGTGTCCAGCCCCAGTGAGGCTGTGGCAGCTTCCCTGTTCTGTAAGCCAGAGCTTGTCCCATTTTCTTTGGTGTGTGTGTGTCCCCCAAATAACTGCATGGGAGAGCACCACAGCAAATTGCTGGCCCGGCCCCTCTGGTGGGAGCACTCTCAGCACCACAGAAGGAGTTGGGTGCCGAGGAAGGAGATGCTGCCACAGATCTGGGGCCACCCTCTGTGCCTTGCCAGGCAGGGATGGCATGGGCTGGGCTCATTTGCCACTGGTGGCTTGTTGGGCCCAGAAGGCCGAGGATCAGTGCTGTAGGATGGGGGGGATTTGGTTGTTTTGAAGTTGGTGTTTTGTTGTTTTTTTAAGGAAATGGTGGTAGCTTTTGTTGCTATACTGTACTGAGTATGTGCTGAATATATACATTTTCTCACACAGCTGGCTGGGGTGTGTGTGGTTGCCTGTTTCCCATGTAGGGTGTAGCAGATGAGGAGAAGGGGGAAGGCAGTGTATGACTAATCCCCTGGCTTTTGAGCTGTGCAGGAAGGAGTGGGGGTGCCCGGGGCTGAGCCATCCTCCATGAGCTGCATGTAGCAACATCCCTGGGATGAAGGATGCCTGGAGACAGTGAGAGTTGTTAGGTCACCAGCAAGGGTTCCTGCTAGGAATGGGATCCAAAGAGGCCCTTGGACCTCCGAGGTGGTGAGACGCAGCCCTACAAGAGGTGTTGCCTTTAGCCCTCTGCCTCTGAGGCTTGAATTGAGGTTGGTTTTGCTGCAAGAACAGGAATAACCAAATTTTTGTAAGTCTCTACTTTTGACACCTGTGTGCGTTTTAAAATCTGTTGATTTCACTTAAGCTGGACATTAAGTGAATAAGAAACTGTTGGGGAGTGGGATGGGGGAACCAGGTACCACTGGGGTTTTGTTTACTTTTTGGCAACCTACAAAAGCTGCCATGACATTTCAGGGCGAGGAAGAATCTGGAGCAAATGGACCTGCCCCAGCTCCATTTCTCTCTCTCAGCTTTCTCTGCCTTTATTTCCTGAGGTCCATTCTGGTATGGAGCAGTTGGTTCTGACCATGGACCCATGCCTTCCTGATGTGGGAGCAAGATCCTGAAAAGCTGAATGTGAATCCATTCTCATCTCCAGCAGCTGGAATTCCTGCTGTAGGGGTACTTGGAATAGCCTACTGAGCTGGAAGCTGTGCTGCTGGTGGGGATGGAGGTCTAGGATTAACTCATTCTGAATGGGCAGAGGTGTTAGGAAATCCTAACAGATGAAGATTGAGGTTAGGATTGATGGGCAGGTGTGAGGGAGGAGCAGAGCTGAGGGTGCACTTGGGGCTCCTTTGAAGTGAGGAAACCCTGGGCAGGGTGGGAGCAGGGTACCACGAGTCATTGTGGTTGGGATGGAAATAGGTGGGGAGTAATAGGTGCTGGAAGAAATTCTGTGCCATGAAGAGGCTGGGAAGGAGCTACCACAGACATACAGGAGGTGTTAAACCTGGCTCTCACACAGCCCAACCTGCAAGACCTTGCTTAAGAGAGTTTTCTTTTCATCTTTTTTCTGGATTACTTTGTATTTTTTCCTTCTTCTTTGCTATTGAGTAAAAAAAACCTGTACAGTCTAGGAGAAATGTCTGAGAAGAGTTTTGTGAGCTGTTGGCAGTGATCAGTATTACGGAGAAACGCATATATGGTTACATGGTATCTCCTGTCACCATTACATAATGTGAAGAATTGCTTAACAGGAACCTGTCAATTATATATATATATATATTTGCTTTTTTTTTTTAACTGTGGTTTGTAAGATCCTTTTAGAAGCTTGGAAATAAAATTTCCTTCTCCACTTCTTTTCTTCCTTTTATATTTGTTCCCGTTCCTTTCAATTGAGAAAAGTAAAACTTTTCTTTCCCTATGTCCCCAACAAGTAATGAATATAAAGCTGAAGTGACACTAACCTGCCTGCAGCAGCAGAAGTTCCAAGGTGCCCAGGTGAGGGGGATGTTGTATTGATTCCTTGTGTTTTTTGGTTGCATGTCCCGTGGATATGAGGTCTCTGCTCCACTGGTTGTCTGAAAGTGTTGGCTGGAGCGCTCCCACACACGAGGCTTCCCCTCCTCGCACTGCTCACTCGGTGCTGTTTCCTCACCTCTCTCTTCTTTGGGGCTGCCCCATGCCTTCAGTAGCCTGGGGCTGTCCACACCCACCACTCCCTTCCCTGGGCTCAGAACCAGCACTGTCCCGCTCGCCTACTATGCTGGGGAGAGATGTGATTTCCTAATCACAGAATCACAGAACAGAATTTTTTTAGGTTGGAAGAGTTCTCTAAGCTCATCGAGTTCAACCATTCCCCCAGCACTGTCAAGCCCACCACTAACCCATGACCCCGTTGTCTCATCCACACAGCTTTTAAATTGCAATGAGGTTTCATTTGCGTTTACTGGGGCCATTTGTTTTTGTCTTTGATTGGGTGAAGAGCACAGGGCAGGCACCTGGACCAGAAACTCTCAGGATGCTTTGAAGGAACGAATTATTTTTCTCTTCTGTTGTTTTTCACCCAAGAGGGTCTCAGGGAGGGCTTTTCTGTTTAATTGCAAACGGCAGTGGAAATAACACAGAGCAACACTGCACTACAGCAGGGAAAAGAAGATTGGAGTCACCTTCCTTCTGGAGCTTAAACCCTCTCAGAGTGACCTGACCTGAATTCAAATATGTGTTTTCAAAGGAAGCTCAGCAAGGCTTGTACTACTGATGTTAAACAGTGAAGATCAGCATGTGGTTTGTTTATTTATATTTAATCTAAAAGAAATGTGGCCTTTGGGGAAAAGCGCAGTTTGTAGTAACCAGAGTCCCTTTCTCATAGGCATGAAGAATGTCCACCTTTTATCAACTGTTCTAAATTTAAACTGAGCATGCTCATTTTAAAAGACTAGTTAGAAAATTCCATGAGATCTGGTTCAGAATGGGTTCATCTGGAGAAGGATACAAAATAGCCTCATTATTTTAATCCCCCTTTAATTTCCCTGCTGAACACCAAGGTATCAGACAGAGGGAAGGCGGCACCTCCAAAACAGGCAACTAGGACATTCTAAATTAGTCCCTGGCAGGTGAACTGTTTGTCAGCCCATAGATTAGCCCTGGATAATGGGCTGGTGTGAGGGTATGGAGGGGAAATGTCCCTTTATTTTCAGATGCAGTTTATAGCACATGTAAGTGCAGCACACCACACCCAGACCCCAGGCTGGGCTTCACCTGATAAACCTGAGTCAGCTCAGGTGTTGGCACAGCCTGAGCCTCCCATTGCATCAGCTCTGGTGCACTCATTGGACGCTGGCAGATCTAAACTGGGTCAGGTGAACAGTGACATGAAGTTCCCTGTTTTGAATAAAAACAGGAGCTTGGGGCAGCTTGGTGAGCTGCAGTGTCTACATTGCACCTGATGGCAGGTGTGCAGAATCTTACCCTAGAGGCTAAATCCCTCAATTTGATAGGTAAAAGCAGACCTAAGATGCTTAGGACTTACTCATCATCTGTATTGAATACTTGTAGCCATGCACTGAGATGGCCCAATATCCATAGTGTGTGGGAAGCACTCTAATAGATTTGGAAGCCCAACAGCACAGGCATTGCAGAATCCACTGTGCCATGCTCAGCTCTACTGAAGGCATGTGGCAGGTTTGTCTGCAAGCTGTAGCTGGTAGAGTGTAGAGAGGGCGAGGAGCCTGCTCATCTGAGCTGCTCTTTGCCACTCAGATCCAACAACGTGGTGCTTGTGAAGGTCACAATTCAGTGTCAAATGTTCACACGAATGTGCTGAGGTGCTCCAGCACAATAGAGGCCAGAGCTTTGCAGAGCTGCTGATATGTCTGGGCTGTGACCAGTGGCTATTGCCTTTTTGAATCAAATTGTACTTGGCAGCTGTTTTCATTGCACCCCCTGGTAAAAACTGATACTCTCAAAACAGCCAGTTTGTGCAAAACGAGCCACTACAAGACTTTTGTTTCCTCATTCCCAGAAGCCAGGCATAAGCCTGACTCAGATGGTATTCATCTGTGTGGGATAAAGGTGGAATCCAATGTTCTGTGAATGCCGTGTCTGCTTAGTAAGTAATTTTGTTCAGGAAAAGTCAAATATGCTGCGTGCTCCTCACTTGGGATGGTTACCAGTCAAATTATCATGTAGAGGTCATGCTTAATTGTTACCTTCTAATTCATGCAGTCAGCACACAGTTTGTAACACTCAATGTGAACACCGGTGAGCACAGTCCCACATATGGATCAGGTTTCCAGTGATGGACAATAACCAGTAGGGTGTTAACCAGCAGCATAGGGATATTAGGTCCCTTAAAATTTACAAAATCATACCACCTGGTCACAGAGTAAAAAGAATTAAAATGCATTAAGCAATATGTTTTAAGTTAATGTAATTAAGAAAGTGTGTAAATCAGGCTAGAATTCAGAAAGTTAATGTACAAATCTGAGCCTTAAAAATAAGCTTAAAAGAACTTATACAGCAAATTTGTCCTAAACAATTGTTTTGCTGAGATGCGAATGCTCTAGCCTTCTTACTGTACAGTGCAGCAAAGCCTTCCAGCTCTTTCCTAGCTTCACTTCCAAACAACACCTGTATTTCCTAGTTGCTTTCCATGGATTCAACTCTATGTATCGGCATTCAAGTCAAGACCTGAGCAATTGTTTTCCTTCTGCCTACATTCTCCCTTATAAAACGAAGGAGATTCGCCAGGTTGTTCAAGCTATGGCAGTTGTTAGAGAATGTTAAATACAAGAACTTTCCTGAAAGTTCATCCCAATCCAGCTGAGACAACGACTCTAACTATTGTTCACAAACATAAAAGTGTCCTCTGGTCCTAATGCCTGGAAGCTGTGCTTTTGCTTCCTTTCCAACAGGAGAACGGCCGTGGGCAGCTGCTCTCCATTCGAGTCTTTGAAGACGTGATGAGGCTGGTAGTGGCAAAGGGAAAAAAGGCCCTGAAGAGGCCTGTGAGCCAGAGCCTGCTCCCACTCTTTTTCCAATGCCATGAGGAGAAGCGGCCTGTGGCAGAGGTGAGGACTCGTGGGCGCTGTGTCCCCGTGGCAGGCGCTCGACTGTCCCCCAGCACCCTGGCACCTCACGGGCTCCAGCCTCCTCCTGGCCTTGGCACAGGGACGCGGGTCCTGTGCCCCGGGCTGCGGTGCCATCTCTGCTGCCCTGCAGGCCGCTCGGCAAACGCTGCTGTCTGCT
>VXBR01010820.1:17027-29670 GCA_013400215.1 Cisticola juncidis | reverse complement strand
ATAATAAAATAAATTAGCTCTCCTAATTTAGATTCCTTGAATAGATCAACACAATCTCTTCAAGCATCACTGCCTTAGTTTTGAAAGACAACTCAGCCACAGGGAGGGGACCTGGGAGGGGACAGGAGCCACAGATTGTCCTGGTCCCCTCCCCTCCTTGGAAGGGACTGAGCACTGGGCACTGAGAATTCCAGAATTTCTCAGGAGGCTGAAAATGGAATAAAATCTTTAAAAACGCCTCTCAGGAGTTTAAAACCTCTGTGGGTTAAAAACAGGATAGTCCAACACCAACCCAAACCACTCTGGGACAGAGGAATGGAGGAAAATTGAATCCAAACAGGGAATTATTTTTTCCAGCTGCTGAACAATGTCAGGAATTCATCTCTGCACCCAGGAAGGTGAGAGCCCCACAGGCTGCATGTGAAGTAAAACTGTGACTGCTGCTCCCTCATCCTTTAAAATGCAAGATTTTCTCTCTTGCACCACCTCTGGTTATGATCTAACTGGGATTTAGCACAAAACCCNGAAGGTGAGAGCCCCACAGGCTGCATGTGAAGTAAAACTGTGACTGCTGCTCCCTCATCCTTTAAAATGCAAGATTTTCTCTCTTGCACCACGAATGGTTATGATCTAACTGGGAGGGATTTAGCACAAAACCCTGAATTCCTGTTCTGAAAGCACCTGGGAAATCCATTAATATGAAATATCCTTTATTTCAATTTTCACTACACAATTTACTGATTATCAGCCTCTGCTCTCACTCTCCATCCCAACAGCTGCTGGACATCAACCCCACACCAGCAGGAATTTTTGGGTCACATCCTCTTAGGAATACACGGATTTATTCCAGCTACCAAGCAAAAAAAAAGGTAAAAATGCTCCTGAAACGTGGTAATTTACAGCTGATGAAATCCCCACAGCTTTCCAGAAGGGGTGGAAGGAGGAAGGTGGCTTTTGTGTGCAGGCTGACAAGGACACATGCACGTCCCACAGCATCACCATCAAACTCCCTGACCAAGCTCAGAGCACAGCAAGCTCCTGGAAATGCAGATTTGCCATGGAAGAGAGAAAAGCAAAGAACTCCAGGCCCAGTCTCCTTTGCAAAGGCGTTTCAGATCTCTGAGGAATTGTTCTGGTTGGATGGGGCAGTGACTTTTGTCTCCGAGTCAAAACAAAAATAATTTCAGGTCCGGGGACCTCACAGGGCTGCAGTCGTAACTGGGAATTTCCCACGGTGAAAATCCCCCATTCTGAGCATGAGAATTTCATAATTCCTGATTGTACCTCAGAAATCTTCTCCCCAGCATGGCTCAGAAATGGCTTTTAGTTTCTCCAGGTCTAGATCAAACTTCTGGGTGGGACCCAAACCCAGCCCAGCTAAAGCTCCACCTTCGTGCCAGTGGAAATTTTTCTCCCTTGGTGCCTCTGCTGTGGATTCGAGTGTAGAATGAAACTAATTAACATACTAATTAAACTAATGACACAAAAAGATAACAGCAGGAGGAGGTGTCAGAGAGGAAACACCTCCTTTGGATTTGGAGCTCACTTATTTCTATTTTATTCCCAGGGAATTTGAGGAGCCTTCCTCCGCTCACTGCTCCTCTGCTGCTGCATTTTTGGGCTACAGTAAATCCAAAGATCAGCAGGATCCAGGTGGATTTTGCTCCACTCAGACACTGAGGTAAAACTGTGACTGCTGCTCCCTCATCCTTTAAAATGCATGAATTTCTCTCTTTCAGTATCTCTGGTTATGATCTAACTGGGATTTAGCACAAAAACCCAAATTCCTGTTCTGAGAGCACCTGGGAAATCCATTAATACAAAATACCCTTTATTTCAATTTTTACCACACAATTTACTTTTTTTTTTTGCACCTCCTAAGGAGACTATTTCAATCCCAAATGTGGGTAATAAAAAGCCCCAAAAATCCAGACTATTAGTGGCAAAGCAGCGAGACTCTGCAATAATTGAAACCCCCAAAGGGAGCGGTGCCAGGACCGGTTCAAGGAAAGCTTGTGAAGTTCAATGCTTTGCTTGTGCTTTGTTCTGGTTCCACAGTGACAGGACAGGGACCAAAAAAGCATGGAAAAAAGGGAAGGGGACAGAAAGGAAAAGCTTCAGTACCAGACAAGGCTGCCAGTCACCACCAGACTGGACTGAGAACAACGAGGTGCAACAAGAGGAATGAAACCAAAATTCTCCAAGAGCTGAGCTCCCCCCATCCCTTCCTGCGGTGCCCCCCTGAGGCAGGAGCCTCCTGGATACTTCTCCCCTGGATTTCTGGTTTCCCCTGGTCACTTTTTAAAGCAATTTTACCATTTTCCCCTGGTTACTTTTTTTAAAACCCCCTCAGACAGAATCTTTCCGTCCAATCCCACCAAACGGCCAACACCGGACCCCGAGGGTGGTTCCAATTCTGCTTCTTTGCACCTGGTGATTCTCCCTAGATTAAAAAAAAATAACAAAAAAATAAAAAGTTCCAGCTGAGAAGCCCCTCGGATGCTCGAGGTCAAAGCCAGGCCAAATGAGAACAGCCAAGTGTCGACATCAGCTACGAATGGCAGGTGGTTTGGGCCATTAATTAATGTAATGAGGCAGCTTAATGCATCTCCCTTTGTTAGAGGGGAGGGTGCAGCAGGGGTGAGGGTTACATCCACGTAGAGGTGATCAAGTCAGCAGCTGCATCATGATTCTAGTTTGGAATTTTCTTTCCACCAGTTTTGATCAGTTCTAGCATGCTTTTAAAAGTAAAAAAAAAAATAAAACCAAAAATAAGAACGCTCCACGGGCATGCAGAAGGATCAGCTGCTAATGGCATCTTACCCTCATGCCCTCAAATCGGGACAACGCTCTTAAAGGCCTCAAGGCTCTTAGTGTCCTAAGGGATTTTATGGCACCTAGTTCCGAGTAGCCCAGGGCATTAGCTATAAGGCTGACTAAAGAGACCTACACAGAAAATAGAAAAAAAATAGAAAGACACAACCAGAAAAAAAACCACAAGGAAAACAACAACAACAACAAAAAGAACGATAAAAAAAAAAAGGAAAAAAAAAAAAAAAGAAAAAAAATAGAAAGACACAACCAGAAAAAAAACCACAAGGAAAACAACAACAACAACAAAAAGAACGATAAAAAAAAAAAGGAAAAAAAAAAAAAAAGAAAAAAAAGGTTCCAGACTGTTAGATTGGATCCCCTAGCCCTGATTGCCCAGCCCAGGAGCCACCTGGGCCGCCCCAAATACCGAAGCCATGACACCAGCTGCCTACTTCACTTGACTGAACCGACCTGGAAGGAAATAATGGTTGAGAAAAGAACAGAGGGGAGAGATCAGTGTGAGAAAGAGAGAGAGAGAGAGGCAGAGACACACACGGAGAGGGGCTGTTGGAAGGAAGAGCCCAAACGATGACAAAAACCTTACCCTCGCCCTTTACCGCCTGCGGGGGTCCCGGCGCCGCCCATGAAATTTAAGCCAGACAAATGTTAAAGGTACCTATGAGAAAGAATACAGATAAATACACACACTGCACACCTGGGCACGCTCTCCCCGCGGCGCTGCGGAGATCCTGAGCCTCCTCCCGGCTCCTCCTGCCTCACAAGCTGCCTCGGGTTATAGAACCAAAAAAAAATAAATTGTGTGTTCTGTTTCATCTGTGGAAGGAGTTGGGAGATGGTTTCTTTTTTATCTTTATGTTTTGTAACTCCAGGGGGGAGGAGGGTGGATGCCTTCTGACAACAGCCCAGCTGTTAAAAACAGTGGTTTTTATTTCTTTCATCAACTTTGTCCACCCTCTGGGGATATCTCCTGTTAATGGGCCATTAAGGCTCACTAATTACATCACACATGACATCACTGTCCACCCTCTGGGGGATATCTCCTGTTAATGGCTCACTAATGAAGTCACTCACTAATTAATGCTCACTAATGACATCACACATGACATCACTGTCCACCCCCTGGGAGATATCTCCTGTTAATGGCCATTAAGCTAACTAATGACATCACCCATTACATCATCCCAGTGGGGAGGAGCCAACCATTCCTACCCAGATAAAAACGGGGACACAGGGACCCCAGGGATCCTTTTTTCCAGTGGATTCCCAGAGGAGGACTGGACTCATCTCACCGCCACTGGACCTGTCTGCAGGATCATCTCCACTCCAACAGAACCACACCTGTCACTGCAGGAGGATTTATTTGGACTTCCAACACCCTGGCCAACAGGGTGCTTTGGTTTTCCCATCCCATTTTAAGATTCCCCGAATTTGAACCATGCCAGGGCTGTCCCAAAGGTTCCACAAAGATCCCAGGGCTGCCCCAAAGGTTCCAACAAAGCCTTTGTGAGGCAAAATCAGCTCAGCCAGGTCAGGGCCGAGCCCTTGGCAATGCCAGTAGGTTAAAATCCTAAATACAAAGATAATTAAATATAAAAATTCAATGGATTTGGAGATGTGGGCTATTTACCCCGTAAATACAACACTGGAAGTGCCCCGGGATCCCTGGAATGTCCAAGGCCAGGTTGGAGCAGCCTGGGATAGTGGAAGGTGTCCCTGCCCAAGAAATGGGATGAGCTTTAAGGTCCCTTCCAGCCCAAACCATTCCATGACTCCATGAACCAAAAATAATTCTCATTTTTAGAGCTTCTTCCCCTCGGGATAACATCTTACTCCCGAGCAGGACCATGAGAGAAAAGGCTGTTTGAGATTTTGAGGGATCTTTGAGGATCACTCATTCCCTGAGGACATTCCAACAGCAGACACAGCAGGCACCGAGGAAGGACAAAGGGAATCCCAGATTGACTGGAAAGCAGAATCCTTCATTATTACCCAGTAAAAGTCTTCACAAACACACCCGGGAAGCTTTGGGGATGAGGGGGATTGGACAATGCTAGAGCAACCTGCAAAATAACAGCCAAGAGCGTTGTTAGGATGCAAAGCTCATTCCCTGCTGCCCTGGCTCAGCTCCAGCCCCTTCCACAACACACAAAATTCGGGTTAAAAATCGAGATTCCACAGACACAGGACACAAAGCAGTGCTGAGATTTTGCTGAGGGATGTTTTGGCATCTCAAAGTCACATTTCAGATTTTTTTTTTCTTTTTCAGGGTAAAAATGTGCAACTCTTCTTGTCTGGGACACCAAGGGGAAAGGGAATTCCTCCTGAAGCCCTGGGAATTCCAAATCCTTCTGTTCCCTCACTGTTCCCTGGAAGTTCCTGATCTTTACTCCACTCCCAGATACACGGGAAGGAAATTAAACCTCTACCTCACCTGCCCATTAAACTGCACTTAAAACAACAGGAATTAAACTCCTACTTTATCTTCAGGCAGCGAGGGAGATCCAGGGTTACTGTCAGAAAATAAAACTTCTAACGTGCAGGTTGTGTCCAAGGAAAGGCTCTGAGAGGACCAGAGAGGATTTAAAAGAAAAATTTAAATTTCAAATTTCAATTTTCCTACAGGAAACACGGGGTTTGAGTCACTTCTGCCCCTGAATTCCAAGCATAGTTCCTTCCACCTACTCAGGAATATTTCCAGAGTGATAACAGCAACTGAATCATACCCAGAGTGTTCCAAAGGAGAAGCCTGGAAAAACTTGGAATTCTTTTTTAACACACTTGCACTTGGGGCAGTCACTAGAGCCCCTGAATCCCAGATGGAGGTGATGAAACACTTTAAAAGAATCCAAGAGTTTGGGATTCTGAATTTCCTGCTTCAGAAATTTCCTGTTGGATTTGCACCATTTTCTACCACTTTGGACAGCACAAATTCCATTTTTTCCAAATTCCCTCGCTGCGCTTCAGAGCCAAATTTATTGCTAAATTTCTCTCTATTGTCCTTTTTTTCTTCTAATTCTAAATTTATCCTTCCCTTTTTCTGTTTCTCAGGTTTATCCTCCCTCACCCAATGCTCTGAGCTTTCGTGTTTGATACAATCCTGCTTTTCCCTTCCTGTTTCTTTTCAGCAGGACATGGATGATGCTCAGCTTCACACAAGGAGCTCTCCAAGGACTGAGATTCCCACAAATCCACACTCCCAGCACTCAGAACAGACCCTGCAGGGTGCTGGGATGGGGAAGTTTTGCTGCCTCATCACCCCCTCATCATTAATAATGCAAGAAAACGACTCCAGAGAATTGAACTCCTTGAAATATCCCAAGGGGTTCCACATCTGCACAGCTCTCCCACTGCTAACAGGGCAGAAATCGCTAGAAATTCCATTTTCAGCACAGCAAATGAATCAAGGGCTGGAAAATCCTCCTTGGTCCCTGCAGGGCAGAAATCCCACAGCTGCACAGGAAATACCCCCAGGGTTTTATCCTGGATTTGGGAACTCACAGACATTGGGACTGAGGTTAAATCTGTTGGGATCTGAGGAGGAAACGTTCCCAGCACTGTTTTTCCATGAAATAAGGAGGAGAGGATACATACAGCCACGATGAGGAAATCCAGCCAGCACCAGGCGTTGGTGAAGAACTTGACAAAGCCATAGGCACACCACTTCAGCAGCATCTCCAGGATGAAAATGTAGGTGAACACCTTGTCTGCATACTCCAGGATGGTCCTGATGGTTTTCCTCTGCTCGATGTAAATGTCCTCAAAAGCCTGGGGAATAACCAGGGGCTCATTATATGGGATTTATTCCAGTTATTCCAGTTATAGATGAGCTAAATATTTATTTATATATATAAATACATAAATCAAACACAGAAAATTGATTTTGTTTCAGTCACAGGTTGGACTTGATGTGCTGGAGGGCTTTTCTGACCTCAGTGATTCTGGGATTTTGTGATTCTGTGGAATCACACATAGGTACAGGCTGACTTTTCCCCAGATCCTCACATTTCTAGTCAAACTAGGATCAGAGCCCAGATCTGAAGGCTCTGTTCTTAGTTTAAACCAAACTAAAAACATTAATAAATTAATAAAAGCTTTTGTACAGCACCACGAAGGATGTTGTCTTCCAGGTAGGAATTCCCAGTTTTCTTTTTCCCCAAATTTTCTGTAGACAATTAAATTCCCCTGATCCCAACACCTCTGTATTTGAGGTGTTTGACTCAATATTCACACACATTTGACTCACCAGAGCCCCACTGCTCAGCAGGATCATGAAGATGATGAAAGTCTCAAACCAGTTGTGCTCCACGATCAGGAAACAAGTTTTCCTCAAGGTCCACCAGGACTTTCCCAGCCCCTCCTCAATGTTGACCTGGCAGCACTTGCAGCGCTGCATGCAGCCTGCAACAGGGACACACCTTCACTCAGGGAACAGGAATTCACAAAAACATTGAATTCTCACTGTCCAGAAGCAGTTTTGATGTCACCAATGTAAACCATGCCAAATAAGTTTTAACATGAGTTAAAACTTCTGTGTTCATGAGGGTTTTAGGGTTGTTTCTCCACTGCTGTGCCTGTGACCAGAATTAACATCAATCTGGGAACAGATCAGCTCGTTCTATCTGGTGAGGTCCATGCTCTTGAGGAGGCAAATGGAAAACTTGCTGATAAAATAACCTTGAACCATTTAAAGCCTCTTTGCCATGGGAATTCCTGTAACGGATCAGTTCTTGAAAGGCATTGAGGCCAGTTACAGGAAAGGAAAAGTACTCTGCTTCTAAGTACCTCAGCTGGACAAAAATCATCTTGTTCTACTGAAGGTTATCTCTAATTCTTTAGAAATTCCCCCTGTGAGGGTGCTCAGAGAAGCTGGGGCTGCTCCTGGATTTCTAGAAGTGTCCAAGGTCAGGTTGGACAGGGCTTGGAGAACCCAGGGGTGGTGGAAGATGTCCCTGCCCATGGCAGGGGGTAAATCTGGATGAGCTTTAGGGTCCCTTGAACCCAAACTGTGGCACGAATCTGTGACTGACACCCCAGCAAGGGCAGCTGCATCTCTGAGAGCTTCACTTTGCAAATTCCTCTGAGTTAGAGCACACCCTGAGATAAACCAGGAACCAGGCTTAACATCCCCAAAGCCTCTTCCTTGCCTCCCTTCTCACCTTCTGTGAAGCAGGCATCGGGGTCCAGGTACTCCTCTGGTGCCTCCACGGGCACCTCCTCCACCTCAGGCTTGATGTCGATGGTGCTGCCCTCGGAGGAGGAGGTCTCGTCGAGTTTCTGCAACACAAAACCCCAACCCCATCAATCAATCATCAATCCCAACCCCATCAATCAATCATCAATCCCAACCCCATCAATCAATCATCAATCCCAACCCCATCAATCAATCATCAATCCCAACCCCATCAATCAATCATCAATCCCAACCCCATCAATCAATCATCAATCCCAACCCCATCAATCAATCATCAATCCCAACCCCATCAATCAATCATCAATCCCAACCCCATCAATCAATCATCAATCCCAACCCCATCAATCAATCATCAATCCCAACCCCATCAATCAATCATCAATCCCAACCCCATCAATCAATCATCAATCCCAACCCCATCAATCAATCATCAATCCCAACCCCATCAATCAATCATCAATCCCAACCCCATCAATCAATCATCAATCCCAACCCCATCAATCAATCATCAATCCCAACCCCATCAATCAATCATCAATCCCAACCCCATCAATCAATCATCAATCCCAACCCCATCAATCAATCATCAATCCCAACCCCATCAATCAATCATCAATCCCAACCCCATCAATCAATCATCAATCCCAACCCCATCAATCAATCATCAATCCCAACCCCATCAATCAATCATCAATCCCAACCCCATCAATCAATCATCAATCCCAACCCCATCAATCAATCATCAATCCCAACCCCATCAATCAATCATCAATCCCAACCCCATCAATCAATCATCATTCCCAACACAAAACCCCAACCCCATCAATCAATCATCATTCCCAACACAAAACCCCAACCCCATCCATCATCATTCCCAACAAACATCAACCCTACTGGACATGAAATAAAAATGCCTGACTCCAGCCAGAAGAGAATCAGAAGGCATTATTTATAATTAATTCAGCCTTTTTATAACACGCTGTGCTAAAAAGATGCATTATAGGTCCATTACTTAACCAATGGAGAGAGGTGTCCATCCCACGGCCCAATAATGTGTTTTTTAGTTAAAAAGGCTGGAATTAATTGTAATAAATCCTTCTGAGGTTGTTTTGCCTGCTGAACTGCAGTCAGGCCTCTTTATTTGGTGTCCAACAGCGAGACAGAGCCCTGCACCTCCTCCCTTGGGCTCCCACTGAATATAAATCCTCCTTTTATCTCCTTCAGGGGTCTAGACCAGCTCAGTCCTGGAGGAATCTATCAAAAGACAGGGATAGGACCCAAAAGATGCCCTCACCCTCAGCTGCAGTCAGATGTTTATTCCAGGTGTTCTCCAGGGGGAAAGAGGGCGTGCACAGAGGAACAGGGGCTTTTCTGAGCTCTTGTCAGGGAGGGGCAGTTTGGGACACAGAAATGGGGTCAGAAAGGGGAGGGAGGAAGGGTCAAACCCCATGGCAGGCTCCAGGGGTCCCTGAGGGGGGGGTCCATCCCACCTCTTTGCTGCCGTCGGGGTCGGTGTCGCTGCTGAAATCCTCGGTGTTGAGGTTCTCGAAGTCGGACTCTCCCACGGCGATGGGCACGCGCACGGTGAGGTTGGGGTTGTTGATGAAGGACATGTGGTCCTCGTCGATGATGTACTTCTCCACGCTGCTGCCGATGCCGCTGGTGGTGCCGTTGCCGTTCTTGAGGAAGTCGATGTCGCGGTTGATGTCGGCGCCCGTGTGGTTGGCGATGCAGTTGGCTTTCTTGTCGTACAGCTCGTCCAGGGGCTTCACCTCGTCGGCCTCGCGCTGCTTGAAGTGGGCCTGCATGAACTCCCTCACCTTGGCCTTGGTCCAGGCGATGCCCTTCTTGATGCGGATCACCGAGATCTGCAGGTTGTTCATCTCGCCGTCGTCGTCCGTCGCCGCCAGGTTGTCGGCGCTGAAGGAGCTCAGCAGCAGCGCCAGGAACAGGTTCAGCACCTGCCAGGGGAGAGGTGGGGCTGGGCTGACACCCAAAGGGGGGTGACTCCCAAAGCTGCTCGGCAGCTGAGCCCTGCTGGAGCTGAGGAGCTGTCCCCAAAACCAGCCCTGGTGTCCCAAACTCGGCCAGGAACCCAAGGTTTGAGGTAGGACACCCTGATGCTGCAGAATTGTCTCCAAAAGCAGCCCTGGTGTCCCACAAACTCATCCAGGTGCCCAAGGTTTGAGGTAGGAGACCCCAATGCTGCAGAGCTGTCCCCAAAACCAGCCCTGGTGTCCTACAAACTCGGCCAGGTGCTCAAGGTTTGAGGTAGGAGACCCCAGTGCTGCAGAGCTGTCCCCAAAACCAGCCCTGGTGTCCCAAACTCGGCCAGGAACCCAAGGTTTGAGGTAGGACACCCTGGTGCTGCAGAGCTGTCCCTAAAACCAGCTCAGGTGCCCCAAACTCATCCAGGTGCCCAAGGTTTGAGGTAGGAGACCCCAATGCTGCAGAGCTGTCCCTAAAACCAGCCCTTGTTCCCAAACTCGGCCAGGAACCCAAGGTTTGAGGTAGGAGACCCTGATGCTGCAGAGCTGTCCCCAAAAGCAGCCCTGGTGTCCCACAGACTCATCCAGGTGCTCAAGGTACAAGACCCTGATGCTGCAGAAGTTCCCTGAGCAGGGACCCTGGTGCAGCACAGGGCTCTGAGGAGTGCCAGGGGTCCAGTGCAGGCACAGGGGTCCCTGGATTGAGCCCCTTGCAGATGTTAGAGGGGTTTAATCCCCACGGGATTTTAATTCAGCCCTACTGATTTAGTCCTATCTCTGCCTCAAAGAAAACGGGGAAAATCTCAGCATTTTGAGTGATTGCTCCCATCCAGTGACCACCCCAAGACTGATTTTACAGAAACCCTTGGGCAAGACAGGACCCCTCAGACAGAGCTCACAACTACTCCGAAAAATTGTGACAGCTCACGGGACTTCAATTCCTGCTCACATTTTCCTCCAAGGACTTTCTTTGTAGAATTTAAGGCCAGGAGGAACCACCATGGCCTGGTCCAGCCTCCCACACAGCAGCACTTCATGGCTGAGCCAGTGGGCAGCTTTTGGAGGAAACCTCCAGCCCCATTTTAACACCTCAGGACCTTCCCCTGGGCACTGAATTATTTCATTTGCTGGCAATTAAAACACCAGGTTTTGCTTCTTTTTAGCTTCTTTTTCCCCTTGGGTCAGGTGTAGGTCTGTCCCCTTTGGCTGAGGCTTTCACGCCTTCAGTTTTTACTGCAAAATGCTTTATTTAGGGGTGACTGCTTAAGGCCCTCATCGAGCAGAGAATGTTTTTAGCACTTCTTTAGCACTGAGAACTTCTTTTACCAAAACCTGTGGGAATATTGACACCTCAAAGGCCAAGAGGGGACCTCCACAGAGCCTCACAAAGCATCACTCCCTCATCCTGGGCTCTCCCCGAGTCCTACCCCACCCCAGCAGAGGCAACCAAAGAAATCCCATCAGTAACCATTTTACTGACCACTAAATTTCCGATGACCATGACCATCATGAAGACAATCAAGCACATGGCCTGTCCCGCCACTTCCATACAATCCCACATGGTCTCAATCCACTCCCCACACAACACACGGAAGACAATAAGGAAGGAGTGGAAGAAATCGTGCATGTGCCAGCGGGGTAGCTCACACTCCGGATTGATCTTGCAGACACACTCCTTGTAGCTTNCAGGGCCAGGGGCTGCACTGGATGCTCCTCGTGGCTCCCCCCAACTCAGGACACTCCAGGATTCTCTGATTCTGTGGTGTCTCCACAATAACAACACTGAAAAAGAGCTGGAACGTGGGATACCAATCGGAACGATCGCAGCACGGAGAGCCCTTCCACATCTGCCAGGCTCAGCTCCATCAGACTGAGGGAGACAATGAACCCATCAAAGATGNGCCAAAGAGCTGCATCCCCACCACGGCGAAGATGAACACGATGATGGCCAGCACCAAGGTCAGGTTCCCCAAGGCACCCACCGAGTTGCCAATGATTTTTATCAGCATGTTCAGGGTGGGCCAGGACTTGGCCAGTTTGAAGACTCTCAGCTGGAAGAGAAAGCAAAACAAAATGAATAAACCTTAAACATAAAGGAAAATGAGGCTGAACTTCCTAAACATCAACCATGTTGTGTTTTACACAAGGTAAGTCTGTGCTGCTGAGGTATCAGGGAATGTTTAACCTTTCTGGAAATTTGGGCTGTGTTATTTTGTACTTTGTTATTCCCCACATGCTGATCTCTCTTCCCAAAGGAGAAGTCACCCTTCCCTGTCCAAGGGGCTGGGAAAGAGCAGTCATGAAGGGAGACCATAAAAAATGGCACCACTCCACCTCTGATCTCCCCAAACCCACAAAAAAAGGGTCTTCCCTTGTCCTGTGTAAATGGGAAAAAATTCCTGATGTGTGGGAACAGCTGGAGCTGTGCCAGGGAAGGGAAAGGTTGGATACCAGGAAAGGGTTCTTCCCCTGGTGGGGCACTGAACAGGGAATGCCAGAGCTCAAAGGAATTTGGACAGCACCCCCAGGGACAGGGTGGGACTGTTGGGGGGGTCACAGGGTGGGATTGGATTGTTGGGGGGTCCCAGGGTGGGACTGTTGGGGGTCTCACAGGGTGGGATTGTTGGGG
>VXBR01010811.1:0-47701 GCA_013400215.1 Cisticola juncidis | reverse complement strand
CCCAGCCGCGCCTCCCGCCGCCGGCAGCCCGAGCCAGCAGTCTCTGACCCCCCTCTAGTGGCTATAAAACATAGCCAAGTTCACGATCCCGCCGCCCGGGCAGGCTCTGGGCGCTGCACCCCGGGCTGGGCCAGGGCAGCGCTCCGGACCAGCACGGGCGAAGGGACGCTGGCCCGGTTCCACCTCCCAGCCCCGCCGCGGAGAGAATGCTGAGCCACCGGGAGAAGGCGATGCCAGGGCCGTTTTCCGTCCTATCCCCTCCGTTTATATATACATAAATAAGTTAAAATACAAAAGCAAAGATCCTCCCAGTCGCTACAGGGTGGTGGGAGAAAATCGCCCTCCTCGCCCTGCGGGGCTCTGCCCTCGCTCCGGAGCACAGCACACGCCTGGGACGGGCACACACCCCTGAGGGCCCCGCACCGCAAGGCTGCAGCAGCCGTGACCCTGCTGCACCCCGGAGGCACTGCCTTCTCCAGGGACAGCTTTGCAGCCACATAAACCGGGACAGGACAGGGAACCAGGCAGCCCTCCCCTGCTGCCAGGCCCAGAGGAGATCCCACTCCCCCATCCTGAAAGGATGAGATTGGAGTTTTAACCTCCGGGGAAAGCAGCAGCCCTAAGGCAAGACAGCACAGAGGCAACAGCATCCCCTGAGAGCTTCCTCCTGCAGCCCCAAGGACAAAACAGGAGGAGCAGGGCTGGCTTCAGAGGAGGCTTTAGATGGCAACAGGCACAGCCTGAGCAGCAGGGCTGGGATCCCAGATCCCAAAGGCTTTCCAGCTGCAGCAGACATGCATGCACACACACCCTCCCGAGGAGGCCCACGGGCTGTGTACCCCTCCAGCACTCCTCCAGTTCACATCGAGATGGTGCCGTGAACATCGAAGCAGACACAAAATGATTGTTATAATAAGTGCTGTAAAACATGCTGGTGCTTTTCAGCTCGGCTCCCAAGGAAAGTGGCTTATGCAATTACACCGTAGGCTTCTGTGTTTCAATCGCTTTGGAACCTGTCAGCTAATTTTAACCCAATTTAGCAGAGAGACAGAAAACTCTGAGAGTTTTAGTTTCACCAGGCTGTCAGCTAAAGGACAGGCACCTTCTTGGTGTCCTCCCCCAAGCAAGGGCTGCAGTGTGAGCTCAGCCCTTATCAGACACCAGATACTCCCCATGACCTTAACAAGCAACCCAGTGCAGGAAAGGGGGGTTACAAGAGCTCCCACTCCTCACCCAAAATCATGACAAACCTGGGTGGCAAAGCTGCCTTTCCACCTGCCTCAATTCTATCCACCAAACTGCATCACATTTCATTTTTTTCTAGGAAGCTTAGCTCTTTTCATCCTAAGTTTTCTATGAACTAAACAAGTACAGTTTCGTTTGGCTAGTGACTAGCATCAAACACCATTAAAAGAAAAACTTGAGAATGCTTTCCACCAGAAATTAAGTTGTTCTTTTTCCTCTTTTTTTTTTTTCCTTTTGAATTCCTCACTAGAAAAGAGTGAGAGAATGAGCTGAGCATTTTTAGACAAAAGGGGGGAAAAAAATCAGATGAAATACAAGGCAATCCAGTCACATTTGGAAGGAAGAAATGTTCTACCAGCTACAGAATGCTGGCACCTGCCAAACATCTGACCTTGAAAGATCAGGCCAGGCTTAGTATGCATGGTACAGACAGGGTTTTAATACAAGAATTTCAGCTATATATAGGAACCCATCCATTTTCATTCTTTAAAACAAAATGCAGAAGAAAAGGCTGGCTGGAGCCAGGCTGTTTGGTAGCCAGTGTACCCTGGCAGCACTGAGAGGCTGCTGATGCAGGAGAGCCCAGAGGAGGCAGCCCGGGAAACCGCTCCGGGGGACGTGGTGTGGGACCATGGTTAGTGGTCAGCTCTCAAAACACTCTGCTTGTGTTTGACTGGGGCTGTCAAGATGAAATTAATCTTGCCTGGGCAGTCAGGGTTTGGATCTACCTTCGCTAGCCTCTAATGAAAAATGCATAGTGGCAAGCATTGGAAAATCCCTGACACTCGGCACCAGAGGGTACATTTAAATAATTCTATGAATATAGATCAATAAAACTAATGCACTTATAGCTGCTGTGTGAAGTATTCAAACTAGAATAAAAGTCATCTTGTATTACAAAGCCCTGTATTAATTCCTTGCACCTATTGTTTTACATATTCAATTAATCTTAGTCGGCAGAGAGCAACTCATACACGATATTAAATGCATGAGGCACGTGAGGCTGTATCAGACATCTTCATAACCAGGGGTGAGCTTGGAGGAAGTGTCCCCACAAGAACCCACTGCCTGCAGGCCAGAGACATGAGAGCACAGCTGTGGCCGTGCTGGGACTTCCAAATCCCTGTGTGTGTGGTCTCCAGGACACCACATGTCCCTGGGGATTCTGCAGAGAGGGATCTCAAAGCATCAGGAACTGCAGGAAGGAGCACCTTCCCAACAGAGGTGGGGATGGAATGGAGACCTGGAGCTCTGGCCACTGCAAGACCCAGCCATTTGTCTGTGAGTCACTTCCAGCCAGAGGAGCAAAGGAGATGGGAGATAATGGGGCTGGTTTCCCAAAATCTCTCAAATGCCAGCACCTCTCACTTAGCTGCAGGGAAAAGCTATTCATTGAACAGCTATTTTAGGGATCTCCTCAGGGAATTTGGAACAAAAATCTGTTGGACGTGATAAAACATTACATTAGAGGTCCAGCCCATCAAACCAATTAGTCTAAAAGCTGTCAGCCTGGACTTGCCAGCCCCTGCATTTTGAAAACCATACTTTGTGTGGACCCAAAACCACTTCACTCTACATAACTGTGGGTATTTAAGTGCCCCACTCACTGCTGTGAGCCCAGACCAGCCTTAGGGCTGGGCAACCAAATCCAGCCATGGCTTTGGAAAGGCTAATCCTCAGCTGGGAAATGAGGGAAGGAGAGGCACAGAGTTCTCTGGTACCTCCCATGGGGCCACAAGGGTTTGGAGGCCTTGACTGCAGCCACACTCTCAGCAGGTCCCCTCTCAGCTCCAGCAAAACATCCAGCCCCAACTTTTCCACCTCTGACTGTTCAGAGCATCACCCCTGACCAGCTCTCCAGAGGAGGGACATGTCAGCTATGTCACTGCCCTCCCCACTGCCACCGCACAATTACCAAAATGCTGTCTGAGTCTCTTTCTCCAGCAAAGGCCATAGTGTGGCCACTGTGACTCTCATTAAGGTGATGGTGCTGAACATAGTGCCTGCTGTGATGAGTGTGGTGTTGGAGGGCTGCTCTGCTCTGTCACTGGGCAAGAGAGTGCCCTTCAAGGTGGCACTGCTGATGCCTTAGGATGTAGCTTTTATATTTTTCAGACCGTGTACTGCTTTAGTGTATAACTATAAACTCCATATAGAGTGTTAGCTACTGTCTTCACATTTTGGTGAGACAAAACAATTCTTCTCTCTGCCTGAAACTCAAGGACACCTCACTGCCTCAGGCCCTGAGAAATGCAAACAACAGTGAACTGGGGGAGCAAACTGGGGGTATGTGACTCCATTACCTGAAGCTGTAATTGGAGGATTAACCCCTGATATGTAAATAGACCAAACTTAAAATTGTCTGAAAAACTCCTGACCATCGTCCATCACAGGTGTAGCCCCTCTGGGAGGCTTTTGACTGCCCAAAGTGTACCTATTTGAAGACCTTCAACAAATACCTGTTTTTATTCTCTTAACCTTGTCTAGCCTCTGTTTTGGGTAGCCACTCCAAGGCATCACCACCAGCCCACCCTCACAGCTCCTCGCCATGTGTCACTCCTGACTCACCCAGCACTTTACAAACCAGCCCTGGACTCCAGGCCAAAATGACAGCACACTCCACACTGGCAGCACAACCTACTCAACGCCTTCAGAAAAGCCCTGCACCTTCATCTCAAAAGACAGAGGAATGCTTAAAATCTACCCCAAAAAAGCCCCTTGAAAGCACAGCATCCAGTGCAATCCAGCAGACAGAGAGCACCATTGATGGAGATCTATGTTAGCCTATTAATAACATAATGCTGGGCTTGCATCTGGACTCATTTTGCTTGTGTATTAATCATGTACTCTCTGTATAATAAGCCCTGTGTGTTGCCACAAGGTAGGACACCCCTATTCCCACATGGCAGGTTTAACGACTTTGCAAGCCTAACAAAGCCCCGCTTTCTGAGGAGAGGCTGCAGTTGGGTCCCTACCAAAGTGAGGTTCTCAGGAGGTAATAAAACACCAAGGAGATGCTATCTACTGGGTTTGGAGCATTTCACTCCCTTGCAAGTCAAGTCGACAGCTGATTTAAAGTTTCCAGCTAGGTCATACAAAAGTCAGCAGCGGCTGCATCCAGCCAGGTTCAGAGTTTGAATATTTATGGTGTCAATCTGAAATCCAGATAACCACAAATAATCCAAGCCCATTAACTCCCCCCTCATCCAGAGCAGAAAGCTCTCTGGACGTAAACGCCCGTATTTCTAGGGTTACCATGGGATCGTGGGCAGAAGGTTGTTTTCTCTGTTTCTTTTTTTTTTAATATTATCCCTTTTTTTCCCCTCCTAACTGCAGGTTCTTATGCCTCGATGGCAGCGTGTCGGGCAGTTCCCACCAGACCTGCCTGCCTTTCAGGAAAGCCGGAGTGGGCACCACATGAGTGGAGCTGTTTGGAAGCACTGAGGCTCCCGTGCCCAGGCCAAGCCCAATCCACCAGGGAACAACAGCCTGAAAAATTTCCCTGCAGGGCAGCAGGGCAGGGTGACCATCCCTGCTGGCACCCCTGCCCAGCACAGCCACGGGAGGAGGCACACACCTCTCCCCAGGCCTGCAGGTGATGCAGGGCAGCAGGAGATGCCAAGGAAAAAGGAGGGAAAAAAGGAAAAGGAATAGACAAAATGCCAAAAATAGAGGTAGGATTATCTGAGCCTGAGCAGGGCTGGCTCCCTGGCAGAGAGGGTAGCTGAGCAGAGCCACGGAGGGAGCAGAGAGCTCCTTCCCTGCCCACCCACCGGCTGGATCAAGCTGAGGAATGGCATCACAGTGACACGCTGGCCCTGGGGGAGGCTGTGCCTGGAGCAGGGAATAGATCCTTCTGCAGGCATCCCACAGAACACTCCAGTGGGTCACAGCGAGGGCTTCATGAGCAGGAATCTGCTGCAATACCCCAGACAGGAGCCGTCCTGGGAGATCTTGGCACGCTGCCTCTGGCCTCTCTGCAAAAGCTCCTGAAGAAATCAATCTCAGCAGAGCTCTCAGTGGTGCTTTCGCATCTCCGTTGGCAACTTGGATGGCCCATCCACAATGTCAGCTGTTAACCCCATCCTTATGGCTTCTCCCCTGCACAAAGGCTTGGAAGAAAGGCTTTCTTTAAAGGAAAAAGGAGTGCTGCTGGTGAGCTGCTGTGCTCAGGAGAGCTTTGTGGGCAGAGTTAGGGGTAGGGTTGGGGTTAGGGTTAGGGTTAGGTTTGGGGTTAGGTTTAGGTTAGGTTTAGGGTTACGGTTGGGGTTGGGGTTGGTGTTGTGGTTGGGGTTAGGATTAGGGTTAGGGTTCCTGTGCCAGCCCAGGAACAGGGAGCAAGCACCTTGAGCAACACGCAGGGCATGCAGGAGCAGCAGCATCCCAGATTTTGACACGGGCACCACAGGGACAGCCCCACACAGATGTGTGTTGGAACAGGTCTGCAACCCAGCTGCTGGTGCTTGCCAGAGCCACGAGCAGCCCGAGGCATTTGCCAAGTGCTGAGACTTGCTACAGCAAGGCTGTGGGTATGGCAAGCCAAGGGGATCGGCAGGATGCTGGCAAGGAGGGCAGAGCAACTTAAGATAAGAGCAGAATCAGAGTGAAGGGAAGAAGTTATCCTAGCAAATATCTTCCCATCCAGAAATACGCCCCTAAAGACTCAGCTGAGATTTCCTCTGCTGCTGGAGAAGAGCTAGTGCCCCTTGGTGGGTTTTAGGGGGATTAGTGCAAGTATTAGGGTTAAAAATAGTTTTGTAGCTGTCTTCGTGGACGTAGAGGAACGTGCCTAAATATAACATTAATTTCCATATGTCATCCAAATGGCTGCTGAATCGAAGCAGGGATTGAAGCAACGTGAAGTGCAGTTTTCCCATCGACTCAGGCGGGCTCCAGCATTCACCCTGTCACACAAACAAAGCAGCTCCTGCTGCAGCCACCAAAGTTGATGTGGGCTGCAAACATTTTGCTTTTTCCACCTCAGTTCAGATGTTCTGGCATGAGGCTGCCATCCTTGTAGTGCCCCTCCCTCCCATCAGCTGTGGGAATTGGCTTTACTGGTGCAGTGTTGGATGTTAGGAGTTGCTCTTCGGGGCTGTTTTAGGCACCCAACTCCACCAATAAACCAGGAGGTTCATGCAGGTAAGATTTGGAAGAGAAAGGCAGGCAGAGGCTGTGCAGCAGTAAATCATTCTACCCACTGCACGATTGTGAAATTACGTTGAAAATCGATTCATCTGAAGGGGAAAGGAAGTTTGTTCCCTCTGTCGTAACAGCAAATTGAGATGTTGATACACGTCTCTGTTTTGACAGATCTGCGGGGCAAAGTTAAGCTTGAGCGGGTGGTGGAAGTCATTCGGGGTGATAATCAACACACAATAATTACAAGGCAAAAAGGGGGAGTTGGCTGGATACCTTAATTATGCATTTGCAGACTTTCTAAACAGTCAAGGATCTCACTAAATCAGTCTGCTATTTTCAGAAAGGAAAATATTATTGTGCGATGGTGGGAATGGCATCAGAGGAGTACACAGAAATATCGGTATGCAGAGGGAAATTACACTCTGTTCCTTCTGGGCTCAGAACAAAGAGATTTAGGAGAGCAATCACCCCTGTTCTGTCCACACCAGCACATGAGAGCTACTGGGCTTCACCAGAGTCATCAGCTCAGCACATTTTTGGGGCCAAAGCAGAGAAGGGACCCCAGAGCCTCAGGTGAGGTGTTTCTCTTGGTTCTTGCAGAAAACCTCAGACCATCCTCCAGCAGCTGAAGAGTTCAGACTGGGGAGAACAAGCTGTCCAAACATCATCTCATTTACTCCTTTTTATCAAACTCAAGGGTAAGAGAAAAAAACTTTCTTTCCTTGAAAACAAAACCAAAAAAAACTTCACTTGGACTGAAAATCAAAGTTCCATCTCCTAACTCTTCGTCTTTACTTAAAGCCAACCCTTTGCTTCAGAACAAAATGCTGCTCCTAGAGTGAAACTAAAACGTTTCAACTTGCCAAAAACTTCTTCCCCAAAAGAGACTGTTTCAGGTCAAGCCAAAACATTTTTTGGACCTGCCAGCAAATTTAGCAACACAATCCTTTGTGCTGCTGTAATTAGTATGAATGGGCTTCCTTAGCACCATTGTTTTCAGGAGCAGCTGTGCTGCTTTGATGAATACCCATATTTTTGTGTGTCACATGCATTTGCTGTGGCCTGTTTATAAAAGTTTCAAATCATGCAATCAGGGAGCAGAAGAGAAATAATATCAGGAGGCTTGGGCGATCAATCACAAACCACAGACAAAGAGAGAAGACAGGGATCTTGTTGTGGGACATGGGACAAGGGCTTGGAAAACCCAGCTCCAGTTCTTGGCTCAGCCAAAGACTGAGCTGGGCAAGTGATACAAGAAGAAAATACTCTTCTGCTGGCAGGCAAAATTATCCAGAGATTAAATAACCTGCCAGCTTGTCTATTTAAATTTTAAGTTTTCTCACCAAAGGACTGTGCTACCTACTCATTTACTGTGGAAGTAAGTAAAAAATGTTCCATTACCACACACACATACTGTGTCTATAACCAGGGAAAAATGCAGATTCAGGAACATCCAAATACTCCTCAAATCACTCTGGACTCCTTCACATTGAAGGCTCTTCACACTGAAATATTTTAATTCTGCAAAATCAAGATGTCTAGCTGCAATATTTCTGAGCCCAGCAGTTCAGTTTTCCTCATCTTGAAATGTCTTTTGCTTCAAATTCAATTAAAATTATATTTCAAAAGAAGCATTTCGGTGACAGCATTTATTACTAAATATCAACAAAAATATCAGTGCTATTCTATCAAAAAAGAATCTATTCATTATCCAGAACGAAAGGCTGTACTTCTTTTTGGGTTTCAATTGAATTATAAATCCTTAAACAGTTGTTTTTCTCTGAACCTGGACATATTTGCAAGATTCAGACTTGCCAAGAAGCCGAGCTCAACAAGATGAGGCTTGGCTTTAGCAGAGGGGCTGATGTAAAGGGAACAATAAATAATGCAAGTCAAAACCCAAAGCCAGAGAGGTGGGTTTGAGAGGTAGGAAAGAGCCTCAGGATATTGGGGACAAGAGGGGCTGCAGCATCATCCAAAACATCTTTCTCCAGAAAGCCAGGATCTGCAGGTAACTCATGTAAGTCAGGAAAGATCAACAGAACTAACCAGACTAAAATATTGACCCAACTTCCAGTCACACATCCAGGCCAGCTGCCTGCCCACTGACCCTCTGCCTGGCCAAGCTGCCTCCCACCTTACTGCACACCAAAGCTCCCATCCAGGAAAATCTCACCTCACATAATCAGTTTTAATTCAATTTGCAGCAAGTATCTTCAGTTAAGCTGATAATTGGTTAATGACCCCCGTTAAAATGAGATGCAGGCAGCACAACTGACCAGCATCCCCATGATTCATGGAAGGGCTCTTCCACCAAGCCTTCTCCCAAGAGAGAAAGTTGGGATGACAGCAGGAGGTGACAAATTTAATGGATGAGAGACCAATAAAAATAAAGGCAGCCACACAGAGCACACGGAAGTGCAGCTAACATTTCATTTCTAAGCAGGATGGTTTTTTTTTTTCAGAGAGCCCCATTAATTTCTCCAAGGTCCATGGGCCTCACTGTCTCCCATCTGTCTAGCAGGGAATGAATATAGTGCCCTGCCTTAAACACTTGGAGACCTCAAGTCCCCTCTCTGCTCTCTGCTCAACCCACTGGCTAAGTCACTAACCCTCTGCAATACGGACACATTAATACTCAGCACTATGAAGGGAGTTCAAGGCTGATTCATAATTCACCTGGTCCAAAAAGACACTGGGTTTCTTAAGCCTGGGGCCATAACTTTAAAATGTAGATGCTGTCAGGAAAAGAAAAAAAAAAATCAGAGCAGTAAAAGGCTGCGAAATTTGCACACAGCAAAATTATTCCCCTTTCGCAAGGTTCATTTGAGAAGTTACTGTAAATAGTTCCTGCAATTCACACACAAAACAACATTTCCAGAACATTAATGAACCATTTTTTAAAGCCCCCCCTTGAAGTTATTCCTGGCAGAAAAGGGTAAAAGATGCAAGCTGTGGAGTCTGTGACTGCAGAAGGGAGGAAGCTGTCGGATCCCATCTGTCGATGAGCAGGATGAACGAGCGCACACATCTCTCCCCTGAGTTAGCCCAGAGCCCAGCTCTGAGGAGAGGGAACCTGCTCGGTCACAGCCCCAGCACAGCAGGCAGGGGTGGCAGAAATTGGGAGTTTAATCCACACAGGTTTTCTCCCACAGAGCCTCCACCCACGCCTTGGAGAGAACGGGCTCCGGGTTGGCTGCAGAATGAACCGGTGGGAAGGAGAGTGAGTGCTCTGCGTGACAACAGGGATGGCAGGGAACTTCACCCTGAAAAAGCACGAGATGATGAGAGACACCCTCCTGCTGGACCTCAGTGGAGCCAGAGCCTCCCTGTGACATCCCTCCCACGCCACCAACTGAGCACAACCAGCAGGAGAAAGGTCCAAATCCTCCTGGGCAGAGCAGTGTCCTTCAGGGCTCTCAGAAGAGAGCAGTGCAGACAAGGACAAGACAGGTCACTGCTCCAGCAGATTCCAGCAGTGCTCCTCAAGCCTGGCATTTGATATGTTGGGATTAAGAGGCTGCAAATTGCAGCATTCCTCCACGGCTGCCTGGCTGGGAAAGAGCTGAGGTCAGGACAAGGAGATACCTAAAGGTCAAAGTGCTGCCAAGAAAAATAGTTAAACAAAGGCCAGCATTTCTCCAGTCAATTGCCCAGGCTTTTAAAGACAGCATTAAACTTAGAGTAAGGAATTTAGGATTCACTTTAGACCTTCTCCTCATTTTAAGAGGCTTTTCTCAGCACCAATACCATTTCATTTCAGTATCCAGCTAAAACCAGACAATGCTAACTTGAATTTCTGTGGTGCTGGGCACTAGGGAGTCTGCAGATCATTTTTATTTTTATTTCAAGGTGTTTTTTGGTTTGTGGGAATGTTGGCTTTTCGGTGGGAATTTTTGTGGGTTTATTTTTTTGTTTGTTTTTTTACATATAGTAGACATTTGACATATCTGTGAGGAGTTCTGGTGGTTTGGGTTTTTTTTGTGTAACGGGCCTGCAGCCACACTTCTGCCCTCAGTGCAGCAACAAAGCAGGACTTATGTTCAAGGAAGGGGTGGACAAATCCTTTACCTCCCTCTCCACATGGCTGTAACAGCTGGAGGTGAAACCCTGGCAAGAAGAGCAGCCACAATTCCCCACTTCTGCTAACACCATCTCAACCTAGTCTGAGGTGCCATCCCAGCAACACAGGATTGGTTCAGCAGCTCCTGGAATCCCTTCCAACACCCAGAAGACATTTTCTGCAGAGATTTGCCCACTACAATCCTCCTCCTCCTGAGCCACCACTTGCATTTATTTATCTGACAGCATTCCTTACACTGCTTTGTCTACACACAAATAGAAAACCAGATTTCTATTGAAACAGCTCCCAGTCAAAATCCTACTTTGGGAACAGGATTTCTCTCACCAAGCTCTCTTGTGTCAAAGCTGTGACTTCCCAAATATTCAAGTCAGAGAGTATCCCTACAGGGTCACAGCAGGCCACCAGAGTTCCCAAGTCGTGGTTTTGCTGGAACACAAACAACCAAACTCTTTCCCTCCTCCCTGGGCTTTTGCAGCAAGGAGAAGCAGAGCATCTTCTTCCTGATCTCCTGGCTGTCCAGCACCAGGTTTCTGAGAATCCTTTTGCATACTACAGACAGGATTTCACAAGGAACACAAACAGAAATGGACTCTCCTCCCTGTTTTGAAGGTTACCAGCAAATGGAAGAGTTTGGGCTCTACTGCACTCAAAAGGAAATGCTGTGCCCTGTCTTGCATTACCAAACAGCCCCATTAATGGTTTCCCAGTGGCCATTCTACAACCAGTTCAGCCCAGTGCCAGCTCAGATGACAGCATGGAAGACCATCTGCAACTCTGTGAACCCAGCAATTAGCCCCTGAGCCTGGGGAAGAGTTTGTCAAGATCCCATCGCAGGCGAACAATAACACAGAAACACGGCTTTGAGGGGGAGACCATTTATCAAGCTGACCACAGACATCTCCCTCGTTTTTTCTTTAATAAATCCAGCCTAGCTCTTGGCTGTGTTCAGTATCTTGTCATTGCTTTCGTCTCCTTTCAGGAATGCCTCCCACCTGTGGTCTTCAGGCCCTTTGCAACCCTGAAGCCATTTATTTTATCCAACATTTCCCCATTAAAAAAGCCAGACTTTATTCCCGTGGCGAGGAGGGAAACTGAGGCACAGCAAAGCGGGCTCCCTGGCCCTAGGCTGGGGAAGGGGACAGGAATACCTGCTCCTTTGGGATGGGCTGATTTGTATTGGCCATTTTCTCATCTGCACAAGGAGCATCAGGAGGCTTTTGCTCCCTCTCGTGAATGAGCTGTTCAGGAATTACTCAGATGCTCTTTGCCATCAGACTTTAATCAGCAGGAGTGCCTTCCTTGTGGGACTCCATGGGACTGTTCAGGCAGCCAGCCAAGCTCCTGAGAGCCAGGCTTCATCTAAATACATGCACTGGTTATTTTTAATAATGGTGGGCAGACACCGGCTTGGCTCCCATCTCATCCCCACCTTCCATCTCCAGCGCGGCATTTCTGTCTCCATTTCCACGTCCCTGTGGTCCTCACAAGAGTGCAAGGGGGAGATCCAGGCTCCATCCCCTTCTCCAGCCCTTGGACACCCTCCTGGGAAGATCCACACATTTGTGGCCCTTTGAGGTCCGAGGGGAAGGCTCTGCCCAGGCTGCTTTGGGGAGCTCCAGGTATCAGCGCCGCGAGGCTGCCGGCAGACACGGTTGCCTGGGCTAATTTCACGCCCATCCTCTTCCCTCCCTGCGAAATTCCAGGCAGGCCTTCCACTTTGGCTGACATTCAAAACTGTCACCTCTCCGCAGACATTAACTTGGAGGCCTCTGTCATCCCTCACATTAAAATGCTATCACGGGGAGTCAGCACAGCTCGGCTCAGCCAGCTAAGGGGCTGGCTCCGGCCACACCGCGGGGACAGCGGCGCACGCCTGACATCCCTGGTCAATTTGACAGTGATGGACATGCTACTTAGGAGTCATTTGCTGATCTCGTTTCCCCAGGTGGGAGGTCGTGCCACGGAGCTGCCTTCCCTGGGGAAGAGGAGTGGTGATGCTCTCCAGCCTCTCCAGGAGCAGACACGCACAGATGGGCTGCTGCCCTGCCTGCTCACCGAGCACGAGGCAACCTGCAGAGCTGCTGTGAGCCCAAAATGCAGCTGCCCCTTCTGCCACACACAGAGGTGTCTTTGCTCACAGACAAGCATCTTGCCTCCCAAAAAAGTCCTGTATGTCTGTGTGGACATTGCCCTGGCCCTTGCTGAAGCATGTTCTCCTGGGATAGCCCTTCCTGGGCAGGGCAGGGAAGCCTTGGTCCTCTCAACAACTGCTTGCATTTGTTTTCTGAATCACACATGCTGTCAAAGGCACAAGAGATGCTGTCAAGCCAAGACACACCTTTGCTCATAGACAGGGCTTGGTCATCATACCCTGACCTTCCTCAAAGCAAGGGGAGGCAGAGGTGTGATGCTCTTTAAGCTCTAAATCACTATTTAATGTGCACATCATCATCCTCCTTGTTCCAGGCCATGTCTCTGTCTGGAGGTGTCCACCCTGTACTCTCCTCTGGGCAGGCAACCACCACAATCACAGCCTTGGGGAAGCAATGCTTGAAAAATGATTTTTAAATCTTCACCTTCCCCAGGAGCCCCTGGTATCACCACTGGTGCACCCAGCCCTGGGATGGGTCACCAGGACTTATTGTTGACTTCAGAGCATTTGGTCCTTCAGCATCCAAGGGCCTCATTTTCACACAGACAGGGCAGCACACTCAGCAGACACTTAACCCAAGCTCAACCACACTCCCCTTTTGCCTGAAGGCCTCCCAGCAACTGATGCCCAAGCACATTCCTGCCATAGCTCTGTTCCCAGCAACTCAGGGACAGTGACAGCCCCCAGCACCTCTGCAGGCATCTCTACAAACAAAGCCCACCTGCAGCTCAGGGGGTGCCAGCTCTAAACCAGCTTGGTCATTCTGGTGCAAAAATTCCAATTAAACCGTGCTGGGTTAAACTAAACAAAAATACATGGAGAACTAGGAAAAGGTGAATTGAAAACACAAGTTTCCATACAGGCATGAAGCCACCAGAGCTGTGGTTTTGTGCATCTCTATACCACAGGCAAATCACTTTTTTTTTTAAATGTACAGAGAAATTCACAGTCTAATCACCTAAAAACTCCCTCCCACTTCTTACTGCCCCAGCACAGTGTCATTGGTAACACACTCCAATGCAAAAGATAATTAGGGCAGGGGAACTCAGCCAGCTACTACTGGGAACCACTTCCCAGCCTTTCCCAGTTTTGGGAAGCCTGAGCTGAGCCCCGTCCTAAACACCCTGTAAAACAGATGTCTTGTGCAGCATGCCCAGAAGGCCTTCCCCAAACCCAGGCACTTTTGGATGAGGCGAAGGGAGCAGATTCCAGCACCCTGCAGCCCTCGTGGTGAACACGGCTCCTTTGAGAGCAGGGCTTGGAGAGTGCCCGTGCCCGCAGCTGCGCCTGCCTGGCTCTGGGACATTTCTGTCACCGATGCCACCTGTCCCCGATGAAGGAGACTGAAGACATTCATTCTCCCCAGAGATGCCCACAGAGTTGATCCAAGCCCTCAAAGGCTTCCTTGCTTTCCCGAAGGTGACCAAGTGCTGAGGGCACAGCAGTGACATCCTCACCCAGGGTGGTTCAGTCCCTTCCCTGGCCCCTGCCAGCAGAGCTGGCATGGCTGGGTGACAAGGGACCCACTGACAGACAAGTCACAGAGCTGACACCTCCCTGAGCAAAGCCCTCACTGCTACTGCTCCATGGCTCTGGGACAGCCTGGCTCTGCTCCACCACCCCCATCCCATCCCAGGCAGGACAGGACCACACTCGCCTCCCCAGTACTTTTCAGTCCTTTTATGGGGAAAGATCATTTTATAGCAGGGTCTGGTAGAGTACTCAGCTTTCCCTTCCAGACTCCAGCAGAAAGAACTTGACCTGTGTCCTCGGACCCTCTTAGTCATCGGGCTGAGCTGCCTCTCCCCTCCTCCCACCACCCTCCTCTTTTATGGAGTAGCAGCAGCAGCAGAGCATGGGGTGAGAAGTCAAGGGAAGGACAACTTGACTGATGGAGCTCAGGTTGTGGGGTCAGCGCAAGGCGTCGTGATCTGGGCTCAGACAGAGCCATTTCCTCTGTGATTTTATCCGCTGTGATTTTTATCTTTCGTCTGTTCACACGTCATGCCACCTGGACATAATACAGAGCAAGCTGAGTGCTCGGCTCCACACTTAACCCCTTCCCTGCTCCCCAGGAAGGCGGGAGGCCCCAGGCACAGCTCGAGTCTGCGCTCGTGGCTTCGCCTGGCAACAAGAGGCTTTTCTTGATGGGCCCTTTTTATTGCCTGGAACATCTGTAAGTGGCAGGTTTATCCTTCTCTGCTGACCCCGTGAACCACATTATGATTTACCCACAAATTTCACATTCTCGACAGCATTCATGAGATGAGATTTTTGGTGTTTGTTTTAGGGGACACATGCTGGTTTCAGTTCCCACTCTAAGCCATGTGAGCACAGCCCTGGTAGTTCACAGCACGGGCTCCTCAAGTGACAGCACAGACATGAAAGGCAGGCAGAAACAATTTCCTCTAACTGCACCAAAGATGTTCACCCTTAGCACTGCTTACGCAGGGCTGGAGTAATGAGGAGCAGCCCTCTGCTCCAAGGAGCCCAGAGCAAACCCGTGGGTGGAATTAGGTGGGTTTGACACGAGCACAGGTGTTCAGGCCAAGCTACACCGAGCTAGACCCAGAGCAGAGAACATTTTGAAGGTCTGCAGGGAAATTTGCAATAATCCCCCAACCAAAGTCTCAGCCCTTGAACATGTCAGATCTAAAACTCTTCAAAGGGCAGATGAAAACCATCAGCCCCATTCTGTAGGTGAGGACCAGCATGAAGAAGGAAGCAGAAGAAAGGAATATTAAATCCACAGCCTGTCCCAAAGCTGTACATACGATACCTCACTAACCATTTCATCACCAGATATCAGCTCACCTCCTCAGGCTGGGCCAGAGTCCAAGCACCTTCATGTGATACCCACTGACCTTCCTTTCAGCCCATGGAGCATCCAATCCCATGGTCCAAACAGGATGCAGCTCAGCAGGAGCCCCGTGGGACACCAGCCTGTACAGGAACAGTGGAGGAACCTGCAGGAAGCCTGGTGACCCCAGAGCACACGAACCACCCTTCTCCTCCAGACAGGACTCACCTTCTGTCTTGGTTTGGAAAGACAGGTATCTGTCAGGGAAAACAGCAGTTTCCCTTGGAATGGAGAATGTAAAACCCTCTCCCTCCAAATTATTACAATTTTGCAATTAGGAACTTCAAGGCAAAAATATGGGAATAGGAGTAACAGTTCTTTACTAGGAATATTAAAAATGCAAATGCAGTAATAAAAAAAAAAAAGCAAGCAAACAAACAAAATTCCTAGAGAACCCTGACAGAGTCAGGAATATGACCTGGCACCCTGTTGGCCGGGCTGTTGGAAGCAGCCCAAACAAATCCTCCTGGAGTGACAGATGTGGTTCTGTTGGAGTAGAGATGATCCTGTAGTGGTGGTGAGATGAGTCCCTCACCTCCCCAGGCTGGGCCAGAGTCCAAGCACCTTCATGTGATACCCACTGACCTTCCTTTCAGCCCATGGAGCATCCAATCCCATGGTCCAAACAGGATGCAGCTCAGCAGGAGCCCCGTGGGACACCAGCCTGTACAGGAACAGTGGAGGAACCTGCAGGAAGCCTGGTGACCCCAGAGCACACAAACCACCCTTCTCCTCCAGACAGGACTCACCTTCCCAGCCTTTCCTGGCTCCTCCAGAGAGCAGAGGGCTGGCTCCTGCATCCGTCTAATTCCACTGCCATAAATTACCACCGGATGGGACAAAAGTAGAAACTGCTTTGAGTGGGAGATATTTTAAGGTGCTTATGGGTTTGGGGTTTTTTGTTGTGGTTTGGTGTTTTTTTCCCAAGTTTCCTTATTTGTTTCTTTTCTTGCTCCTGATATGATAACAGGAGATATACATAAACAACAGAAAATTTCCATCTAGAAAGTCTGGGGAAAAATACAAAGTGCAGCCAGACACAGAAGCTGTACAGGCCTTGAGCTTATTTTTATTTTAAGTTTGGGCTTCTTAAAACCAGTGACCTCACTTTTAGAATTAGGCAAAAAAGATATGGATAAAACAACAGTCCTCAAATAAAACCCTGCTGGCCTTTATGTGTGGTTGCCAGCTAAGCAATCTATGGGTGGCAAGATGCAATATTTTTAATGGCACTTTCACACCAAGTTAAAGCATCTTAGAAGGAGCTCTAAGCAGTTCAAGTTCTGTTTCTCTTTCAGGAAGACTGTGGTAGAGGACAGGGATGACTTGGTTTTTCAATAAACTGTACACACCATGAACACATGAATTTCGAAATGTAATTCTTATGCAGAAAGTCAAGTCTCTTTTGGCATTAATTAACTCCTTAATTTGGGACAGTCCCTAGGTCAAAGCCAGGTAGATGTATGGGTAGGGTCTGCCCATAAATGCCCAGCTGTCATAGACCCCCAAAGCATCTGCTCTTGCCCACTGTCAGGAGGAGTGTGCTATGTGAGAAATGATCCATCCACTTTGGCAGTTCTGGTTTGTTCTTACAGGCACAAACTCCAGGCACACAGCTGACTTCAGGAGAAACGGGCCCACTTGGCTGCAGCTCAGTGCTCACCCCGTGGAGCATCAGCTCTGTGAGACAGGGAATTTGTGTCTCCACTCCACACAGCACAGGGGGATGCTCAGCCTTGAGAGCTCCCACCAGGTCTGCACATGTCCAGGAGTGTGGAACTCAGCTTTGGAATAATCAGTACTAGAAGCTTTACCCTGTACCAAAACTTCACACTAACACCAGTTTGCCACAAAACAAAATCAACTCTTTGCCCCTGGTGCAGGAAACTGAATGCATTAAGAAGTTTGGTGCTGTCACACCTACTGCAACGCTGTCCTCAGGCAATTCCCCTTGGCATCTCCCCTTTCCTTTAACAGTTTGCATCAATCACCCACTCTCTGGCTGTGCCCTTGCAGCACTTCCCCAGAGACAGAAAGACTGCTGCCACTCTGTTTTAGTGAGGACACAGAAAACTGATGTCACCTGTGGGTGTTCAAAAATCATGCATTCCAAATGTCCATCCCCAGACCTCACCCTGAAAAAAATCCAGAAAATCACCCTGAAAAAAATCCAGAAAATCACCCTGAAAAAACCCAGACCACAAGAACAGGTACAGCCCTCTCCCTCTGGGCTGGTATCACAGCCACTCCCCCTCCTGCCACTTCTTCCTAAAATGACCTTTCTGGATTTTTAAGAACTCTGGGTTTCCAAGACATCCACAGAAACCAAGTCCAGGTTTTCGTGACAAGAATCACGCCGTGCCATCAGGCTGGAGGCAGCAAATGCTGCTGTGCCTGCATGTGGACAACACCCCCACAGAGAACAGGCAGGGAAGCCAACCCCAGGCCATCAGACCATTGCTCTTCCCAGCAAGCTGCCAAGGGAGCCCTCCAGCCACATAAATTTTGGGGTGCCCTTGCTCTGTGGTCAGCCCCAGTCAAAGACATCTTACCGCCGGCCGTTTCCCCATGCGGCACAAATTCATGTCCCTATCATTAAAGAGACACATGGTTTATTTACTCATTACCATATCCAGCTGTTGGCTTTCCTTCTCCCCATATTTCAGGGTAAGTAGTGATTTGACATAAATAATACCCCGTTCAGCCGTGGCCTGAAAGATATTCTAAATATAAAAAGAAGTCTTTGGCTACAATAGCTCTTCCCAAGTGCTCGGTCCAAATCCTACTTAGTATGGGAGTAGGGGGAGGTTGAGAAAGAGAAAACCCAACGCCATTACCTAAACAGCCCCATTAAAAATGAGCCCAGAGTGAGTTACAGCTTTATTAAACAGATGACATTACGTCAGGAATGATGAATCATAATGTTTCTTTTCGGGATTGCAATGCTGTACGACCTCTGCAGCTGTAATTGTTGGCCTCCTACTGCCAGCCTCCACCAGGTGTGGTGGCCCCTGTCTCAGTGCCAGCACTGGGGACCTGTGAGCATCTCATCCTGAAAGGCTCACAAACTGTCACGGGGAAAGGGATGGGAACAATCTCTCTTGGTTTGGAAAGACAGGTATCTGTCAGGGAAAACTGGAGTTTCCCTTGAATGGAGGATGGAAAACCCCCTCCCTCCAAATTATTACAATTTTGCAATTAGGAGTTTTCAGGCAAAAATATGGGAATAGGAATAACAGTTCTTTACTAGGAATATTAAAAATGCAAATGCAATAGTACAAAAAAAAAAAAACAAAGCAAAAAACAAACCAACAAGCAAACAAACAAAAGTCGTAGAAACGCCTGAGGGAGTCGAATACAACCTGACACCTTGTTGGCCAGGGTGTTGGAAGCAGCCCAAATAAATCCTCCTGGAGTGACAGGTGTGGTTCTGTTGGAGTAGAGATGATGACAAGAATGACAATGGAGTAGAGATGATCCTGAAGTGGTGGTGAGATGAGTCTGGTCTTCCTCTGAGAATCCAGTGCAAAAGAGGAGCTCTGCTGCTCTGAACTTCAGGTTTTATCCAGGTAGGAATGCTTGGCTTGCGTGGAGCATCTCACATGGAATGATTTAATTTTGTCAGTCACGTGGTGAGCCTTAATGGCCCATTAACAGCAGATATCCCCTGGAGGGAGGATGGGTCCTGGAAGAGATAAGGAACATTGCTCCCCTGGTTTTAACAGCTGGCCCATCAACAGAAGGCATCCACCCCCCTTCCTCCTGGAGTTTACAAGAGATAAAGAAAAAAGAAACCATCCCCCAACTGGTTTCAACAAATGAAATACAATACACTTTTTTTTGGTTACATAACCCAAGACACAATCCCTTCAGGAAGTCCAGAGGGGATCCTGGTTTTTGTTCCCAGCCTAGATGGGCAGGGATGCCTTCCCAGGAAAGCACAGGGTGTTTCTGCAGTTTGCAGGCAGGAAGGGGCTTGGATTCTCAGACTCACCCTCCTGCCTTGGTCTCTCCTGCATCAGAACTGGGCAGATGAGGCAGTAAAAGGGATCTGTGGTGGGAACCAGATTTCAGCGTTGTGCATCTGCTGCTTTCAGCTGGGACAAGGTTTTGTTTCAGCCTGGCTGGTGCAGGGCTGTGTTTTGGTTCTGTGCTGAACACGGGGATGTTTTCATTGTGGCTGGAGAGGGCTCACACTGAGCTGAGGCTGTTTCTGCTTTTTGTGTGCCCACCATTTATAGGGTGAGGGGGTTGGGAGTCATGGGAGGCTGGGAGCAGACACAACCAGGACAAGTGACCCAGGTGACCAAAGGGATGTTCCAGACTACACTGACACTGTGCTAAGCATACAAGGTGGGGGGAAAGTGTTTTTATTCTGTTTTTATTTCTCATTACCCTGCTCTGATTTTGTTAGCAACAAATCCAATGAGTATCTCTAATTCGAGTCTGTTTTGCCTGTGATGGTTTTTGGTGAGTGACCTTTCCCAGACCTTAACTCATGAACCCCTTGTTGTACTCTCTCTCCCCCATCCAGTTGCAGAGGGGAGTGAGAGAGAGGCTTTGGTGGGTGTCTGGCACCCACCCAGAATCAGCCCACCACAGCATCTCAAGGCTTTTAATACCCAATTAATTTTTCCAATTCCCTGCCAAGCTGAGGGCTGCACTGGGGCACATAGTAGGGATTCCAGGAACAGCAGAAGTATGGGAAATTGCACAGTGCAGGATGACTGGGACCACACAGGGCATGGCAAAAGGCTGCAAGAGAAAGGACTGCAGACTGCAGCTGGTACAGCACTGCTCACCAGAACAGCAGATCCCCACTCCCAGAACACCACGCATCGAGCTGGCTGCTCGCTGCCTCTGTCCTTTGCACTGCTCTTCATCAGCTCCTTCAATCCATCCATCCATCCATTCATCCATCCATCCATCCATCCATCCCTTCCCCTGAGGGTTTAAATCCACGTTGACCCCAGGGCAGGTCACACACATGGGTCAGAGAGAAGAGCCCCTCTGACAGGGACCCTCCTCCCGGTGTTGGTCCTTGGTGGAGGCACCCATTAGGAGAAAACCCAGGGCTCCCAGTGGGTGCCAGCATGGCCCAAAACCACCATGGGAAATGTTTTCCACATTTTGCTCCTCTCCTCCTCCTCCCAAGGTCTGCCTGCCACCTATAAATAGCCAGGAGAGCACGACATCCCAGCTCCCAGATGAAGCCGCTCCGCAGCCCCGCGCAAGCCACCGGCTTCTATTTTTACATCTTTGGTGAGAACCACGTGGCAGCTTTCGACAACACACACGGGGAGGGGGGAGAAGGAAAGCAAAAAGGAAAAAAAGCCCCAGCACTGAGCTCTCCACTCCCCCTCCACCTTCTGCTCAGGCAGACCTCAGACAAGCGCCCGGCAGCCCCATCTGCTCGTCACCTGCTGGCATTTGGGTAGCAGCGACGTCAAACGCCCGGCTCGCGTTCTCACATGTAGGAGTTGCTGTCTGAGTGATGAGGCTGTCTGTGCTCCCATTGTGCTCTGCCATCCAGAAGGTTTTCTGGGAGCCTTTCACAAAATGCTGCGTGCCAGTAGCTCTTATGTAAGTTGTCAACCTCCTTGCCCCCATTTTACACAGTGGGGAGCTGAGAGAAAGCAGAGATACCTGTGACTTCCTGCATCCCCAGCCCTCTTTGCCCTCTGCCCCCTAGAAATTGCCTCCTTTTGCTCTTGATTATTCCTCTGTCCACTTATTTTCACAACTGTAGCTGAGTCTGAAATGAAAAATTTAAAAAATAAAACCAGCATACAACAGTAAAAACTTGCCAAGGGAAGTTGAGCTCCTGCTTTGGCCCATGGAAAGGTCCAGGTCTCTTTGCAATCCTGATCACACTGCAGGAGGCCAGGGACCAGGACTCCTCACCTGCCTTGGCACCAGCAGGGCCTTTTCAGTCTGCCCCAATCAGACACCTACACCTCTCTTCCCTTAGGTCTTGGTTTGACCTCTCACCCCCACCACAAATTATCAAGTCCTAAAAAAAGCAGAGGTACAGCCCTAGGAAAGAGTCACCAACATGATAAGGGATCAAGCAGTCAAGGTCTCAGCCCTGATTCCTAGACCCCTAGGTGAGCAGCACCATTTTCAGAAATCTGTGACTGCCATAACAACAAAAAGAAAACAAATCCAGAGACCAGGAAGTTGGTAAGTGGACAATTTAAGTTCAGTTTTCACGCATTAAAATCAACAATGGCAATCATTTCTCTTTCCACTGTAATTGTTGAAGCAGCATTGACTCTAATCTTACAGAAAAAAAAAATATCCACCGCAGATTTCCCTCTAGTCTGGAAGTGAGTCAGCTCTCAAACCTCAGTGAGAAAGAAAGGCACTTGTTAGGAAGGATGTGGGAAAATAGAGGGTTAGATTCACCAGGCTCCTCTTGGGTCATGCTAAAATTACTACGATTTAAGTTAATGAATAGATTTTCTTTTGTTCCAGCCCAGCTTCATTCTGCAGTGTTACAGCCCTTATCCCAAGCTGGAAGCAAGAGCTATTCAGATAAAACAAAGCCCAGCTTCCCTTTAGCATTACCACCAAGACTTCCTCATAATAATATTTATAAAATAGCTATTAAGATGGGAGGGGATAGTAAAACCATGTCAGTAAAAGGCACTCAGGTTATAAAATACCAGGCATTAAATCCGCCCTGCAATACAAACCCCTTCCCCGCCCACGTGTTTGCTTGTTTCAAAGCATCTCTCAAAGGCAGAGCTGCATCCTGCTCATTCCTTGGGATCTCTGGCTCATCCAGGCTGTGGGATGAGCAAAGGGGTCCCTGAAGCTCTGCTGCTGCCTCCTGACACATCTCACTGCCCCGGGCTCCAGCCCCTGCTCAGACCTGCTTGGTGCTAATTGCAGGAGCTGTTTGGGTCAGGGCACATCCATCTGGATTGTCCCCAGCTCCCAGCAGGGCTGGGAGGGTCAGCCAGGCACTGCTTGAGCTCCCCAGGGCAAAGAGGGAGGGAGGCAGCCACAGAGGCCACAGCAGAACCACAGGCCACCAGGGCAGTGGGCCCTGCTCCTTGGCAGGCTGGGTTTGGCACTGCCCGTGCCTTTTCCAGGAAGCAAGAAAGGTTTTTGTGCTGCTTTTGGCAAGAAGAGTTCTCCAAGGACAATCTCATGTGCAGCACATCCCAGCAGACTGCAGCAGCAGGGGAAACTGCTCAGCCTGGGAAGCACCTCTGGTGCCTCCCAACCCTTGCCCTACATCCCCATCTCCACCAAAGGGCAGCTCCAGATCCCTGGGAAGCATCAGCCTCCTGGGAGGTGTTAGCAGCCAGGACAAGGAGCTAATAAGGTGAAGACTTCCCCCAAAAGGTTAATTTGCTGGAACTGAGCATTGGTGCAGCCAGCAGGACAGGGGGAGGGAATGACAAGCTCACAGCCATCCATGCAGCTCACTGCCAGCCACTGGGGACCAGCACAGACACGACGGGACAGCGCGACACCGAGATCAGCCTGCAGGTCTGCCCATCCAGAGAGGCAGGACCACAGCAGCACCTCCACCAGGAGAGCCTTCCAGGCACTTTTCACTGTCTGCAGGACCCTGGTAATCCCAAACCAAGAAGAGTCATTCACTGCAGAAACCTGCAGGTTTCCAGCATCATCTCAGCTCTGGAGCTGACCCAGCAAAGAGTCACCGAGCAGGGCTGGGAGGGAGGGCTGCACCTACAGCCTGCACTAACATTCCCTGGCTTTTCCCAGCATCTGAAAGGTGAGGAGGGAGCAGGAAAGGGGATTGGAGAGAGCAGAGAGAAGCACTGTATTTATCCAGGCTGACACCTCGCAGAGCACCAGCCAGAGCATCTCAGCTCTAACCCCTGCGCCCGCCAAGCGTTGACACTAATAGGACAACAGCTGAGCAATTAAAAAGAGGAGAGACAAGGAGATATCAAGTCAAAAAGGCTCATGGACAAGAGACAGAAAGCCCTAATTTCTGCTTGTTTGCTTTGGTGAGTGGAATACTGTCAGGCACATACCATTCTCAGGAAAAACTACATTTCTGTCACCACCAATTAATGCCTCTTTCTTAGGAGACTGGAATCCTCCTGCCTTTTTGCTGCACCAGGCTTTTTCATGGACCTTATAGAAAGGGTGTCAGAATTTGGAGTGCACAGCATCCCTCTGTACAGAGAAGTGTCTGAGACAAGCCCACAGTCTTGTGCAATTAAGGACTGCTCACAAACGGTGGGAAACAATAATTTACAATCCCTTTGCTAAGGATAGAGGCATGGGAAACACAGAGGAGAGCCTTGGAATCAGGGGGCAAACAGCATTTCCCTGAGGTCTTATTCACACACTTCCCGAGCAGAGTTAACACGCAGGACAGAGTGGAAGTGGTTTTGTACTGGTTTGGGGGCCCCAGCTAAAAGTTCTTCAAAATCCCTGAGCATGGGAGAATTCACCCCTAGCTCTGAAAGTCCTGGGCAGCCTTGGGGCCCACGGCTGGTGAGAGGGCCCTGGGGGGAGCAGGGCTGCAGGTTTGGGTAGGTGTCTCTTTAACACATCATTTATGTGGGCAAGGGGAAAAAACAGTGGGAAAGAAAAAAAAGGAAGGAAAAAAAAAAAAGGCAAGCAGCAAGAAAGAGCCCCCTCCAGCCAGGCACAACCAATGCCCCTTACATCCAGCCCAGAGCCTCTGAACCCCTGTTCTAACAAATCCCTCTGAGGTCTCACAGCAAAATCACAGCTAAAAGCCACTGGGAGGGCTGAGGATAAGGTCAGGAAGGAAACTCAAGGGCAGGGAGGAGGGGCAGCCAGTTAGCAAGGACAGGCTGAAGAGCTGGACAACAAACCTGGTGCATGCAGCAGTTGAGAAGGAGAAAAGCAGACTGGAGGCTGTGTATCCAATCATTGCTTTCACTAGATCAAAAAATTTAAATTCCCTGTGCCTTGGAGATATCAAGGATAACAGGAGGCAATTAGGAGTAACAGAGTCACAGCCATGGCAGCAACAGGCAAATGTCTTTGGGAAAAGAGCAGGTTTGGGTGGGAGGCACAAATCCCCCTCTCTGAAAGATGCATGGGAAAGGGTGTCTGGTGCAGGTCCCAGTTCCCTTCCCTGCCAGTTTAATGCTTCCTATCAAGCAGTGGTCATACCAATTTAATCTGGGTTAATAGAATCGCTGGCACGCTCGAGGGAGACATTGCTGGGAAGCAGCACAGGCAATGTGACCTGTGGGCCTTGGAAAGCCAGGCACACACGTGGCTGTGGAGCCAGATGTGTGCTTTGCAGCTGGATCCTCAACAAACCTGGAAAATACCTTCCAGTTATCCACTGGAAGTGGACACAGCCCGTGATGGAGGAACACCACACGGGCAGCCCATGGGGACAGCCCCACTTCCACCCCAGCCAGGAAGTTTGAATGGAGCAGAAACCCAGGATTTAGACAAGAACAGCTGAAGCAAGAGAAGGGGAATGTCAGGGAATATGGGACACCTGGAAAAAAAGTGCTGGGGATGAAAACCCCCAGCAGCCTGGAAAGCAGGGGTGAAGGAAACCTGAGAAACAGGAGATACAGAAGCACTGGGGAGAAGGAGATGGAGTTACATGGAGGCAACTGGGTTACAGGCAATCTTACATCAGTTTATGAAAATATCCCATTAATCTTCATAGCGCAATCTTAATTGCAAAATCTTTCATCAGCCTTGTTATTTGTGCACCTGTCACTGGAGACACTCGGAGTTGTTTTGTCGTCATTTCTCACACTAATTAGAGGGGCTTGGGGTGGTTTGAGGGGTGGGGTGGGGAGGAGGGGGGGGCTGTTGTTTTTTAATTGTCCTCGGGCATGGTTCAGCTTCATGGTAACGCTGCCAATTAAGGTCCTGCCCTGTGCAGGGCTCCTAAGCCTGCCAGGCACGTTACACAGGACTAGAGGGGTTGTTTTAATTAAATACCCCCAGACTAGTAGGAAAATATTTAGAGCAATTTAACAATCTGCTGCAGAGTTGTTAAGCCTCCAATATATCTGCTTAATGTTCATTTGGGTATTTAATAATCTCCCTACCTTATCTAATCCTGTTTAAATTTAAAGAGATGCATCTAAGCTGGTGAAGTAGCAAGCGCTTATTAACAGCCTCTGGTTATTAAAACGTATTTGAGATGTCATCACCAGCAAGCAGTCCCAGCAGCAAGCAGGGGACCTGGAGCCTGCAGATCTATTTCTTTCTTAACTGAGGCTGCCCAGGGACAAGACTCGTGGTTTCCTCACAAGCTCTGCTGTCACCACACTGGTACCTTGAGTTCCCAGCCTGCTTCCCCTGTCTGTGCAAGAGAAGGTGGTGGCCTTCCAGGGTAATTAGAACTACTGGCTGCTTATTTTTAAGGCTGTTTTCCAAGTCTGCAGCTACTCAGGCTGAGGCATTTTAAAAGAACTGGATGTTTTGTTTTCTCAGTTTAATTAAAGTTGTGTTTTCTTCTGCTCGGAGAGTTCTTCTCAATTCAGTAATGTCCACAGAAAATCATTTGCTTGAGGACAGCCTACAAGACCAGAAAGACTGTTTTGCAAAGTTTTAGCCCAGCTGTGCTTCCATGAACTGCATGTTTCTGGTCTGGCTGCCCTGTGTTTGGTAGTCCCCTTACCTCAGCTGGATGCACCTTCCCTTCTCTCCTCTCTTCCCTCCAAATCAGGCAGCTCCAGCACACTTTGGAGTGGTGCCACTCAAACCCCTGATTAGGGCAGCTCCCAAAATGCTGCTATCACAGACAAGACAAGAAAAGGTTGTTATAGAACACACAATTCTCAATTTGGACAACTTATACAAAAGGAGAGTCAAGCCAACAATTTAAGTTCCTGTGCAAAATGGCCTCCAGGCAAAACAAACAATTTTCAGGACACGCACAGTAAGTCACTCCTAAATCCAATGGAAATGAACAGCCCAGGCTATTTCACAAGCACAAACCCACCCAATTTTAAAGTACCTTCAACTGCTGAGGCTGGAAATAACAGCTGTGGAAAGAGAGAGGAAAACTCTGCCAGACAATTTAAAACAAGAAAACACATCTGGGAGAAATCTCCCTCTCCAATGAGACAGGCAGTTGTGAAGAGAGAAGGCCACGATGCCTGGAAGGTTTAATGTCAGCATCCTCAGATGAGAGAGGCTCCCCATACATCTTGTTCAAGCAAGAGTATCTCAGCTTCTTACCTTAGAGGCTGATTTTCATCATAAGTCTGGTGCTCAGCTTTTGGCCACTGTGTTTTGAGACAGAAATGGACCATTTGGAGAGAGTAAGCCCAGAGGTGACACATCTGTCACGGGCGTTGCAGGGGAGCACAGCCATCCAAGCTGGTCCTGGATGATCTGAGAGCAGCTTTCCAAGCCTCCTGGAAACAGGAAGGAAAATGTTTCCTCAGCCATAGCCACCCCAGAACATAAACAAGAGGCTCAAAACTGAGGTGAGGAACAAAAGTAAACCAAAAAACCCACACACTTTATATGCTTGTTACGATTATTCTTGTTAGAAGTCCTGGGAGAGGTTGAGAAACCTGCATCCCCGAGGGTGTTTAAAAACAAGTCAGTAGAGCAATGACAGAGGTAGAGATGATCTTACCTTGAGGCAGAGAGAGACTCACACGACCTTGGCAAGGTCCTTCCGACCTGTGATGCACCAGTGACACCCAGCTCTGCCCCATCCCCTCTTTGCCCCACTGCGAGGGTCGGGTCATGGCACCAGCCAGAGGAGTCTGGACACCAGAAACAAGCTAAAACAGAGACAGAGAGTCCACAGAGTCCAGAGAAGCAGAGTTCTGGCCTGCCAGGCTCGTTGGTCCCACGTGAACAAAGCAAACCCATCTCGTATCCCCAGCAGAACCCTCAAACCCCAGCCCTCCTCCACAGCCCCCACGCCAGACTGGGATGACAGATGACCAGAGGGGACCAAACCGAGCAGATAATTTTATTTGTTTTTGCTTTGTTCCCCGTCTCTCCGCCGCTGGTGTCATTCGGATTTTTTGTGGAGCAGACACGTCAGCGCAGTGACGGGCGCTGTCTGGTCCCATCAGCGCGGCGGCGCCGTGTCCCGCAGTAACGCGGCAGGACTGCCGTTCCTGCGGGGAAGGATGCTCGGCAGGAGGTGTCAGCCCGGGAAACACCACCATTGTTTCTCTGCCATCACTTCGGCGGCACTTGGGAATTTTCAGGGTGGGGGGAAGGCGGAGCCTGCAGCCAGAGGTGTGCCAAGGACTCGCGCTGAAGGCCGGGGAGCAGACTTCACACCCAGGCATCATCATCTCAGCCCTGTCAAGGGAAAAGGAATGAGTGTACTTCAAGTGGCTGTTTCCTACAGGATGTGCCCTGCAGGGCAAGGAATGGAACTTCTGAGTCCTCCTCCCACTAGCTGACACTTCCCACTGCACTCCCTCCTCACCTCTGTGTGCAGAGCTGCAGTCACAAATCATGGGGTTACTTAGACCCTTGGAAAAAAAAAATAATGAAAGGATGCACGTATTTACAAAGCTATTTCCTTAATTCTCAATAAAGGATCCTATTTGCTTCCTCCTCCATAAGTCACCTCTGGCTGAGCAGGGTGGAGGGATGGTGTGAGTTAACACTCCAGTGCCCCCTAGCCAGCACAGCAGTGGCAGTAGCAGAAGGTCTTCACATCCTTTATTCCATCAGAGGACTTCAGATCCTCCATGGAGAAAAACCTGGTGGAGTCTGGCCTGGTGCTGCTTGCCTGCCAGGCAAACAGGGATCCAAGGTGTAGAAAGGCTGAATATGCACCAGACACATTCACCAGCTCTCCTGACACCAACTCATCTTCATTCCCCACCCTGAAGATCCCAGCTACAGCTGCAGGTATGAATTTATACAGCAGGCAAGGGAAGCTGCCTGCAAAAAATCATCTCTGCCTTTGTCTCCGTGGGAAAGGAACCCAATTCTGGGCTCTTCCCCTGAGAACAAGCAGGGAGCACTGCTGTGGAGCACCCTGGTATCACAGCCCCACATTCAGCCCCATCTCTGCAGCTCAGACCCAGGCAGGCCTCGTTCCTGCCAGCAGGAGATGCCAGGCACGGCTCCCCAGCGGGTGGGAGCGCTCAGAGGAGCTGCAGGCTCAGGGGGATGAACCAGCAGAGGCAAGCACAGAGCAAGGGATAATTTCTGTGCTGTGCAATTACAGCTGGGAAGGAGTAAACCTCTGGTGCACAAACCTGCCAACAGTTTACTGCCGACAAGGAAACAAAACCGACAGTTGACACTGGAACAGCTACTGATACCCTGTAATCATCTTAAAAATAGACTCTTTGCAAACCTGCTTGTTAGTAGTGAGAACATATGCTCTTTTTGAAAGGGGGAGCGAGAGAAACCTCCCAGCATCTCCAAAGCAACATTTGCCTTAGCCAGAGCATGTGTTTGGTGAAGCTGAGGCTGGAAGCTTCCCAGAAGCTGGTCCAGTACTGCTGGGTGACCAAGGCACACCGAGATCCTGCATTCTGCAGCACATTCTGCAGTCTGAAGAGCTCTGAGCCCAGCAGCCACTGCTTGCACAGCTATTGCAGACAGCCAGCTAATTCCATCCTACGACACATTTCTGCCCCCCAGGCTCCTGGGGCACAACTTTTACTCAGGGTGAGTCCTCCCCACGGCTCCCTTAGCCCCTGACCAGGGTGGACAGAGGAACACCATGGTCGTGTTCCAGCCTGGAGCATTGTCCATCACACAGAGCTGGATGGCAGCACAGCCCAGGCCCATGGAAAGTGCCACGAGTAAGGTCTTCCCAAGAAAGACAGCACAGCTCAGGACTAATCCAGAGTCCACCAAAACACAACCAGGATTTGGTCTATTCCAGATTGATTTTGTTTCTTGATTCCAGGCTGATTTTGTTGGATCTCTCAGAGGACAGAGCATCCACTCAGAAAGAGAGGCCTGGTTTGCTTCCTGACACGTTCAGCACAAAATTCACCCACCCACAAGTTTCTGTCCCCTCTGTGCTCAGCACAGCAGCACTACAGGAGAGAGAGGGACACGTTCCCTCAGAAGTGCATTTCATTTTGGTATGAGCCATTTAGAGATTATATCCACTTCAATTTGGGCAGGCATCCAAGGTTAACCTCCCTGCTCTTGTTAACAGAGCTTTGCTCTCAAGGAGCCCATCAGCTCAGTTTCATCTGACTTGGGAAAGTCAGTGCAAAGTTACACTGGGCACCAGGGTGAGGGGAGAGGAAAGGCAGCTCTGGGGAGCTCTGTGGCTGCTGCAACTGGGAGCAGCTTCCAGGATTCCTGGACACACATCCCTGGTCTCCTGGTCTGCCACTCATGACTACAGACATTGACCTGTGGTCACCTTGGACACTTCCCTGTGTCTCCACATGGCCAGGAGGGAAAATCTTTGCCCAACAGGTAGAACATACACCATGAGGGTGGCATCCAGGATCACAGCAGCACACACAAACACTTGATCCTTTAAAATTCACACTTATGCAAGCCACAGTCTCCCAATTCCTGGAAATCACATCCATTTCTGGGGGGATGTCCCTCCCTCAGGGTCAGGCCAGGCAATGTACACTTTCCTGCCTTGCAATCCCCTTGGGAAGACTGCACACAACAGGGTGCCCAAGGAGCAACTGCAGAGTCCATCCTGAGGGCCACCCTGTCACAAAAACGATTTCAAACTCAGCATTTCAGCCACCAGCAGGCACAAGAGCCCACCTGCAAGTTATGGAAAGCTGCTCTTCAATGGTCTGGCTTCTCCAGCCACTTTGCAACGTTCCAAGAAACAGAAAGGGAGCATGTTCTGGGTAACAAGGAGCAGCCTGGGCTGCCAGAGCTGCCACCCAGGGAGGATCTGGCAGTGGGGAGACTCCTTCCTGCACAACCCCAGCACCTGAGCAGGAAGGCAGCTCCTTCACCCCCAGCAAGGGTCCTAAAGCTCTCAGCAGTCAATAGCTCCAGCATGAATTATTAATCTGGTGTCATGCAGCCTCGGGAGCTGACACACCCACACCACGCAGGAATGAAGCTTTTAGCCCCGTGCCCGTGTCAGAGTGAGCGTGCCAGGCCCTCCCTGCAGCTCCCTCGTGCAGGGAGGCAGCAGCAGGGCCCAGGGCTGTGCTCCTGCTCCCAGCTCCGGCTCCCTGAGCCCGGCACATCCACCTGTCACGGGAGCCACTCGCCTGGAAAATTATTCTGCTGGAGCAGCACCCAGGACACGGCGGCGGCGAAACGCCCGACAACGTCAGGCGGTGTTTACCTGCTCCAGTGCAGATACTACACATTTATTATTTACTCTTTGCTGCGTGTTTCTGGAGCTGTGTCAATAAGACTGAAGGGCTATCAAGTGATCTGTTTGCAGTCAGTCAAAAGCTGCCGTGGTTCCCGGGGAATTCCGGGACAGGGATTCACCGTTTTGGATCAGCCTCGTGCGCAACACAAGAGAGTGAGGATCTGGGAGATGTTGGGATTTGTAGGAGCTCAAACTGAGTTTGTTCCCCCTGCTTTCTCTGCTTCCTGAGCAAGGGTTCTCCAATGGGAACCAGTCCCAGGGGGAAAAAAGGCTCCTGAAATGATGGAACAGCAAAGTGGAGATCTTCTCCCTCGGTCACAAGCATCTGAAGAGATGGTTGGGTGGATGCAGCTCACCCAGCCTGGAAAAACCTGGGAACGCCCAGCTGGGGACTCCCTCCACACAGGGAACACAGATGGGTCTGGAGAGGGTGTCCTGGCTGTCCCACCTGCAGATGTCACCTCCTGTCCTAGCCAGTGCTTTGTCCCATCTTCTCTACTGTCTTTTCTCAGAGCTGGGGAAACAACGAGCACTTCCCACTCAGCCATGGCACAAGTTCATTATTCCCCTTACTAAGAGTTTCTGGACAGTAAATTAGAAGTATCTCCCATGGAACCTAAGTGTATTTTAAATTTCCTCTTTTGAACTGCTTCTTGAAATGAAATTTTACACTAAAGCTAGATGGACAACCTAAACCAAGCCATTCTCACATTTCTGATTACCAGAAGTGCCTTCATAGATCTGGCTGAGAGACCAAAGCATCCAGCCACACATCTACACAAAGCCACCAGGTACTCTGGCAGCCATGATCTGCTGCAAATCCCGTTTCCACAATGGGGAATATTTAAGATTTGGTTTCTGAAAAGCCCCTTTTTCATCACTTCTTGAGCTGGGCTGGTTCTAGGATTCAGCCCAGCTCTGCAGTTTGGCAGCAGAGATCTGAATTCTTGGCCTAGTAATGAGTGCCAAGGCAGTTGTTTTCATCTTATTCAGTCAACAAGAACATGGAAATCAATTTTTCCCAATCTCAGTTATGGCTAGAAATCCATTCCTTTTAGGCCAGCTACAGGATTAATCTATTGAATGGTTTGCAGGCGTTTTGCTGACACACAAACATTTGAAGAATACATTATGCTTTCCCCCTCCTAGTATAGCATTAGTGCTTTTTTTTTTTTTTCCTGTAAACATCTTTGTTCGGGAATCCACGAGACAGGATGTGGAAATGCATGTCTGCCTTGCAAACAAGCCTCATGTCTGCAAAGTTTCTGCAATTAAATTGTTGGAGCTTGGTGACTTCAGGAAAAGAGCAAAAGTGTCTTGGGCTGCACTAGATGTGCCAGCAACACAAAGCAGGAGCTGAGCTGCCTCTCCACAGCCAGTGCTGAACAAAGGAGCAGCAAGTTTAAATGAAATAAATTGCATAAATTCCAATTTCAGTGGAAGCCTCGACCTAAAGACCTGCCAGTCTAACAATGAGTCTCCTCTGCTGGCTCCACAGCATCAGGATGTGGGTGTTAAAAGCCATCTCACAGCTACCACTGCAGCAATTCTGTCACCCCAAAAAGGGCTACTTGACCACAGTTTGTTCTCTTTTCATAGGAAAAAGAGAATCTCATCTCTTTTGGTCCTTATTTGGGGCTCCAGAAAGTTTCTTGTCCTGTTCTCAGCAGGACTGTGAGATGCTCTGCAAACTTCTGGAAGAGTTATTGACTGACAACTTACTGACATAGCTGAATTTTAATTTTTCCCCATTTTACAGGTGTGGAAATAGAAGCAAGTCTCTTTATTTCATCAGCATAAGCAGATCCTCCTTTCAACACTAGAACTTTTCCAATTCCCAGAGACTTGTTCCCCACCCAAATCTGGGCATACATCACCCTCCATTCCAGTATCTGCACTTGCTCATAAGGATCTAAATTTCCACTTGTCCAGTATCACAGCTTTTCCACAGCCAGACTCCAAATATCAGAATTGTTTGTAAAACTTTCCACAGGTGATGTATTTCAGGCCAAAGGCTAAGATTTGTTCTAAAATGTTCCTCACAAAATTTGATCTGGGCAGCAATATCGAAATGGTTTTGGAAGAACAGAGAAGGCTAAAGCAATTATATCCCACACAGCAGGACAGCAGAAAGTGAGTGCATCCATCTCACCACAGCTGTCCTTTCCTCCTGCAGCAACCTGAACCCAACAGAGTGTGCAGGTCCATTTCCCACTGCTGGGGAGGGCAGTGCAGCTATTTCTGAGTCAGAACACACTCCCTGTGCTGTACTGTGTGTGTCTGACCAGAAGGGACATAGCTAGTTATGAAAAGATGATAGCCCTGCTTGCTTACCCACAAAAAGCCCCAATGCTCCAGGGCCACAGGGAGGGAGCAGAGCTGCTCCACAGCTGTCCCCACACCTGGACACCCCAGAGATGCAGGCAGCAGTGAAGACCTCAGCATGTTTGCAGGACAGCTCTTAAAATGCCCCAGATGCAACCTAGAAACCAGAGCAGAACAACAGCACCAACCACACAGTAGCCATTCCTATGAGCAGCTGATCCACACTCCAAAATATTCAGAAATCCAAAATATTCTGTGGACACTGCCCTTAATGCCCAAATAGCAGTGCTTTCACCTGGAGCTTCACATTGTCCATTAAGGTCTACTCTAAGGAGCTCTCAATCTGCCCATGAAATAGGTATTTGTACCCATCACAAAATCATGGTGATCTCCTTCCCCCAGCTGATCTTTCCCCTCTGTTTCTGTATAATTCACTTGCTGGGCTGGGGCTAAAACAATACACTGAAGCTAGGAGGAAGTCTCCAAAAATGGATTTATCTCAACAGCTCCCAGCACTTGCAGCAAGGCATTTACAGGAGCCCTCTGCATGGTCCCCAGCTGCCATCAGCAAGGCTTGGTCAACAGGTGAGTCCCTCCAAACAGCACAAACAGGCTGCTTCTGATTACTTCTTACAAGATTTTGTTGCCTGCAGCAGGACATGGTCACCAGTCATGAGCATGAAGGCTCCTCCACGGTTCTGGGAAGCAATTCCTGCTGCAGGGAGAGCACAGGGAGCACAGCCGTGCTGAGCACTGCCTGCAGGGGAGCAGGGGCTGCTCAAGGACTCCTTTGTGCTACCACACAGCACCACTGGAGAGCTTCCATCGGGTTCTCTCATCTTGCCAGGACATCCAAGACAGATCCATAGTAACTGAATAATCAATTAATCCTCCTGTAGAGCTCCATTTACATAATGAAAACGCAGCCTCCCAATATACCACTATTTTTCAGTTGTCTAGACCAATATATCTGTCCTGCACTTGGAAGGGGGAGACCTAACACAGCTTCTATTACGGGTGGCAGAGTTCCAGCTGACATCACGTGGTGGCAATAAAACTTCTATTGATTTCATGTAAGCATTTAACCCTAGCAGAGCACGCACTCCTCCAACAGCCCACAGCGGACTGCGGGTCCAGCAACCCACACTGAATTACAGTTGCACCTCACAGGGAGCCTGGGGAATCTCTCCTCTTTCCCTCCAGCTCCCCAGGAAGCCAGAGAGAGGCAGAGAGCAGGCAGGCTTCGCTGCACATCCTGAAATATGGCAACAAGTTTGGGTTCCTCAGTTCAGTCCCTGCAGCTGATCTCAGGCCAGAGGAAGGTCTCACCCTACAGCTCCTAATGAGAAACAAATCGGCTGTGATTCCACATCCAGCTCGTTTGGCAAACAAGGACCTGGGGTTGAGCTCTGTCCCCAAAAGTCTGCTCCCAGGATGAAGACTGGGACCAGTGGTGCTGAATAATCTCCTTTGTCCACTTCACAAGCACAAGGCAGTAGCCAGCAGAGGCTCTAGAGCTGAATTAAAGCCCTCACTCCTCCCTCAGCTCTTACCAGCAAACAGGAGATGAAGAACAAACCACCAGTACCCACTTGCTGGTCCTGGCTCCCAGGACTGGCTGCACAGGAGGCTGAGGTTCAGCTGCAGCCCCTGGTCCTGCCACAGACTTCTGCAGGTCAACAGGCAAAGCATTTTGCACTTCACTTCAAACCCACAAGGTCAGTGCAAGGCTCTGCGTTGATCTCAGAGCAGAGGGAAAGGGAACAGAACATCTGGCCAGCACTGCTGGGCCACTGGGGATAAAGAGACAAAGCTGTGTCAGACCCTGGTGCTTCCATGAAACAAACTGAACACATCTCTGCTCCAGCCCAGGTGAGCTCCAGGACTGTTTTTTCTCTTTGTCCTTTGAGGAGCCCCTTCTCACTTGACTTTCACCATCTCTCCTGCTCTTCAAAACGTGAATTCCAAGTTTTGCTGTAAAAGGCCCCTGCAGCTCCTCTCGGAGCTCCTAAAGGGGATCAAAGAGCAGATTTAGATTTCCAGGGCTAGCTCTCTGTATCCCCAGCACAGAGGAGAGACTAGGAACAATATCACAGCACTAAAAAAGAGCAGGAATTCCCTGCTTCCAGGGCATCCCAAGGCTTCCACCACGAAGAGAGCCCTGGGCGACCATGATCTTGTTCTACTCAGGCAGGAGCACTAAGGCCTGGGGTTTTCCATTTGTCAGAGGCACAGCACTGCCCAGGGCTGACAGAGAGCAACTCATTCAGCCTTGGCAGCCCTGTGTGTCCCAGGCACAGGTTTTGGCACAGACTCCAAAGCCTGGGATGCCAATATCTTCCTAGACAGCGGCGCTGCTTCTCTGTGCTTCTGTCAGGGCTGTCCCTGCTTTGCCCCTCATGCCCTCCATCCCTGGGGACCTCAACAAGCACAAATGCAGCTTTGCTTTTGCAGTCTCCCAGGGGCTGCCCTGCACAACACCTTTCCCACAGGTCTGGGGCTTGGAGAGCAGCCTGTGTCTGGTGTGATGCTGTGCTCGGAGCCATTCCTGCTCCCAGAGGACAGCCTGAGCCAAGGTTCTGTTCCCAGCACCAGGGGCATTCCCCACTTCCTAAACATCCCATTTGAGTCTCGGGTTCTTATCCCCCAGATCTGGTGGTGAAGTGTCCTTTCTCCTCTGAAACACCTCGTGCCAGAAGCAGAGGAAGAGTCAGGAGTCACCATCTGAGGTTTTCCAGGGCTGTTTATTCTGTCTTATCTCATTCTGTTCTCTCTGTGCTCTGCCAAAGTTCCTGCTGCAGCAGAGAACTCCTGGCGACTCCTCCTGCCTGGGAGGGTCTTGACTTCTTATTCTACATGTTACATGTCTATTATTTACAATTAATTACCAATACCTATCACCTATGCCAGACAGGTCATCCCCACTCCAGACCAATCTCTTGTGACCCAGCACTGCAGAAGATGGAGGGCAAAAACAAGAAGGAAGAACAGGTCCACGCCCTTATTCCTCCCTCTTGGCTCTTCAGCCCCCATTCTAAAAAACCCCAAATTCTACTTTTTCACCCTGTGATAAAAGATCTACTACTCATTTCACGCTCTTGAGACTTTTAATTCCTCCTGGGCTCTGTGCCAAGGTTTCCAACCCCCCTGTACAGATTCCAAACCTCCTGTTTGGGTCCCAGACCCCTCTGCCGGGGTCCCAGACCCTCCGGGGCGGTCAGAGGGATGCCCTGGACTCTGCACGCGGTGCCAGGGGCATTCAGGAATGTGCCGGGGCTGCCCCTGCATGTGTGTGTGTCAGAGGACAGACATGCATCCCGTCTGGAAGCTCCAGGGAAGGCCACCTGCCTTCCATCGCCACCGGAGACGCTCCGAGGTGCTCCCTCCCTGTCGCCGTGGCCGCTGCACGCCGTGCCCGGCTCCACAGCGAGCTCCAGAGCCACCTCCTGGCTGAACGGGTAACACTCCTGGAGAACGGCGAGAATGGAAAATAAACTTAAAATATCCCCTCAGGAACCACAACGCCACCCCCAAATCCCAGCAGCCGTGCCCTCTGTGTCGAGTTCCAGCATCACTCCGAGCAGAGGCACCAGGCTGCTCCCGTTCCCAAGCACGGCCCCAAATCCAGGACAAGCTGGGATTGTGCTCTTGGAGACACTTTTACCTGCCTCCCTTGGCACATCTGATGCTCCTGTGCTCACCCCAGCTGTCCCCCATTCACGACAGGCTGATGGACACGGGGAAGGTGGCAGGCACAGCCCAAGTAAAACACTGAGACAGAAACAGAGCACCTGCACTCAGGCACAGAAATGTTGGCACTCTCCTCACCCCATCATTTCTCCCCTTTGTGTCCCACTTGCATTCAGCTCACGGGCAGCAGAAACCCACCATGCCCTCCCCAGCTTAAAATGTTGTTCTGTTTCAGCCCCTTGTGCATCTGTCCACACCAGGGTTCTTCCTTCTCTGCAGAAGGTCCGTGCCAGTCCCTTACCAAGCCCAAGTCACACTGGGACAGCCAGGAACTGCCAGAAGGACAGACAGGACCACAGACCTGGTCCTTGGCCCAGCAGTACAGAAAAGGAAACTTTCCTCCCTGCCCAAAGCAAGGCCAGACACTGCTATTTGATTGGGTTTGTTTTCCAGTGGCTGTACAAACATCCAGGCAGCTGAGCTGCCCTGGGGAGAGCAAGGTGCAGCCAAGTGTCCTTCCCCAGTGTGCCACAGGCAGGTAAAAGTGTCCCCCCAGGACCCTTCTCTCTGCTGACAGAAAATGCCTCTCACAGCTGATGCAGCTTTGCACAAAGAAGGGTGCATTACCCAGCTCTGCAGAGAGAGGCCAAGTAAAGCACAGATTCAAACTCTAAGCCAAGGTNGCCAGGGAGGCCTGGCAGAGCTGAGACAGAACTGAGATAATGCCCCTGCCAGGGAGGCCTGGCAGAGCTGAGACAGAACTGAGATAATGCCCCTGCCAGGGAGGCCTGGCAGAGCTGAGACAGAACTGAGATAATGCCCCTGCCAGGGAGGCCTGGCAGAGCTGAGACAGAACTGAGATAATGCCCCTGCCAGGGAGGCCTGGCAGAGCTGAGACAGAACTGAGATAATGCCCCTGCCAGGGAGGCCTGGCAGAGCTGAGACAGAACTGAGATAATGCCCCTGCCAGGGAGGCCTGGCAGAGCTGAGACAGAACTGAGATAATGCCCCTGCCAGGGAGGCCTGGCAGAGCTGAGACAGAACTGAGATAATGCCCCTGCCAGGGAGGCCTGGCAGAGCTGAGACAGAACTGAGATAATGAAGAATAAACAACCTTGGAACAGGCACTGGGGACTCAGCTTGTCGTCTCTGCCTTTGGTGTGAAACACTCAGGGCAAAGAGAAGACGAAAAACCTGATTACCCTGGGGAACAGCAACCCCGAGGAGAATCTCAGGGGAAAGAAATTCTGAGAGTTGCACGCTCAAAAACAGCTGATGGAACATCAGATTGAACCTTATAAAAAGGTTTTCCCTCTGTAAAGGTGCTAATGTCAGGTAAAGGAAGGGTTACAGCAATTTATAGTGATCTCTAGCCTGGGTCTCTTTCCTCTCAACCTTCATCCTTGCTGCCATTTCCAGCTTATCCAGCACAATACAGAACATCCCAAATGTGAGACCAAACTGAGGTGGCAACCACAGACTCAAGGGGCCTGGTGAGAGGAGAACAGCACAGCTGCAGCCCCACAGTGGGGAAACCCAGCAGGTACCCTTCAAAGGGGTAAAAAGGCACCAGGGGAGCCACACAGCCAGGAATGACCCCGGAGTCCTCAGGATGTAAAGATCCCTCCTGTGTTGCCACCAGAATTCCAAACAGCGCATCCCGTGCTCTCCTCCCGGCAGCGAGCGGAGCAGACAGGAGAGGCCATCACCCACAGCCTCCCCCAGGAGCTGAGAGAAAGCAAACCCCGTGCTGGGGATCCTGGCCTTGTTGCAGGCTCTGCCAGGCTGCAGCTGCTCCTCTGAGACACGAGCCAGGCGTTGGGGAGGAGAGAGGGACGCTCCCTCCCTGGCCAGGGGCACAACCACAGCCGTGCCCGTGCCCCAAGCCAGAGCCCTGAGACTGCAGCAGCTGAGCCTAAGCCAGACCTAGAGCTGGCTGGGTCATCACTGAGGCATTTCTGGTTTGGGAAGGGGGCTTTTCCCAGCCTGGAAATGAAACTCGAGGTAATTTCAGTAAGGAGGTACTATAAAAGGGATTTTAGTTTGAAGGCCCCTAGAGGCAGTTACAGAAAGATTCACAGAATCACTGGGTTGGAAGAGATCGTCAAGATCATCGAGTCCAACCCAACCCTAAAACTAAACCTAAAACCTCAACTAAACCATGGCACTGAGTGCCATATGCAGTCTTTTTTTAAACACATCCAGGGATGGTGACTCCACCACCTCCCCAGGCAGGCTATTCCAGTACTTTATCCCTCTTTCTGTGAAAAACTTTTTCCCAATATCCAACCTGTATTTCCTTTGATGCAGCTTGAGGCTGTGTCCTCTCATTCTGTCAGTGCTGCCTGGAGAAAGAGCCCAACCCCACCTGATAGAGGCACCTTTCAGGGAGCTGTAGAGAGTGATAAGGACAGAGTGATGTCCACAAAAGCAAAAACCAGACATGGAGCTGGTTGGCTCTGTGGCATTTCCAATTGGGGAAGGGGCTTTTTCCTGCTTTAGAGCAAACAGACATTGTTGCCTTTTTCCCAGCCTGGAAATGAAACTCGAGGTAATTTCAGTAAGGAGGTACTATAAAAGGGGATTTTAGTTTGAAGGCCCCTAGAGGCAGTTACAGAAAGATTCACAGAATTCATGGAATGACTAGGCTGGAAGAGATCTTCAAAATGATTGAGTCCAACCCAACCCTAAAACTAAACCTAAAACCCTCAACTAAACCATGGCACTGAGTGCCATATCCAGTCTTTTTTTAAACACATCCAGGGATGGTGACTCCACCACCTCCCTGGGCAGACAATTCCAGTACTTTATTGTTCTTTCTGTGAAAAACTTTTTCCTAATATCCAACTTATATTTCCCTTGGTGCAGCTTGAGGCTGTGTCCTCTCATTCTGTCAGTGCTGCCTGGAGAAAGAGCCCAACCCCACCTGATACAGGCCCCTTTCAGGGAGCTGTAGAGAGTGATAAGTACAGAGTGATGTCCACAAAAGCAAAAACCAGACATGGAGCTGGCTGGTTCATCACTGTGGCATTTCCAATTGGGGAAGGGGCTTTTTCCTGAGTCAACATCTGCTTTGGAAATGAAACTTGAGATAGTTTTAGTTAGGTAATATAAAAGGGGATCTTTGTTTGAAGGCCTTCAGAGGCAGTTATGGAAAGATGTCCAGAGAAGCCCACCCCCTCCAGGGGTGAATACAGTTTTATAGGTTTCAAGAAATTAGCATAATTGATAAAAAGCACCAATTAGGAGGACAAGTGGTGGTGCAATTCCTCCCCAGGTCAAGCCCCTTCTCTGGAGCCTCCCCTCCACACTGGCTGGACTTTGTCCATGGAAATGTATTCCAAGAGTGGAGTTGTTCTGGGCCTTGGTTCCCAAGGGAGAACCAAGATAGCAGAGGAGCCTTGCACCCCTGGGGCTTGGAGCTCTGGAATTTGTTTTGTCTTTCTGCCTAGGAAAAGGCCATGGAAAAGCACTGGGAAAATGAGTCACTAATACAATAGACTACAGAGCTACAAATACATGTGCAAAGAACATAGAGAACATGTGAAGAAAAAAGGTAAAACCCAAATGGCATCAAAGTGATGGAGCAAACTCTCACTCCTTCCCTCTTTCTCATCAATGGCAGCAAGACAAAAACTGTGAAATTCTACAGTACCAACTTCTGCAGCAGTGGAAAGGACATTTTGCTCCAAGAGAGCTGCCACTCCAGAAAATCCAGAATAAAATCCATAAAATCCAGGGTCACCTTCCCTGTGCTTCTCAAACATTGCCTACCCAGAGCAGGGTCTCCCTGTGGACCACAGACCCCCATCCCATGGCCCAGGACAGCCTTCCTGACAAAGAAAGCAATTTACAGCAGCACAGACAGCAAAGGATAAGATAACTTGGCTGGATTTTCTCCATGTGCTTCCCTGATGGCCTCTCCTGGCAGTGACCCTTGCTGAGCTGAGGATCCCAGGGGACAAGGGACAATTCCAGCCCGATCCTCCCGAGCTGCTGCTGCACAGGGAGGCTGGGGACCCCCAGGAGGGGCTGCTGTCCAGAGAGGCTGAGCCACTGAGCCTGTCTGATGGAGAAACTGCTGGCTGGACATGAACTGCAGACCCAGGCAGCAAAAGTGACTTCTTCCAGCCTCCTCAGCCTCTTCCCTGCAAAGGCCCAGCCCAGGGAAGCAAATGTCCAGAATGGCAAAGGAGGGGGGAAAACACATCACTGAGCAGACATTCCATGGCTGTGAGATAAAACCCTGTGCCCACCTCCTGCAGTAGAGGACATGAAGCATGTGAAGCCCCCTGAACACCAAAACAGAGGTCCAGAGGTGGTGGAGAACCTGCAATAGCTGATTTCCCCCAGTGCTCCCTGCCCTCCTGCCTGGTGGCACAGGCTGAGCCACAGTGGGGTGACCATGAGGACACAGCACACCTCCCTCAGGGAAGGGATGCTGCATGGCTGTGACAGCTCCAGAGCTTCCCATGAAGCCAGGAATCACTGTCTGTGCCTCTAGAAGGTCCAGTCCTAACCAGCAGCTTCCTTTGGGAAAAGAGACCCCTCACAAATCCAAACCTGCAGCATCCATTGTTGTCTGCCTAGCACAGCAAGCAAACCTGGGCTCACAGGGCTGGCACTGCCTGTCCCTGGATCCTGGAGCCCAGGGCAGAGCAAAGATGTGCCAGGCTGTTCCCTCCCCTCTCCCAAGGAAAAGGACAGCAGGAAAATGTGTATGAACCAAAGGGTAATGTTGGCACATTACAGGCAGCAAGTTTAATGACACCTAATCATAATGCTACACAATTTTGGAAGGGATATAAACCCTTGGGCTTCCAATGACCTTTGAAAGACAGAGAAGAATGGGAATAAGTCCCCCCTGCAGCTGCCTGCTCTTCAGTTTCCTCCACCTTCCACTAAACCACGCAGGGCTGGAGCCATCACAAACACAGACTGAATCAAATGGATCTTGGTGCAACTCCCACCATCCCTTCACACCCAAACAATAAACACAGCACATCATTTCCTTCCTGACAGGCCTCTGCTCAGCTGAGAGCTATTTTCTGCCACCTCTCCTCTTCCCAATTCTTTACCTTAGGTTTTTTTTTTTAGTCCAAGCCTAATCCATTTGACAGCTTGGGTCCTGAGCTCCAGGTACGGTGCTGTGCTCAGTAACAGATTTCCCACCCAAGGGAACGGGATCAGACTCCAAAAGCCTCCTAGAAAGGCTCATATTTCTCTCCACCACATGTCCCAGGAGGATCTGTTAACACAGGCAGCTCCTGTGCCATCCTGGTCCAGGCTGTGCTTGAGGAGCCTTAAAATGGAGCATAAACTCCTGCCTCCTCCTAAAGGGATTGGTGGGAAATTTCACACAGGGTTAGTTTTAATGCTTAAATATTCTGTGAGGTTTGTGTTCAATTTCTCGTCATAAAGTTTTAATGGGGACTCCTTGAAATTGCCAGCTCTTCTGATGCATCTTCAGGCAGAAACTGTCTGTCTCTGCAAAACTTGGTGAGGTGCATCCTGGTTATATTTATACCTCAGTTTTTAGTTTAAAAAAGAAAGCACATCAGATATGCAAGGTTTAGCAACATTTTTAACGAGGATGTGTCAACATTCGTCCCACACTTGCAAGCCTGATAGCCTAAATCCTTGGTGGAGGATTATATATATTTGATAAAGGTGATTTTATAGTTGTCTCCAGCAATGGGAGACAGGGAGCTGAGGACACCCAGGCTCAGCTCTGAGCTGCCACAAGTTAAAACCCACTCCCCCTCAGGTCACTCAGCTCCCTCTCTCTGCCATAAAACTCTTGGAAACACCAGGGAACTCAAAACTTTGTGGAAAAAGCTCACTGCTCTGCTACCTAACAAGCTCCCAAAAGTAAATCCATCTCCTCTCCCCTGAGACCAAGGCGTTGCCAGCATGAGCAGAGCTGTGAGAGGAGGATTTCTGAGAGGCAATGGGCAGCTCTCCTTAGCACATTCTTACTGCTCAGGGCTGGATCTGCACACAAAATTTAGCCCTAAACAATCAGGGTCTTCAGATAAAAGCAGAGGAAAGGAATTTTAAGAATTGGAAAAAGAAGAAAGTGGAAAATGGAGGTGGAGGGAATAACTAGAGACTTAATTTGGTCAGGGAGAAAAGGTAACAGTGGTTTTCCAATCCACCATGAGTGTCTAGTGTGCAGAGCATGCAAAAAAAAAAAAGATACTTGTAACACAGGATGAATTCTGTAGAATAGAAACAGAAGTGATGATTCCTGCTCAGAGAGGGGATTTCTGAGCCCTTGCACATTATTCTCTGGGTTTGGCCCTACCTCTCACATGCTAAAGGACAGTGCATCTGCTCTACCTGCACAGGATCCTCCTGCAGCAGCCTCTGCCCCCGGGGAACAGCCACAGCTCCCAGCAGAGGTGACAGTGTGACAGAGCCACAGCATGGCCTGGCAGGGACCTCAGAGATCACCCAATTATCTGGATGGACAGGGACACCTTCCACTAGGCCAGGTTGCTCAGAGGCCCATCCAGCCTGGCCTTAAGCACTTCCAGGGATGAGGAATCACAGTTTCTCTGGGCAGCCACAGGTCTGCGTGGCTCTTCCTCAGGTAGGAGCATCATCTGGGCACAGCTGGACTGCAGCATCACCCCTCACCTTGCACAGCACCAGTCTCAGCTAGGGAGGGCATTTTCTGCTCTCTACCCACCCACTGACCCTGCTCAGTGCCAATTTCCCCTGAAAATTAACCCTGGGCAGCAGATTGGGGTGCACTCCATCCTGCATCCCTGGACCACCTCTCCAGCCCAGGCAGTGGGGGCTGCATTTCCCCTGCTCCTTCCCCTCTCCTCACCACAAACACTTTATGCAAATCCAGGCTCTCTTTGGCTGGCTCCTGCTGTGCTGCAGAGGGCTGGGGAAGGGGAGGAGAGGGGAAGGGGTGGGGAGGAGGGGGAAGAGGATGGAGCCTTGCTCGCTATCAGCTGCTCAGAAGAGCAGAGCAGAGACAAGATTGATGATGCTCTCTGGATATAAGATCTCCTCCTTGTGAAAGGCTGCTTATGAGGCCTGATAGACTTGTCATCTCTTAATAAACATCGCTGATATGTCGGTGAGGAGAAAGCCGAGCAAGGGGAGGACACACAGAAAGGCTGCTGACAATTTACTCAGAATGCTGTCCCCTCCTGCCCTGGCCTCCACCTGCAATTCCAGAGGCCTCTTCCCTGGGGGAACATTCCCAGTCCAGCCTCACCTGCACCTCCCATCCCAGCAGAGTCCAGGAACAGGATGGACCCATGTACTGGTTTGAAAGCAAAACCAGTGAGACTCCAAGTCAGAAATACAATTTAATAGAGAGAGAAGAAACAAACAACAAAAAAGGGTAAAAATAAAATAGAATAAAATAAAATAAGTGCAACAGTACAAAGGACCCCTGACAGAGTCAGAATGCAAATCTGACCCCCTGTTGGTTGCTCAGGGTGTTGGAGCAGCCCGCAGTGAGTCCTCCCACAGTGACAGATGTGGCTCTGTTGGAGCAGAGATGATCCTCAGGAAAGGCTCCAGTCATCCTCTGGGAATCCAGTGGGAACGGCTCCCTTGGTGTTTGGGGTTGCTGTTTGATCCCATGGAAAGGCTCTGGCTCCTCCCCCTGGGTGGAGCCTCTCCCAATGGGATGAGGTGATGTCATCAGTGCTGTGAGAGCCTTCAATGGCCCATTCACAGGGGATATCCCTGCGAGGAGGATGGGGGCAGGGAGAGATAAGGAGGCCCTGCCTTATCTGCTGTTATCAGGTGTCCATGAACAGAGGGCATCGCCCTCTTCCCCCATCTAGAGTTACAAGAGATAAAGAACAACATCTCCCAATGGCTTCAACAGATGAAAATAGAATGCACATTTTTGGTTACATTTCTCAACCCAAGACAACCCAGCATCTGGGCATTTCCAGCAGATGAAACCACCCCTTTCCCTGGGAGCCTTTGGCACACCCCTAGTCCTAAGCCACAAAGCCACAAAGCCACAAGGATTTTCAAACAACTCCTACAGCAATTGTGGGAGCAGATCCCAGTGGGACAGAGTGCAAGGCAGGCGTTTCATCAGCACCTTGCAGAGTTCAAAGCTGTTTCACTGCTGTTGTGCTCCTTCTCTAAACTGCTCTCCAAATGTAAGTGGCTCTGCTCTTGCCCACATGGCTGTAAATCAGAAGGACTTGTCTGTGCTCAGGAAACACATCCCTTGCTTTTATTTAACCTCTGCAAAGCAGCAAGGAAAACTTGAGTGCCCTGAGCGGGCATTTGCCCTACCGAGTTCCAGTCACAGGCAGAAAGTGTGGTGTCATCACCAGGAGCTTGTTTGGATACAAAACCCCACATCAGGCACACAGGTTTTGTGTGACTGCAGCCACATTTCCCCTGCATATCTGGCTCTGTTTGTATTTAATCAAGCTGTGCATGGTTAAAAATCCTCCAGAGCATTAGCAGGTGCTTAGTGGTGCTGTGTAAGTGCAGAGCTAAGGAATAAGGTGCTGTAAGCACAGCTAACATAAGTGCTCATGGCTCCCTGTGGGGCTGAGGATGGCTGCAAACCAGCTCATCCACCCTGGGCTTGCAGATGCCCAGGGAGGCTCCTGCAGCCAGGCAGGGAATGCCTGTGGTCCCTCCGAGGTTTCTGTGCTCCCTGTCCTCCCCACAGCCTGCCCCAGCACACTGGTGCTTCATCCCACACTAATTCTTTGTAAAACAGCACCATGCAGTGATTTCTCCTGTCTCACACAAATTCAGGATCATGGAATAGTCTGGGTTGGTAGGGACCAGCCCAAGCTCCCTGCAAGGAACAGGGACAGCCTCAGCTTGCTCAGAGCCCTGACCAGCCTGAGCTTGAACTCTTTCAAGGATGGGGCATCCATCCCCTCTCTGGACAGCCTGTGCCAGGCTTTTATCACCCTCACTGTAAAAACAAAAAAGTTCTTCTGAAACAACTTCATTAACAAGTCCTGAGACAAAGTTCTGAGCTCTCACTGAGCTACGAGGACTTTGTATATCTGCAGCACCAATACTAATATTGTAAGCAAAGTAAGTCCTTTCAGGGCTTGGATTAATTTTTGTTCAGAACTCAGCACATTTTTCACCATGGCACCTGTGTTTGCAGAAACCCAAAACCGGTTGCATCTCTTTCCAAAAAACTTTGTAGAGGAGATTTTCGAGAGTTGGATTAATCATCTGTAAGCACCCCTGCTAAATGAGCACAGGAGTGAGTGCCTGGCAGAGGAAATAAATAAATTTCTTTCTCCCTGTTTTGCACATGACCTTTCCACCACATCCCCCAAGAGAGGGATGTCAGGCCTCCCTCCTCCCCAGAATTAGTGACCCACAAGGAATGAATTCCTCAAGCCCAGAGCTCAGAGCAGACCAGGACTCAATTTGATTAAGAAGGAAAACAACTTCAACTCCTAAAGGTGAAAGTGCAGCGCTGGCATTTCCTGCCCTGGGCAGCCCAGAACAAACCAGTGTCCCCAGCGTCACCTTCCCAGCCAAAAGGGCACCCCAGCCCTTGGAACCCTCCTCCTCAGCTGCCCAAAGAAAATCAGAGGGATTTTTGTAACACCCAGCTGCCAGGGCAGCATTCAGGCACTGGAGTGGGGTCACTCAGCCTGGAGTGTCCCTGCCTGCCTGCACTTGATTTTTTTTAATCAAGTCTGGCTCAGTTCTTGGACAGCCACCCTGAGTACACATTGTGACTCTCTGGCTTGTATTTTTAATTTAAGCTGATTTTGCAGCTACTCCATGCACATAAACACCTCTTATTCACCTGGCCCCTCTGCCCAGATCCATGAGACAGCAGTTTCACAGCACTTTCAAACAGATAAAATTCCAGGTGCCTAATGCAGTATTCCTAAATCCTCATTATTTCCTTGTCTTCAATAATTTCAGGAGCTTTTTTTTTTTTTTAACCCAGCTTCAGCTGCTGGTAGCAAGTGAACACATGAGAATCATCATAATTGTGCTAAAAGATAATTACAAGTTTCTAACCTCCGTGGCAGCAAAGTCCTGGAAACCAGCAACAAATAGAAAATCTCCAGCTGAATTTTCCTTAAATTCCGCTCTCCCACATAGCCCCCAATGGCCCCTCTCCTCAACTTAGGACTGGGAGCTCAGCTGGAGTTTCAGATTCATTTACAGAGTCTTGCTTCATTGGGATTTTCCACTGCACTGAAAAAGAGATTTTTAATTCTAAATCCCTGCAAAATCACAGGCACTTTGTAGTCTTTTCTGCTATTTCCTCTCCAAAAAAAATAACGCTAAAAATAGAGGGTAAGAGGTTTTCACAAACACAAAAGGAAAAAAAAAAAAAGCTTTGCTGAGGCTATAGACAATAAAGAATCAATTAACTACCTCATCCAAGGAACTGAATTGCTGGCCATTAAAAAAAGATAGCACCAATCTAAACTCTGCCACAGAGATTAGAAACTTAAGGTACAGTATATACATTTTCTGCTCAGCACTTAACCTAATGGTTATAATGAGGATATCTAAGTGACTGAGGATATTATTTGGTCAGAGGGTCACCACAGAGCCAGACAGATAAAGCATAACTGGAAAATATGAGGGTATTTTCATATCACGTTGTACAAGTTGTCTTCCAACACAAATCGAGGCACAGAAGAAATAAAAAATTGCTACACCCTTTAGAAATTCTTCACGTTAATACACATTTAAATAAACAACAAAAGTACAGTGATAAAAAACAGGATTCATGAGTGATGAAGAGATGGAGTGGGAGTATAAAACTTGGTATTTGGGAAGACTACTTAAAAAGAAAAGAAAAAAGTAGATCTGAATGCAAGATAGAAAAAGGGCAGGAGGAATTATTCACACTCAGGAACTGTTTGCAGTCTTCCATCTCTGCACTCCCCCAGGTTTGTGCAACACAGACCTTCGAAGGGAAGGGAAGGGAAGGTG